>WBNO01006894.1:0-132197 GCA_013400575.1 Peucedramus taeniatus | reverse complement strand
AAAATATTATCATTCCCTTATCACAGCACTGAGCAACACTTAGTCATGTCTGTATGCCTTCCTGTGTAAACAGGGAAAACAGAAACATTTTAGGAAGGTGTCTCAGTCTGATATATTTCTATGCCTGAATATCTGTATCACACATTGAAAGATTCTAGTTCCAGACATTTGAAATCTAGTCTCAGGTCTCTGTGCTTGTTTAAAGCACAGTATTTGGGGACAAGGTGAGGAAGGAGGAGACTCAGAGACCTGTTAAGGTCAGACTAGGGTATATGAGAGAAGGCTGGACAAAAACCTGCAGAATGAAATAAGGAGAGTAACAGCAGTTTCAAAACACAGAAAAGAAGAGAAATTTTTAAAATCCACCCCTTCATACACAAGCATATAAGCATACAAAAATGTCTTCTTCTATGTACCTCCTAATGACTGCCTCAAAGGAAAGGAACAAAGAATTAGATAATAAAATGCTTAAGCTGAGAACTTGACTCTAGCTATGGTAATTGCCTATGGCAATGTAATTACTATTTCTCTAGAATTAATTTTTTATTTTAAGAGTCAGTCCATAAGCATGGCTTTCCACAATTCTGTGTATTTTTGGTTTGTCCAGAGAAGTAAAAGCATTACCAAATGGATGGTTCAGAGCTTTGCATGGACTGACCTGCATGGTGGAGCTGTCTCCAGCAGTGAAAGCAGGCCTGCCTGCCTTAGGTCACTATATTCCATCTTCCTTGCTACCCAGCTTTTGACTCTCAACAAAACATACAATTCACAGGTTTTGGACATCCCATTCCACTGACATTCAGATGAAATTGGTTAATAGGTTCAACCAAGCATTGCTGTCAAGTGTAGGGACAGAGGGGGCATAGGAAAAAAAAGGAAATGGATAATGTGCATAGGATGCATTTGCATGAGAAACCAGCATGAAACACGTAAAACAGCCTTACAGAAGAAAAATACACCCATCTCTCCTCCAATCAGTTCCATCAGGAAAGGCAGTCTGGGACAAGAAAACATGTTTTTCTGAATGGGTGGAGATGATCTTTTTGTACCATTTATTCCTGCTCACATCCCAATAGGTGGAAAGCTGTTGTCAGTCTCAACCTGAGCAGCAGCTCTAATTCCAAGAGGCCCAAACAGAAACCAAATGAAAATACATTTATTTAACTTCAAAGTTGTTCTCCTTAGGATAGACATTAGATTACTTTGTATCTGAAACAACAATACTCTGTCCATAGCATTTATAAAAAAAAATCTGAATGCCTGCAATAGCATTCACCTATGATGAGCATAAAGACAACAGATTTAAACTAGAAAATTTACAAATGTGTTCACAAATATTATTGTTCCACTCCTCATACTGAGATGTTACATAAAGAGAAAATATGAATTCATTTATCCAATGAGCACAGCACAGCAAAACTGTTGTGTATTAGATCCGTAGATCACATGCACAGTAAATTAAATTCATTTAGTAGACAGATCGTTATGTTTCCATGTAGAAGCCATTACAAATATTAAATATTTAAATATATGTATGACAAATAATGTGCCAGGATTATGCAGATAATTCATATTTAATTCAGTTGCTTCATTGCTGACAAAGAGTAATGAACAGACCACTGCATGTTCTCCACCATGATACATTTACTTTACTCAAATAATTTTCCAAGCACATACATGTCTGAACTTTCCAATTAATTTCAGCCTAAGGCACTCAGAGCAAGTAATGCATATTATCAGGTAGACTCTTGAAAAATAAATCTAGCTTATCTCATTTCCTTTCTCATTGCAGTCTTTATCCTGAGGAAGCATCAAAATGTCACTGCCCTGAGAGAAATTAGGTTAGTAGTAGCTCTCTTTTCATGTACCCCTCTCAGAGCAAGGGATAGGTTTGAAGGTCATTTCAGTGTTCTCCATCAGTACAAAATCATATCTGCACAGCTGTAGCCTACAAAAGCAGAGAGAGAAAAAAAATCATAACATAAAAAGTTAACTTAAACAGAAAAATATTCCAGTATTTGAATTATTAAACCTACAGTATTTACCAGCTCTCAGAGACAGTACTCAGGACAAGAAGTGACTCCTTGTCTAAGTTTATACCTTATTCTATGCATTCCTAGAGTAGCTTTGACAGACTAAAAAACAACCAAACATCAGCTGGATGGTGCAAAGAAATGTTTCACACTGGTCTGAAGCACAAAGATGCAGCATTTCACCATTACAGCTATTAATCTGCATTCAAACTAACTCTTTAGCAGCATGACCCAAAATCTGCACAATTCCTGTTAACACAGGGCCTGAATAATTTATTTTGAGTTCCCAACATAGGAAAATTTCTCTGCTTTTATTTTACATAGGAAAGTAAAGAACCACATTATAATATTTTCTCTTTCACTTGCAATGACAGGATGTGTAAGAAATTTTAATGCATTTGTCTTCTAAACACCTTGAAAACCCACAACTGACTAATACTACATGAACACATAAAGAGGTTACAAAGGGAGCCACATATACATGAAAAACATGTTTTTTGAGGTAAATATAAGTGCTCTGCCTTTTAGGGCAGAGGAAGGTCACAGTCCTGTTCTTCATGCACTATCATAATGTATGGGGAGAGCTGGTTTGAACAGGGAAATGACAGACACACCCTCGGATGGCACCTCCATAGCATACAAGCTATGAGACTTATTTTATTTAAAACTGTCTTCTCTATTGCTCTGAGCTCATAGATAAGGCTATACCACACAATTCACCTCAGCCTGGGAAGTAGAGTACAGTGAAACAGCAAAAGGAGAGAACAGCACACCAGGCATTTCCATTGTTGCCCATTCTTACAAGATTTCCTACCAGTTAAGGGTGTACCTGCCTGTATGTGAAAGGACTGTCAGATTTCTACTTGAGAATATGACACCTTTTAAGGTCTCCACAAAGTTATGACAGTAATTTTATGACTAAAAAGATCAAGACGAATTCTGGTGTTCTGTACAATGCAAAGCATAGAATTTCATCCAGTCCTTCATCAACAGTTTGTTTTGATTTGAATTCAATGTTTCATTATTATAGTATTTTTGTAGTAATATTTATATCTAATCGCAGGGGACAAAATACCTAGCAAAACCATAATGCTGAATTCTAGAAATAAAAACTTATGTTTTCCAACATATTTTATCTCATTTGAAGTGCAATCCATCTCAGCTTGTGATTACTGAGTAACAGGAATGCCCCACAGGAGAATAGCCCTGAGCAGAGAGCAGGTTCAACAATATGGAGCAAAACATGAAAAATGTTTTTGTTAGGTGAGGCTTCCTTTACCCGTAAACCCAAATGGCTTCTCTGCTGTCTACTGAAACTCGTGGGCATGCCACACTTGTTCAGAAGAGGTATTTGCAAGGTCTTCTTTATACTATCTCTGTTCTTGTTTTGGTCAAAAAACCCCAGAGGTGTCTGGGCTAAGTACCTTTGAGACATTCACCTTCCTCTTTAACTGCGTTTGAATTCACTGACAGGCTCATAAGCTTTTTGGGATAACTGACACCTGGACATGCACAAGTTAGCAAAGCTTTTTGGTTTTATGGGTTAGCAGAAATTATTTACCTCAGGGATCAGAAGAAGAGTATGAAAATTATGTGTACCTTTCAGCACTCCCATATTCACATGCCATCTGTGTGAATAGGGGACCAGACCAGCAGACAATTGTCCATGATATTCCCCAAACTCCCACAGTTTGCCATTAACCTAGACCTGGGGAGACTGAGACTCCTATTGTCTTTTATCCCTGCATCTGTCCCCTGGTTTTTATCTATTACTTTGTTGTGAATAATTTAAACATTTTTAATGTAGTTTCTAGTTGATCATCCTGTATTCAAGTAATTGTTGTAATTATATGTAAATAAGGTAAATATAGGTTGGTATAATTACAATGAGCAATTATGTAATTATACCAATAGAGCTGTAACATCTGCATTTAAATTACCTTCACATGGTGATTCAATACAGTATTTTTCACTGTTCTCTAAAAGTATCTAACATGCCTCTACAGCTGCAATCTGATGAGGCTCCACATGAAGGACTTTAGTGAATCTTACATTAAAGCATATCAAGTGCATCTTACTTTTAAACTAACAAGAGTCAAAATGAAAACTCAAACCCTATAAGGGCTGTTCACTGAAAATCTTTCTTGTCTGCTTGCTAGATCATTATCTGAGAAAGTCCCAAGTGCTGACAGACTTACACAAAATGTATCTTCTGATTTATCACCATTGGCTGAGAAAAAAATTGGAATATGATTTAGAACTTTTCACCTTCTCTCATCACCAAATGCTTTGAAATACAATCATGCCATTTTCACCTGAGACCTTGAGACTTATGGCTTTCAATAAGTTAATAAAGTCAAATATATGTAAATTCTGGGGTACTGTTTTGATTACTAAGTGTTTTGTTTCTTCCTAAGCCTCTCCCATCAATCTCCTCCTCTTTCTCGGTAAATCTAAAATAGTAGATTAATTTAAGAAGGTTTCATAATTTTTGCAAAGTATCATACCCAATTCCTACTAGGCTATTATCATACACCATATAAGAAATTCTCAAATGTTACATTTCAAGTTAATAAAATATACTGACTTAAGACTTACTAAGTATTGTAATATTATTCCCATTCATTACTCATTTGCTATTAGTTATTTGATATGCATTTTTAGGTTTTTATTTTAAATTCTGAATTTCTTGAATCTACCATTAATAAGAAACAAAATCACAACTCTCAAATAAAGTACTCTTACTACTCCTGGATATTTCTTACCTATCCCATGTAATATGTTCTTTTCATGAGATGCAAATACAAAATTTAATTGCTAGTGTTACTGTACAAGTAAATTTGGGGATTTAAAAAATGAACACATGGTAATACTGCTGAAATACTTTAAACCGGAATTAATAAAAGCTTATTAATTGCACAAAATTACAAAAAAAAAAGTAGATTATTTAATTTTAACTGTAAGCAGACACAGACTGTGCTCTGATATTAGAAGAACTTTTTACCATCATCAATAAGACCGAAAAAACTGTTCCAGTCACACATGTTGCTGAAGTGCTCCATTTCACACCTAAGTGTGAAAAGCTGGGTATGGACACATGAGAAAAGTGCTTGATAAAATTTGTTTTATGGAGGAGAAGCTGACCAAACAAGTCAGGTTGGTCCCTGAAAGCACAGCTGTGACACACAGCACGTGTGACGCCTTCATGTACAAGCTGCTGTGCACTAAATGTTAATGTAAACAAAAACTCTTCCACATGACAAATTTGATCAGGATGATGATAAGAATATTCATACACTTAGGAATATGCAATAAAAAAATTAATGCAAGGAAACAGAGGTTACTGAGAAAACATCCTGAGCACCTTAATTGATATCCAGTTGTGATACATGACAAACACTCACCTTTTTGGATTATTGAGAGATTTCAGCTTCATCTGAAGAATCCTAAGCTTTGTTTTGGGGCCTATTAAAGTCTTTGTAGAAAAGGTCAAGGAAATTTTTGCAATTTTCTCAGTGTCCTGGTGAAATCCAGTCAGTATTTTGACTCTTTTGTATTGCTGAAATGTTGAAGCCTCGCTAAAGAAAAATATTTAGTTAGGCTTTTGTTAGCTGAGTAATATTCATTATTGCAAAGCATTATTATTTATTAGGGAAATCTTGTGGGATGTATCAACTTTGAGCATTCAGAACAAGGACTGCTAGAACAGGATTCAAACCAGTACCAAGCAAGGAGCTGGGAAAGGATTGTTTCACTGTGAGGGCATTGCCCCAGATACTGAGCCACATCCAGGAAATGGGGCCATGGCCAAGTCTTAACAAACTCAGCTAACAAGTTAAAAGGTTTAGAAAACTCAGCAAATTAGTCCTATAAAGTTCTAAAAAAAAGATTTAAAGACAAAGAACAACATACCTATTCATCTGGGACTCTACTGTGTTTCCAGCATCGTCTATTATTTTAACTTTAATGAAACCTCTCTTAATGCTTTTATTCCAGGTAGTAATGTCCAGTAAGTAGTTATACACTGCAGGAAGAAACAGGACATCATGAGAGTCAAAGAATGACCTCAATAGGAAACAGTTGGTATTACAACCCTGTTAAATATATTCACTTGTAGATGATAGAAATAGTGACTCTAAAGAGTGTAAAGTAAACTTTTACACTACTGGTTCAAAGGAGAATAAAAAGCTGAACTGCTGCTGAGCTGCCTTGTGCCCTCAGAAACCTTGACCTGGCCTTCTGTAGCCATTACCAGTGTTGGAACCCCACACCTGTACTGCTCCCAGTCAGGACACCAAGTAAAACAGTCTTTATATTTTGGCATGTTACTTATTATCATTCTCTCCTAAAAGACCAGGCCTCATATGAGGCCTAGTCTTGCTCAAGTTTACAATTTCCCTTCTTTTTAAGACCTCTTGTTCATTTCTGTTTCCTCAGGTTTCCAAATTTATAATAATTAAGGCTTTAATTAATAAATACACTCTTTTTCAGACTGGTTTGTTTTGCTTCCTGACTTTGCATATGTTTTTTTCTTCTTGATCTTGCATATTTTCCTTTAAATTTATACTGTCATTATAATATTTCTTATTCTGCTCCATGTACCTCCTCCTATCTTTGATATCTCTCTCACTCTTTTCTCCCCTCTACCACCGCCAGTGAGCGCCAGGTTTGGGTTGAGCTGAAAGACACTGGGAAGAGGAGTTATTTTATGTAAATTTTATGTGAAAAAAAGGATGTTGAATCCATCACTTCATTCACCTCTCCTCAATCCTTTGGAAGATACAGTGATGTCACCAAGCATGACTAGGACCATGTGCTCCTGGTCACAAAACTTACCAAGATGATGGACAAAACTAATCGGAAAACCTAATTTCACATGAATTCCCTGTAAGCCTATCCCTATGCCCTAAATGAAAGAACCTTAAGCCCAACTAATTAGAAGTGTGTGTTGCACTTGTTCAGGGTGCTAAAGTCTTTTAATACCAACAGAAATTGTATGAGACTCTAGGATAGACCTACATGGGTAGGTAGATATCTAAACTGCTGCAGCTGAAGCCCATGTCATGAGAGTTCATTGCCACAGAGTATCATGATGAAGCACTCAGCTGAGTTTTCCCTTCACTGTTTTACCACTGGGGAGTCTCAGAGTAGCTTTAGTTGAGTTTAGGGTGATCTCCTGGGGTGGAACATAGAGGTGTCTCTGTTTTGTCCCCCACCCAGGGCAGTCTCACTTCCCTTTCCTGCTCTCTGGAAATGGCAGCATCAATCCCACGTAAGCAGGTTCCATCAATCCAGCTTTGCCTCCCACTTGATTCTAATTTTCTGGCTTCCTTCTCCCTTTTGGCAGTCCATCCCATTACTTTTAAGGGTACATTTCTTTCCCAATTCACACAGTATTATTTTTTCTTCTGCCACCATCATTTTTATTCTTCCTCCAGTCTGTGAACTGACCCTGAGTTAATGGTTTTTTACATCATTTTACACAGTGGTTAACACTTAACTTCTGCTTTTAACATGTTTTTACTCCAGATCAGCTAAAAAATAGGAGTAATAAATTTTTATAAAGAGGTTTTATGTATGGATTTAGTCACTCACTGCAGAATGGGTCCTGGTCTGAGGTATCAAAGTAAGCTTTTGTTGGTGAACTATACGGTATCAGCAGTTTTTTCCATCTATCAGCATGATAACCTGAAATCCAAAGTTAAAATATTTCATTTCAGACATTTAGCAAAATCATGATACACAATATGTTTACACAAAGGAATCTCACACAGTGACAAATTTGGCTTTAATTTTCTTAAATATCCTCTGAGAAAGAAAACTGACTAGAAAAAGGAAGGAATCCTCTGAGTATAACAGACTATAGTATGCAAGTATTTAATTCCCCTAATATATTAGTATCATTAAAATTGTCATAATGTAATAGTAACCTCTTTAGTCTAGATACTAACTCCAAATTAGAGCTTACAAAATCCTTCAGAGGTAATAAAAACAAACCCAAAAACGTAGTCCACGTATTTGCAGAAAACACAGAATAGCTTTCCTTTCTTTTGAATCACTAAATATCTTTAAATTCTTTAGCCTATTTCTAGATACTGTTTAATAAAATATAAGATACTCTGCAACCCCCCTAAACTCATGGATTTTACGTAGAAAGAAATTTATACATTTCCATGATTATTGTCTTTGGGGCTTGATAACAGTCCTTGTTTCTAGAACAGATGATCCTGCTCTCTCCCTGTCAATCTCTCTACCTAGACTGGACAAGGAGGGCTAATTCCAGGCTGCAGGGCTGCCATTGCAAAGCAGGAAGCAGGAAAGATTGCAGCAGAAGGATGCTGCTTCTCCACTCAGTTCCCAGATTCAGCAGCTGACTGGGGAAATATTTTTCCACGTCTACCTTGGGCATTCTGTCAAGTGCATCAGGCTTGGCTAATAACCATGCTGGGGAAGTCCTGGAGACTTTCTGTTCTGCTATAAAGGCTCATTATGGTTGGGTTTTTAGAAAATAGAACACAGATCTATGCTTTTTCTTCCAACCTGATCCAACTAATATAATGTGCACATCCCAGCAAAAGGGTGCAAAAAAAAAAAAAAAGATACAAATTGAAAGTTAACTTTTAATTACGTATTTTTAAAGTTTCATTCTAAGAAAACCCTGACAGCTAGGAAATGCTCACACTATTGTAGCTCTTTTAAAACTGCACCCAAATCCTCTCTAAAAGCAAAAAAAACCACAAAACAATTAAAATCCCCTCCAAATAAAAGCTTGATTCCAAAGGAAGAGTGAAAGAAACCATGAAGTTGCTTTAAACATTATTACTCTTAAATAAAAACCACAGGTCCTCTAAAGATCATAAGGCACTCTTAAAGGCTGGAGTGATGAACTAAGTACAAGCAGTTTCTCTCTAGAAAGGGGAAACACTGAATCCATTCCAGACTGGAAAGCATAAAGACCAAAGACTAGGAACATTCAGCACCTGTGCCTAACAGAGATAACTATAAAGCAGACAAACCCATGAATTTTAAACTACTTTAACTTCCCAGGAAATCTCACCCAGCCCAGAACAGATATGGTAACACTTACCCAGGACTGGGCAGGACATTGGCTGGAAAGCATCACAATCAACACATTTCCCTCTCTTGTAATCCAAATAAGAGTCACAAGGATATGTTATTATGTCACACTTGCTTTTCAAAGATGATAAGAAGAGGAAGACAGATCTCTGATGGTCACATTTAAAATACTGAAGTCCTTCAGGGAAAAAAAAAAAAGAAATAGAAGAAGAATAGTTAATAATTTTTATTAATAAAAAGATGTATAAGTAGAATCATAGAATGGTTTGGGTTGGAAGGGACCCTAAATATCTTCTTTTTCCAACCCCTCTGCCTTGGTCAGGGACACCTTTTACTACACCAGGTTGCTCAGAGCCCCCCCCAACCTGGCCTTGGACACTTCCAGAGTTCATCCTGTGGTACATCCACAACTTCTCCATGAAACCTGTGCCAGTGCTTTACCGCTCTGCGCAACAGTTTTGGCCAAAAAAAATTACCATGAGGAACACTTCTGAGATTCTTCTCTCTAGTTTTCTGGGGAAATAAATTCCTTCCTTTCTTGACAAAGCAAACTTTGGGAATTGTAGAGATGACAACTGTGCTGGCTTAAGGGATCCTCCCATACTCACAGACACACAAGTGGAAGCCTTATGCCTTTGCAGCAGCTCTAACTGGTTGCAGCACTGTGCAAACTAGTAATGGGAAACACTGACAGAAACAAACATATCTGAAAGAGTAAACAAAAGTATTTGCCAGCAGCCTTTCTTAACACTCATGGAAGCTGAAATAAGCAAAATTCTGCATCAAAAGATCATTTCATAGAACTGTTTTTATCCTAGAGCCTAAAAGACATATCCAACACCAAAACCTAGTTCACCATTGCCAGACAGGAGGAACCTAAAAGGCAGTGGGGACGTGGAAGCGTTGCCTTCCATGTCATAGGCAAGGGATCCTGCCCAGACCACGGGGACACAAGGACCTTCCCCCATGCCTGGACCCATATAACCAAGGAAAAATAATGATCAGTATATTCAAGTTGTATATACATATATAATACAATAACATAATTCCATAATGCCAATATTAATGATATGATGGGATATGTATGTTATAGCAAGATTATTTTCAGATATCTTTATTATTTTTCTTTTGCTGCATAGGAATGGAAAAGAAAGAATACAGTCTCGGGTCCCTTATAACTGACTAAGTACAGTGCTCATTCAATTCAATTTAACCTTTTTTGATTTGATTTCAACCTTTTCTCCTCATTAAATAAACAGATTTTTATTTACCACTGAAAAATGTTTTTGGACAACCAGGCTGATCCATTCCTCCATTTGGATAGAAATCAATGGTTCCTAAAGGCTTCTTGAAACCTAGTACTGAAGTAAAAACATAATGAATGAAAAAAAACCCATAAACAGAATTATGAAGGCAATTATTTATCATCACATTCCCTCCAAAAATCATGGAGGCCTTAAAGAATTTTTTGCAATTATACCATTCTTTTTGTACTGTAAATCAAAGTCATACTATGAGGTAAAAGTCAAGGGTTTTTTTTCTCTTTAACAAAATTATATATATGTAAAATGCTGTGCACAAATGAATAAAAAATTGTGTAAGACTCCTACTGCTGCAAAAGGGAAAGAACATAAAGAGCTGTAACTGAGATAGTATTTACATAAATAAATTTATGAAATTCATGTTCTCTCCAGCAACCAAAATTCTTTTCCAGTGCAATTTTCATTAGAGTGAAATTTTCCATTTTTTGCAAGACATTGGATTCTGAAGTACACTAACATTAGCAGTAAATCATAGTAGGAAAATCCTCATCTTTCCTATAAAAGTTAGCAAAATTCCATGAGTAAGAGTTAATTCAATCTGACCTTCCTTCCTTTTTACCGCACATTATTTTTATTTGCATAATGGGAAAATTACAAAAATTGGTATTTTACAACCTCACACATAAATTTGTAGAGGGAAATGCTTAAATTTAAATATTATTAAAGAAACTGATACGAAACTACACAAATAATGGAGCAATTGGGGTATTGAAGGTTTACTATGGTTTTGAGGAAAAAATGAAACTAGAGATTAAAGCATAGATGAAGCAAACTTTATAATGTTCTTCTTTTTAACCTTACAGTAAGATGATTTAGTGTTTTAAGCAGTGGCTCTGGTGTACTAAGTTGATACAGCAGAGCCCTACTGTCTCAGAAGGGATTAATTCAGTGATAACCATATGCTTACAACCTCTGTGCTCATACACACTTGCACAGCACAAGAACATTCATGTTAACACAAAATATTCTCCTGCAGCACTGTTTGGATGTTACTGAAACAGCTTATCCCTTCCCTTTTGCTTTCCTGCCTTTCCTGAAGCTGAAAGAGGCAAGTCAAGGCTATGATATTACCATCAGTATCTGAATGGATTACATCCACAAACTGTGCATCAGTAGGATCCAGTCTGTGCTCTGGTGGCTGTCCAGTGAATGAGGGGCCTGCTGGATCCAGACCTGAATAAAAATAACATTTGCATCATAAACCCTTGGCTCCTTCTAGAGATATATGAAAGACCAACATCTGAGCATTATTCAGCAGTGATTCTTCATTTTCTTGGTATAAAAATTAAAAAAAAAACAACATTATTTTTCTCTTCAACTTGCTAAGAAAAGCAAAGATTCCTATCACAAGACTGATCAACCCATATGTATGAATTTTTCTCTTTCCATAAATAGATGTGCTCATCTCCCATTTATTCAGATGAATATAAGCCAACAGTATTGGGGATCAAATCAGGAAATTTTTTTGTCCTTTTCCCCAGAAAATGCCATACCTATTATACACTTCATAAAACTAAAATACACAATATAACTGCTCTCAGCTCCAGAACACAACTAGTCAGACACTCAGCTAGCATATTATTTAACTTGAGTGGCATCTAGATGAAGCACTCAATTTTCATTTGAGAGACTAGAGGTAACCAGGTTGGAACATTTAATCTGTAATTTATGTCCTGAAGGCAGACTTGCCCAATTTCCTGAACTGCTATCAGGGCTATATTTTTCCTCATGTATGTCATCAAATATTCAGTTCTTGTTTGTCGATGTCTCAGTGCTCTGACAACAACACAAGGTACAACAGAATATGTGCACTGGGATTAAACGCCTTACCTGTAATTCTGCCAAGTTTGCCATTGTACTTCTGGCCAACAAAACCAGCTACATGAGCACCAAGGCTAACTCCAATCATATACAGAGAGTCAAGAGAAGCTCCACCCACCTATCATGGGGAAAAAACACCAAAGCCAGTCATGTACAGAATTAAAAGAACAGAAATCAGTAGGCTGATTTAGTTTTCAATAGTTTCAAAAGTTTTCACTTTGAATTTCAAAGTTTTCACTTTTATTCAATATTTGAACTTATATTTCTAATTTTCTAGCTCTAAAAAAAATTGATATTATGAAGTTCCTTTCAGTTTGCAATTTTACACTAGTCAAAGTGTAAAAAATATGAAATTCTTTAACTAGAAAAATGTAAAAAGGAAGCTTGAGTCACATTTCTCCTGAAATGCCACATTAATTAGAAGGGGAGTAGGGAAGGAAAGAGGAAGACATTTATCAGATATGAGGAAGTTGAACCAAAACCATGAATCAGGAAATAAAAACCTTGTCCTGCTTTATCCTTCCAATAAAATTAATTAAAAACACAATACCATTAAGAAATATTTATGCCACCCAACTGCTGAATTATGGTGCCAAATGTGCACCTTAAAATGCCTATTCTACAAAGCAGGCAGTATTCAAAAAAACCCAAATGAAAATCTACTGAAGAACTCTAAAACAGTGTCAGCTGACCTAGCTGGAATCCTTGCAAAATGATGGGGCAACACACAGGATCTGAAATATTAATATGTCTCAAAATGAATCAGAAAGGCCTCACAACAGCTTGTGAGTGTGAAAGCAATAGCTATGGAACACTACAGACCCTCCTCCCCCACCACTTTCAGGACTCATACACACTATCACTGTTTGCCAGGCAGATCTGTAAACAGCAATTAACTTAATTAATCTTCTTGTAGTCCTATTTAAGTTTGTTATTCCATAACAATAAATTCACAAGTACAATTGCAAATTGCTATCACTGTATCTAGTCCCAGAGGACAGATTCTGATAGGCTTTCTCTTCTCTCACCTCAGCCTTTCTCAAAATGTTGGATGTTTTTCTCAAATTCCATGTGAATATTTTTTTACAGCATTCAAAATTTCTGAGAATGACTGAGAAATAAGTGGTGAGAAAAGATGAAAATTCAAGTGACAAGTCAGACAACGGCATAAATAACACCATTACACATTTTGTTCATTTGATCAAGCAATAAATCTTAAGTCCACTTAGGACCACTGGCATCAACTAGGGTTTCAACAACTGCCTCTAGAGACAAAAAGTTTATACCATTTTGGAATTAATATTTATATCTTTGCCAATGGCTTATTTCTCATTTAAAACCTTTATTTATAGTAGATTAGTAGAAAAATAATAGTGCAATGGTTTTGTAAAATGTTTATGTTACATGCTATTTGAACATCTCTCCCCTCACTTCCCCGCTGCTGAATTCACTCCAGAAGATCTAAAACTTCTAGCTGGATCAAGAAATCAGATGCACCTTCAGGAACATTTCAGTGAAAGGGAAATAAGAACTCAGATGAAGTTAAATATATGCAATAACTGCAAGTAAAGTTAGTAATACCTATGTAAAGAAATGTGATTTGATATTGTTCACTGGACTTCTCTATAGATATATTTTAAATATCCATTCCCACTCAAACCATGCTCTTCACACTTATTCAGAACAGATGCAACACTCTGCCTTACCAGCATCTGGTCAATATAATTCTTCAGTATTTCTGCAACTTTTCTGCAGTTTTCCACAGCAGTTATGTAATTCACAGTGGTAGCACCACGATTCCAATCAACTATAATGAGATTGATATCCTCTGATGACAGTAAAAGCTTCTTCATGTCACCCAGCCATGCCGGAAGAGATCCTGTTGGCCTGAAGCCATGAATTACAAAGACAATTTTCTTGGTTGTGTTCAGGTACTCAGATACAGTAACATTGTGTTCAATGAGTCTCTCAGCACAATCTTGATTTTCCCTTGTGTATAGGAGTAGCTGAACATGGAGTTCTGTTCCAGACAAAGCATTGCCTAAGTTAAGGTCTGTAAATTCGGGACATTTATCTTCCTCATCTGAAAAAGAGGAAAATGTTAAGACAGTCATTTGATGAGTTGGGCTATCTGAAATTCCACCTCTTCACTTTTCTTTCCATATATTTTTCTGCTGAAAGTGGAGAACTTCCATTTTCTTTACTCTTGACCTTTGGAAAGAGACGTCAAAACATGCACTGAACAAGGAACCACACTTTAACTAATGACTCTACAGATACCATTATGTTCCTCTGAACCCCCAAATGTGAAATTACCCTAATTTTTCCTGAACAGTGTATTTTCTCCTTATAAGTACTAATTAGTAGCCAGTGTTGATAAGATCCTTTACTTCACCATCAAAGGCAGGTTCTCAGAATTTTTTCACTAAACAGGAAGGTTGTTGTGGTTGTTTCTTCCTCTTTGGGCCAAGGTGGCTGTGCAGCCAATCCTTAGACCTTATTTGTTTGATCAAGCCATAAGAAATAGCTGCCTGACAAAACAAGAATGATCCAGAACCCTTTCCTTGCTCTGGATCACCATAACGGCACCATTACCATGAAACAAAGGCAGAAGAAACAAAGAATCTTGCTCTGAGTTTGAAAAAATAAGAATTAAGGTCAGGGTACATAATGGCACAAGATAAACAGTAGGATTTAGCATTTCTGTTTGTACTGGGACAGTTAGGGTGTACCAAACTAAGCTGGTCAACAAGAGGATGGAGATTTTCAAAAGAGTCTAAAAAGACTAAATTTCTCCCCTGTTTGGTTATCAACATCCAAAGTTACCTCTTTAAAGATATCTTTTGGCTGCTGAGGTCATATTGTGTAGATAAACCACTTCAGGACTCTGGGCAGAATACCAACACCTGTCACAGTTCTTCTGCTATGGCCTCTTCACCTTTGCTACGGTGTTAGATGGCTTTTGGCCAGGGTTTTTGGCCCATCTCTTGACTTCTAGTGGGTCACATTACTTTACACAAGACTTTTGTCTCTCTGTTGCTTGACGGCACCTTTTCAACTCTTCCGTCATCAAAATCTTTGCAAAACAAGTCACTTTCAAGAAAGCAAATGTGAAAAAAGAAATAGTGTCTTCTTAGTTCCGTAAAAATAATATTAAAAAAATAACCTGAATTTCTCAGATATTTTGAGTCATTAAGAGAAGCAGTTCCAGCCCTTCTCCTTTTCCCAGAGAACAGCTGGCAGGCAGAACCAAGTCCACCATATCTGAGATGGACAGCAAGCCTGCAGCCTGTCTTAAAGCTGCAAAAAGCAAGCATGGGTGGCTTACAAGGTATCTGAAATATATGTTCAGTACCACAGATCAGGTCTAAGCAAAGCTAAACAATGTGAATTATGGCATTCAAGGTGCAGTAAAGATTCTGTAAAGGCACTAAAGACACAAATTCACTAATTTAGGGAACTAGACCAATCACCTCTAGTGCCAAACCATGTATCTACAAGGACTAGATTGGTCACATCTGGGCTGGACATCACAAAAAAATAATGGATATAGTCCAAATAAGAGCAGGCTTGAAGTTATACAGTGTTAAAAATAACCTGAAACTCCCTGCTGCAAACCAACCAGACAAAAGTTTCATGACTATCGTCATGTTATGACAGTAACTACAATTATTACATGGAGAAAAAGACAGAATTATACTGAAAAAGAAATACCATTGTTTTCTTCATTTAAACACGTAATAATATAAGTAACTTTAACTGAGATTACTAGACAGGTTATTAACTAACAAGTGATACAGGAAGGCAACTCATTTCATCTCTTGGACTTATCCAAGAAGTTCTGAAACTGAGAACTGTTCAGCTAAAGTGGACTTGAATTTGATAAAAATAACAATCAAGAACCTGGTAAAATGTCATGCATGTGACATGATCCTGAGATGTTAACAATATGTGTCACATTTGATTTCCGGTTTTCATATATTTGTATATTATGATAAAACTAGAATATAAATTACATTACACTAACTTCATCTGCAAAGTGAAAATAAAAACTAGTCACTTGATCATAGTTTCAAAGGTACAACTTGAAACTCTCATTTTGCCTGATATGGTCTTTAAATCCAAGTTTAATCACAGATCCTTAAAATTCATTCCTTCATATCTAAAATATAACAGATTCGTGTTAAGATGTTGCTCAGCATCCCTTTAAATATTTTGAATTTTTTAAAATCATTTGACTGATAGAAATAAAAATTACTTCTTCTAAAATCAGTGGAATGACAGTGAGATAAACCAGACATAGTCTGCTCCATGGGAGTGAGAAATCTATCACAAGGAAATTATTTTAATTGCCAAACCTATTTACTAGCTGGCAAATGTCAAAGGAAAGCAACTTGTTTACTCTTGGCTGTGAAATGACAGCAGTTGTTCTTTAAAAGTAAATAGAGAATAAAACCAAAATGATGATGTTTTTACTGTGGAATTAGATAAGTAATACAAATAGGTTTATAGATTTAATACTTTGAATTGTTTAGCGAGGAGTCATAGGGGGAAGTTTTTCAAACTCCTTGAATACTGGAAGCAATACCCAGCTGCCCTTTGTGCTCTTTTGTTGGAGTACTCACTCTTTTCTGTACAATCAAAACATACACGTAGGCATTGGGCTGTCATGCATGCATTTTAAGCAAGTTAATGTATAATTGTAACTTTCTTCTGTACGTTTGTAAGCATTTTAATTATCTTGTGTGATTGAAAAGGGGAAAATCTTAAGTGGACAGTCTTTTCTGTAACTAAATTTTACTATTTAAAAATGTAACACGTAACTTGAAAATCTAGGCATCTATCACATCAGTGAAAACCAATAAACTCACATTAGTATGTTAGGACTATTTCATGATTACGTCTACTTTGTACAAAGTGCACATACCTGAGCAGGTCCCTGGGCAAAGTACAGCCAGAGATAAAGTATCAGGCTTGGTTCTATTTACTTTAAAAGAAAAGCTTATGTCTCAGTTTCAAAGTTATTGAAGTATTTTTACTAATCATCTGCTCCATTAGACATAATTAATAAGATTTTATCTTAATCTTTTGGCCAATTTAAATGAAGGAGTATTCATTTTTTTAATGTTTGATTAAAGCAAAGATTCCACATCACAAGCATGCTAATGGTTCTTACCTGATTTCACCCAGTATATCAAACAGATGAAGAAACACAATTTCAGCATGGGGAAGTGGAGAAAAAGTGATGTGTAATATCCACAAACAAGTGGCAGATTGAGTGTTTCCTTATAGTAGATGTCTAACACAGCTGAATGACACCAATGAAATGAGTGAGTAGGAAGCAGAAAATAAAGCTGTAGTCAAGCTTCTGCTATTTATAACTCCTCCTATTGAGTGACTTCAGTAGGTAGGGTGTTTACTGGGCTTTGAGGGTTGGGACTGGTTTTTAATCTATTTCCCTCTCTGTCTATCAGCAGATTTACACGTAAGCATGTGATGTCATATATTACTGGCAACTCCTGCATCCGTGGAATTTAGGAAGTGGGGTAACTAGTGCTGCATGCCATTAAAGATCCACAGTGTGGGGGGTTTAAGGATTTCACTGAACTGCAGTTAGAGGCACTGAGACGGGCAAAAGCAGCTTAGAACAAAGAGTCACTCTGCTAACAGAAGGATCTTCCTGTAAGAACTTGAAAATAGTTCTGAGAACTGTGTATCCAGGGATCATTTTTCCATAAAATTATCATCTGAGCTTTTCCAAGGATTCATTCTCTAATCTAAATTCTGAGAGGGTATGCAAAAGCTTCTCTAGCAGAGAGATGGAGCTTAGAGTCCCACATACCTCACCAGATATTGATCTGCTGTGTGTGTTTTCAACCTCATTCCCTCTGTATCCCAGCTGCAAAACAAATAAAGAAATATTTATTTTTATGAAGCTCATTTATTTACAAATCACTTCACTGGGTAAATACAGGAGTGCAGACCACAGGTTTTTAAAGTTTGTGGTGAGGCAGAGGCAGATAAGCCCGGTATTATTCATGTGTGAAGCGTGAATGCTCAGTTTGCCCACATTTTCCCAATTTTTTCCAGTGCAGGAGAAAGAAAACCATACCATAACCATTCAAATATTATGTAAATGCACAGTAGGAATGTTTTTTTGCATAGTGTATCCTTTACAGTGCTTCTAAACATAGGTCTAGGTTTCCTTTGTTTCCTTCCACTACAGTTAAGGGGTGTGTGTGTGTGTGTGTGTGTTTATGTGTTTCCTTACTTAATTTTGAGTGATCAGTGTCTTCAGCTTTATGAATATCAGCAGCTCATCAAAGCTGTGCTGCACGAGTCTTTGCAGCAGACAGCCTTTAGGAGGTGTCATCAAAGGTGTCTTTTTCACTTTAAATGCAGACACAAGGAGCAAAAGATGCAGTATGTCTGCCGGTATGAAAATCAACTAAGCTCAACAAATGACCTTTAATTAATTTTTTGCTTCCATTTCTCGAATATGTCACTTCGTTTGGAGTAAAGTTCACTATGGCAGCTCTTGAATTCCTTTGCACTTCCCTGTCATCTCAAATCTTTGACACTTTGCCCAACCACTACTATAAAAGCACTTCTTTACTGACATCACATATTGCTTAGAATAAGTAATGGCAGAGTGTCAGTCTGGCTCTTTCCTCTCCCTACTTTTTAATCTAGATTATTGTTACAACAAAAGCTTAATGCACCCAAGAAACACCCAGTCAGGGAGCCTCAGCATGCACTCTGTATGCAGTACCCATTCATATACAAGCTAATGCATGGAGAGATCAACACCACTAAAACCAAATTGCTAACAGCCCCAGTAAAACATTTACTGGGCTTATCCAAGAGCCAATCACCTGATCTTAGAAGAAAATCTTACATATGTACTTCTACATGTACCTAATGCTGTGGCATTAGCTGTGAATAAACCGCTAACATTTGATCTTTTACACAGAAACAGGGAAAAGAGAGGACATTTTAATTTTTGCTTGAACTGAAAACTGAAATAAGCCCAGCACACAGTAATGTTGATGTAACCCCCCAGGAAATGGTTTCAAAGTCCTCAGAAACCAGTGCTGGGAAAGGACTCTCTTACCAAATCAATGCCCAGAAAGTTCTGTGGTATTAATCAGGATGCTGAACTGGGGTGAACTCACATCTCTGTCATGTGACAAGGGAACTGTGCTCAACAACAGTGGCACTTGTGCTTCTGAGAAATTCATAACCCTCAACTGCTGTTACTAGTTATACTGTAGGTTCTACTGACAGCTCCGTCAGGCAAATCCTTCATGGTGACTCTGAGTTCCAGGTACACTCTCACAAACTCCAAAGTTCAGCTATTTCCCATGCCACTCTGCTGCACTGCTGTTATGCCCACTCATTATGCCTCATGCTTTTCCCACAAGCATGCAGTCCTTCTAACACTGAAATTCACAGTTATCTGCTTCCAAAGTGCCTTATGCAAACCAGTGGAGAATGCTGGCATTGCCTCTCCAGGACTTTGACTCCCACAGTGCTCAGGACCCTCAGAGTACCATCTGCTGAATAAACCCTGATAATCTTAGGGGACTGCACAGGCTGCCAGCTACTAAAAAATTCTCAAGACTAAGAATTCAAGTACTCAAGATGAAAAAAGATATAAAATTTTCATTTTACTACAGTACAAGATTGCTATGGTTTATCAATAAAAGAATGGCACTATTACAATTTAATTTATTCCCAGAAGTTTTGGATAAAATAGCGTCTAAAAACATTACAGTGAGGTTTCTCAAGATTAAGATCGAATTCTTACACGAGCCTTGATATGCTGATCTGTGGTCATATGCAAACGATATTTCCCCTTCTAATATCCTCTCTGCCCCAGGAATTCCGTAGTGTTGGGAAATCCCATTCTCAGAACAACTCTAATTTCCCTTACGTCTCAAGCCACTTCTACAGAAAAAATCTTCTCTAACTGCTATGCTTAAGAGCACTGCTCCCTTCCAGGCAAGAGGTAATTCCACCAGGCTTTTGCAATGCAGTATGTTTATTTACTATGAAAATAAGTTGTCTAAAGATTACAAACAAAAAAACTCTGACTTATCGGAAGAAATGTAAGACCTACTGTCTTCTTCACTGATGCTTGCAATTCCTGTAAATTGATAATCCCTCCCTAAATAGTCTTGACAAGTTGGTAACTAATCCTCCATTAGAAAATATGGGCACTGAGGCAATGATTATTTTTCACATTGCTGTCATCGCGATGACTTGTGAAAATGGGCTCCTTTGTAAAATAACACTTTAAAAATCTACTTGGAATGCTGAATATGTGGACACGATTGAAACCTGTTTGTAGCAACCAGGCAACTGTGGTTGCAGCTGAAGGTTGTAATAAGGCAGGTGTAACTCCATCTGTAAAGATAGCAATCATACTCCAGTAATTTTTATTGAGAAGTGAACAATATCCAATATTGTACACTTGTATTTTGTCAGTAACTATCACAATGCTTTAACATGCTGATGAGGGCAGAATTTGTGGAGTGCAGTTTCTTAGCCCAATTTTCACATAATGATGTGGTTTCCCAGTAGTTATTCACTGCTCACTTGCAGTTTCACTCAGAAGAGAAGGAAATACCCTGTGGCACACACAATTCTTCCCACGGCGTTGTTCCTGTGCCATGCATGCTTCCACTGCAAGTTTTGCCACATCAACCCTTTCTTCCTATCAGCAGGGGAAACCCAGGAAAGAAAAACTGAATTAAGTGCCTTAAAACACTGAAATGTCATGTAACCACCACAAAACAGCCCGGTGTGTGACCTGTGCCCACTGTGCCACTCATCACTCTGTTCACTCTGTTCCCCTCCCTGTCTCCTCCAGCACAGCCACAGAGCATGGACCCCCATCACATGTCACTCTTTTCTGACCTATTTCTTTCTCCAGCTATACTATGTTGGAATAAAGTAGATCAGCTTTATTTTCAAACATTCTGTGTTACTTTATAGTTTCTCAATCTCTTAATTTTTAAAGCCATAACACATGCAAAATTAAACTCTTCAGAACTTTCACAGTGTTAACAACTCAAGTTTCTATGTCTCTTGAAGTACCATTTTTTAGTATGACAGTACACGGTAAAGAGTCCATCAGGTCAACAATTTCCTTACCAGCAGGTGCCTCCACCAGTGCCTTCAAATTTAGTTTTGTCCTCACCAGAATCAAGGTGCAAATGTTAAGATTGCACAGAGCTCTCCTGAAGTGGCCCTGCCACGTTCAAGCGAATGTGAAGGGCACCAGATGGAGGAAAGACCCTCTGAAAGAATGAGAAAATGGCAGAGTTGTGACAATGACACACGGATGCTGAAAAAGAAGACAGAGAGCATGGCCAGAACCAGGAAGTAAAAAAAAAAAAAAAGACATGTTAATACTGGCACACGGATGCTGAAAAAGAAGACAGAGAGCATGGCCAGAACCAGGAAGTTTTTTGTTGTTGTTGTTTTTTTTTTTTGTTTTTTTTTGTTTTTTTTTTATTTTTATGTGAGAGAAATTTTCAGATCTTTGAACTTTACCAAAAAAAAGAATGTCCAGGAGTAATACTATTTTTTAAATGTGTTAAGCATACAATAGCTACAGAACCACAGAACCACACAATACGCTGAGTTTAAAGGGGCCCATCAGGATCACGGAGTCCAACTCCTTGTCTTGCACAGGACGATCCCTAAGAGCCACACCCTGTGCCCGAGACCATTGTCCAAACACTTTTCGAAGCCGGCCAGGCTCAGTGCTGTGCCCTGTGAGCCTGTTCCAGAGCTCAGACAGCCTCTGCGAGAAGTAGCTTTTCCTGACATCCAGCCTAAACCTCCCCCGGCTCAGCCCCAGGCCGTTCCCTCGGCTCCTGACCGGGTTCCCTCACGAGGTGCTGGGGCTGCCGAGCAGGACGGGGCCGGCAGGAGCAGCCCGGGAGGCTGAGGCGAGGCAGCGGCGGCAGCACCACCCTCCCCTTCTCTCCCCTTCTCTCCCCTTCCCTGCAGGGCTCTGCCGGAGCCGTGGCCGCCGGCCGAGGGCTGTGACAGGGCCGCCACGAGCCGCTGGGTCCCGGCACAGAGGTGACGGGGCCGGGGAGGAGGAGGGAGGCGGAGGGAGGAGCGCTCTCGGTGGGGCTCCGGGCGGCTGCGGGACCCCGAGCTGTGCCCGCTTCGTCCCAAGGCTGCCTGAAACCTGCCGGGATTCCGGGCTCGATACCTGCTAGTCTTTCCCCTGAAAGCGCAGCTGGTGTGGCCTGGGATATGTCCTTTGCATGGATAAAGAGGGAATAATCTTCAGGCCGCAGACAGGAGCCGGGTTTAAGCAGGGAATGGGCAGCACCATGGGTGTCTCTCCACAGCCAAGCGCTGTGAGGGCGTGTAGGTGCAGGAGTGGGTGTGTTTGCCAGGGAAGGGGGACATACATCTTTATCGCCTGTTTGCAGTCATTTGTCGCTTCATCGTGTAACCATTCGGCATTTTACTGAAAGCACAACAAAAATGAATGCGGGAAACGACAGAGGAGCGCCGGTTGTGTCGGTGGGTGTTTCACGACACCTGCTGGAAAAGGCTGCAACTGCGTCCTGGGGCTGGGATTATTTGTAAGGAGTTATAATGGCATGTCCCAGTGACCGAGGGACAATTCCCTCCTTGAGTGTGCTGCAGTCGCTCCTGGGCTCCTGTCTGTGTGGATACGCACACATTCCTCGGGCACTACGGCAGAGTTCCTGTTTGTGTGCCTCTGTTACTCTTCTCTCCAATGCCTTATGAAATTGGCAGCAGTGCACAAGCCTCATTCTCTTCTCGTGTATGAGCATATGGCACATGTTACTCGTGCTTTATTTCTTAGGGTGTCCTGAAATGACCCTGCTGGTCTTTAAGTATTACCTGTTGATAACTTCCAATAGCTATATTATCAGATAAGGGGAAACGACCAAGAAAACCTGCAGGATTTTAACTGTCAAAGAGTTAATAAAGCCAGTTAAGTTGTTATATTCATTCATGAGGCTGTAGACCTCTCTCATTCTTCATACCTTGTGTTACAGTGTATTGGTGAGAGAAGGTGACAGGCAAAAAAAAAGGTTTGTTTAGGTAGAGGCCTTTTGATAGCTCAGGATTAAATATCTTCTAAAACGACATGTTCAGTAAAGAGGAAAACAAAAACACCAACAAGAACATCATTCTTTCAAGTATCATTGATACTTTTTCCTGTGTTCATTTTGAAACAGAAGTGCAGCATTGAGGAGAATGCTTCTTTCTTCAGTAAATTAACATATTCCTGGTTGAGCAGGTGAGAATTTATTAAACTGGTTGTTGCTGTTCATTGATGTTCACAGAATTGTAGACTGCGCATTTAGATTCCAATTCTTCAGTCTTGAGCCTGACCTTGAGGGTGCTGTTAGCTATTCCCACAAAAATCAAAGGTTTCAATATTTAGAGATCATATTCAACTATCTGGTGGGGTATTGTTTATACATAGTAACAGTAATTTTATACATTATCTAATGGCATTGTTTAACAATGGCAATACAACAACTTTCTAGATCTCCAGGAACAAATATTCTGTAGTAGGTGTAAGGTATTTTCCAGGCAGCCAATTTCATGCTCATTTTCCTTGCTCTTTTATGGCAGGCCATAAAGGTGTTCTTGTCACTCACTTGCTCACATACACCAGGAACTTCCTCAGCTCCTTGGGAAATTTTCCACCAAAAAATAGGAACTGAAAGTTCAACTCTATCAAGTCTTGCAACTTCCTATCACTTAATATGTTCAATTTTATTTCAAACAATTTTTTATGTTTTGTCTTGTGACCACTACTGATTTTTAACATTTTTTTCTTTGAAAAATTATTTGGGTCAGATGATATACACACTTCAAAAATCTCAAGGTGGGAAAAAACATGTGAAAAGTGTTAGAACTGTTTCTTGCTTTATTCAATATTCCTAATTCTACAGGTAATTGAAACTAGTATTTGCAATTAATCAGCTGACTCAAAACAATCAGATTGTTTCAAGGGTTCAGAGAATTCAGTTAAACTATGGCCCTGTTGAAGTTAGGAGTTCACCTTTGTATTTACCAGTTCTTACATTTTAGACCATAAATACAAATGTTCAGTTTTTCTGGAAAGTTCTGCAGTGCGCTGTTTCTGTATGACATTTTTTCAAGACAGGTTACACTTTCTATCTCAACTACATAATTCTACAATGTCTAACAAAGGAAGGAAAAAAAAAAACAGCAAAGTTTTTTTCAGCTATTTAGCTGAAAAAGGTGTTTTGCAGCTATTTAGCTATGAACTATAGGGAGGTTGTGGGTGCACACTCCAGTGTCTGTGCACGTGTCTCTGGTAGAGCCCCAGATGTTTGGGATGGCCTTTAAGTCAAAGTGCATGTCAACATTAATCCTTTTGCATTTTCCCCACCTCAAAAATGGTATTGCACAGTTTGCTTTGAGTTGTCACAAAGCTGACATGCTTATCAAAAATTCCAAATACCTGTGTTTCTGTCATGGTTTCTTTAGGCTCAGTGTGTTTGTCAGCTCTGTTCTGCCACTTTTAAGACCAGGTTTAGTTTTTGTTGACACTGAAGTGGATAAAAGCACTTCATTAAAAGAAAAAATTAACAGCTGAAGGTTTGCTGTAAGGAAATTTTCATTGTATTTGTGCTGAAACCATTTGTATTTCTGCTGAGTCACCATCCCTAGGGGTATTTAAAAGATGTGCAGACATGGCACTCTGGGACATCCTTAATGGCAAACCTGGTAGTGTTATATCATCTTAAAGATCTTTTCCAACCTAAATGAATCTGGGATTCAATGATAATGAATAACGACAAAAAGGTATTTTATTCCAGATCAGAATAGTAAGTGGATAATGATACCACACATCTTTTTATGAAATAGTATATTTTTCTGTAAAGAAGTATGGGTTCAGAAATATAGACAGATTCTGAGGTATAAAAGTTCCTCAGAACTCTCTGTTCAGACATGTCAATCTCGATGGGCTCTCCTTACTCCAGGTGAATTTCAGTGTACTGAAGGTGAGTATGTTCCACAACTTAGTCTGTAGCTTTTATAGGTTACATCTGCTACTTTGATCACAGTTTATTTATATACACTAGATTATATCATTAGCGTTTTGAATTATCAGTCTTGCTTTTTTTGCCTGTTGTGTCTCAGGCTGTCCAAATGAATTCCTTTCTTTCAGAGTGGTATCTCTAGGCTGCAGGAAGCCATTGGAAAGGGATGACCTGTTTGAACTCAATGAAGGTGATTCACCATACTGTGTGTGTCCTAACTTTGAAAAGCAGTGGAGAAAAGGAGTCCAGAAGTCTGTCCCAGGATTAATGATAGCTATAATTCTGACAATAGGAAATACCCTTTTCTGAAGCTGAGTCTAGAAGCTGGAGAAGATTTTAAAAATCCACTCGTTTATTGAACAGCCTACATTTTGTTGGACACAGAGGCTCCTCAGTGTTGGGATCAGTGATCTCTAGTATGGCTGTAGGATTTTTCTAATTGTTTAAATTCAAACTTACCTCTTAGAAAGACACCTGGTTACATTTCAGCATTTCAAGTGATGAGGTGCCTGCTGTGCCTTGTACAGAATCTACAGTGATTTTACTTGGTCATGAATTACCATGTTGTCAAAAACTGTTCAGCTCTTCTCTCTGAACGTGTCTGTTTCCCTGTGTCTTTTCTTTGCATCTCTTTCAGGTAGGTAGAGAAGTCCATTATCAGTTTTCTGTCCATTGTCACTATGGCCATTAAGAAAGTCTCTTTTTCTTTTGAGCCCTGTCAAGAATCTTTGCAATTATTTGAGGAAAATTCAAACTGAAAAAAATGTTTCTTGACAGCTGAAAACACTCTGAAATAATAGAAGGGTTATTTAGCCTTAAATATAAAGTTGCTGCAAGCCTGCTATTAATGAGAATGCACTTATATTGAAGCTTATCTCTGTTTATCCAGATACATTTTGTTTTGACCTGTGATAATAATTTGAGGATTAAAGTATATTGCAATTATATTCATGGATGATAGGGACAACTCTAGGAATTGCATTTATCCTTTCCTGAATAACTATTAGCTTGGCCAAATTAAACCAGACTTAATTTCTTACTCCAAAGCTTTTCTTTTATCTGTAGGAAATTTTCTTTTTCAGATGAAACTGATGGCTTTAGATGGACACTCTAATACTACATATTTTATACTGTAAATGTGGGTGAAGTTCAAAAATATTTTTCTCTGAATAATCTCTATATTTTTACAATCTTTTAGGCTTCTTGCATCCAAAGAGTGCTATTTTAGAAGACAAGTTTCCACAAGCCATCTTTGATTTTGCCATTATGGCAAACATTTAAGTATTTACTGATTAAAGTTGCATTTCTGAAAGTTACAGCTGACATTCTGGCTTTTATGAGTCCACAAGTAATGGAGTAAGTTTTTTATGTGTTTCATTTTTTGTTCAAAGAGCAATATTAATAATACAGCTAAACGGTTGCCATTTTCTAAACCTCCCTCCACATGATTATTTGAAAATGATGTAATGAATGAAAGCTCAAAGGAATCAGGATTTTCATAGCTAAAGGACTGAGACAAAATTAGTAAAAGTTCCACAATATTGTTTTAAGTATTTAATATACAAAGATAAAATCAAATGCTAAGGAAAATGGACTAAAAAATATACATAACTTTCCTTCCATTTTGTCAACTTTTTTCCATCCCTACTTTCAAAAAACTCACATAAATACATAATTTTTAATGGCATTTAAAGGGAAAATGCAGTGACTGTTATTATGTTGCTAGTACCATGACATTGATAGAAATGTTTTTTAGAAATTGTGCTTACTGCAGATGTATTAATAGATGATGAAATACTTGAGTGTTTATAAAGAAAAGAGTTAATGAACAGAATAATTAGTTACCTCCAAAATATGCTCTGAATCAATGTAATCCTGATCAAAATGTTTAGCTATAAAATTTGTTTGAAGACATCATGGCTGATGGTTATTTAAGATTATCTTTTATTAAAACAAAGAGGCAGAATTTCCCTATAGATTTTTTTTCTGCTCTTGCTCTCGTCATTGGGAGTTACAACATTTCTAAATACAAATATCTAATTTTTTAAAAAAAAATCTTTTATAAGATTCTTTTCTTTTATTCTTCATTCATAGTCCATTGACAGAAAAGTCAGCAATAGCACATTCATGTTGAGATTTGTATTTGAGAATAGCAAGAGATTGGAAAACACAGATAAAACCTGCCATTTTTAACTTCATAATTTGTTGTGATCTTTAACCACATCTAGATGCAAAATAGACTCAATTAAACAAGTTGCCAGTGTCTTATTTTGTGAAATGTTTGTTGTTGGCTGTTGATTTCATGGATGGAATTTAAAATTAATTTTCTTTTATTTTCAGAGCAATGATTGTGGCCAGCGAAACCCAGCCTAGTTCCTATGGGAGTGGCTGTGGCTATGCTATTGCCCTGTTTTTTGTGGTTCTCTCACAAACTCTTCTCCATCAGTTATATCATTGGAACAACATTCTTACAGCAGTCAAAATCAAGACTGCAGTTGTTGGCCTGATCTACAAAAGGGTTATCATGTCAGCATTCCTGAAGGCTCTTTAGTTGCTGTTGTGGAGCAGGTTGGATCTGGAAAGTCATCTTTTCTTTCTGTTGTTCTTGGAGAAATGGAGAAACTTGAAGGAATGGTTCAGAGAAGAGTAAGACTGTCCATGTTCCTCTGCCCTTTGCACTCCTCTGTACCCCAGTTAAGCAGAACTAATTAACAGATTTTCAGAGGGCATATAGATAATTATAAGAAAATATTTAACAGCACTTCCAGCTTTGTTCCTATCCTGTAATCTTAAATTCTAAAGCTGATACATTAGTCATTTTATGTACAAATTCAGACCCTAAAAATGTGTTTTGATGTCTAATACAGATCCAGTTTCCTGCATATAGATATTACAATGAATGCCTGTTTGTCACTGTGATCTTTCTCCAGAAGACTTTGCTCCATATATGTCCCAGCTGTCTGTTTTATTCAAAGTCATATGTGCTTTTTTACAGAAAAACTGTTATAGTGTAATATTCAGCAGATTGTTTTTATTACCTGACTTAATATAAGTTTTAACAATACTCAAATCATTGATGACAAATTTTTGGAAGGAATTACTGGTGTTACTTTGACGCAAAGCTGGATTTTCAAATTTATTTTTAAATGCTGTTTTATATATTCAGAAAGCCCAAATAAAACATAATTGTTTCCAATTCTTTTTAGGGTTCCATGGCATATGTTTCTCAGCAGGCCTGGATTCAAAATGACAGTTTACAAGAAAATATTCTCTTTGGTTCCAATCTAAACAGGCCATTCTACAAACTTGTTTTAGAGTCTTGTGTTTTGCTGCCAGATTTGGAACAGTTACCAAATGGAGAACAAACAAACATTGGAGTAAGAGTGAGAATCTGAGTTGTCAGAAATTAAACAGTAAGATAAGTTATGGTTTCTATGGTTTTATGATTATCTATTTGATAATTAACACTGATGACTAATCAGTGCTAAGCCAAGTACATCCTGCCCATCTCCTTCCTTCAGTTACTTACTTTGAACTTAAATTCTGTTTGAGTTCTGAACTCCTAAAAATTTTGGAAATAGTTTTTTTCTGTATAGAATTTTGCATCTGCCCTGTCCTGTTCTCCGGGGGTTTCTTCTATACTGTAAATATGCCTGTGTGATTGTAAATAAAAGTTATCTTTTATTTTTACAAAGTAACCTTTCATTTGCCCATTTTGGAGTGGGAATAATCAGCAGAGCCCAAGTTTTGTCAAGACTGAGTATAATACACAGGTCTTCAGTATTTCCTATTTACATGTGGGTTGTTTTGACTTTCTTTTCTTAGGATGTCAATGTAAGTGGAGAGTAGAAGCAGAGAGTGAGCCTTGCTAGAGCTATGTACAGCAATGCTTGTATCTCCTGGATGACTATCTTTTTGCTGTAGATGTACATGCTGGAAAACATCTTTTTGAGAAGGTAATTGGCCCTTCAGATCTCCTAAAATCAAGGTAATGTAGGATGGCTTCCTTTCAAATTGTACAAACTGCTTTGTACAGTCATTCTACAAAAGCTTATCTCTTACCTAACAGGTTGAGGACAATTATTCTGAATAAAGAGGATAAACAAAAAGCAGTACAGGTTACAGAATGAAAAGATTCTTGTTGAACAAAAAAGTTCCTATGAGAAAGTGGAATCTGGATGAATAAATTGTCCCATGTAAAAACTGTTCATGTGGGGAGGTAAGATTTGTTAAAATCTCAGTGGTATGAGTTAGTACAGATTATTCCCACTGCTGCCTGCAAAACACATGTATTAACATGAAATACCTACTGTTGAGTCAACATTACTGACTTCACAATTGTCTTTTCCTCTCTCCCTTCTCCCGGTTCTCAATTTACCTGCTCCATGGCTTCTAAGTATCTGGCAGAAGCCAGAACTCCAGTAATGGTAGACTTGTAAGCAGATTTTAATATTGAGACTATAAAACTTCATGTAATATTTTAAAAGCTGGAGTACCTAATTCTTTCTTTAAAACCTATTCTAAGCCATTCCTGAGCAGGGAACAGGTGAAAAACATTAAAAATTAAGAAACTGGTAAGTACAAGTAATAGCAAGTAGCTATAAGCTTGTATTTTGACATTGCAATTAGCAATTAAGAGTGGTATAGCAAAGTAGGCAATAAATAACAACAACAATAGGAAGAATAATAACAATTATAATAGTAGACAAATACTTAAGCAAAATCACAGGTGAATTCCATTATAACATTCCAGCTATCATAATGGAATGGCTGCTTTTACTATATGTTTATATTAAATAAATATAGAAAACATTGTGTTTCAGACTCATATATTGGTGACCCATAACCTCACCCTCCTACCTCCCACTGATCTAATAATAGTGATGGAAGAGGGAAGAATAAGTCAATTGGAACCTACCAGAACTCATTTCAAGGAAAGCTAATTTTTCTGAGCTTGTTCAAGTCTTCAGAACATGCAAGTGAGGAAACAAACACAATGGAAGGTGACAAAATTTGTATACTGTGTTTGCTTAGTATTTTTACTTTTCATACCAGCTTGTCAATATATTCCTTCTTCTATTCCTGGAGATGAGTGAAAGAATTGCTGGAATATTTAGAGCATTCCTGTCTGTATTTTGCTACAGAATCATAGTTATAAGCTGAAAAAAAAAAAGTTTTCACTTTTGGCTTCTTGTGCTGTATGTATCTACTCATGGTATATTGCTGAAAATATTTTTCTGTTTTTTTTCCAATGTAGTGAGTTCTTCAAAGGAAGAGGGTCAGCTGAGCAGGAGTCTGCAACAGAAAGGGCTGCTGGAACACAAAAAGTAGGTATTAAAAAGCCCCAAGCCACTGCTTAACTGTGAGCTAGAGCAGCCAAAAGTGCTGAAGGCTGTGCCACTCTGCTTTGCTGAAAATGGATGAAAAAATGGGTTAAGCCTGAATGCCTGTTAGCGGTTGGCTGGAATATGTGTGCCTGGAGCTCATCTTCTGATTTCCCTGGATTCCCTGTGTCAAACCTGGTCTGTTTAATTTTTTTTTCTTTGGTGGCATATTGCATGTCAGAATCAAATGTTACTGTCTAAGCTGGTTAATACATTAAATTCACATTGTCAGAGGCATATAGACTTGAAGTGAATGTTATTTTCTACGTTTTTACTGCTTTGGCTTTAATTGGAAGCTCTAATACACAAAAAACTGTTACTTACTACAACTTTTAATACTTCCCACTCTCATCCTACCTAGATTGTTGCCATGTGTTACAAATTACTTGAAGCACAATGACTGCTGATGGTGTTCCCTAGAGCAGACCCAAGAGTGGTTGTGTAATACACTGAAAATCAGTTGATTTAGGTTTCACTCAAACCCCTGCTCTTTGATAGTAATTCATTATAAAGTGGGTTTGAAGAAGTTTTACCATGTACACTAAGAGATTACTATGAGTAATATTTCAGCACACTTCTAGAATTATTACCAGGAATTTCTGGCCTCCTTTTCAGTCTAGTGCTTTATGTAAGCTAAAAAAGTATTAAGTAGCAAAGTAGCAAGAGCTGTGTCTTGTGGACTTAAAACACACTGAGTCTGTTCTACTACCATGAGTAGTCCAAAAGCTATTCAGTCTTTTTTGGATTTAGGCAAAAATTAATACACATGAATACACATTTTGTTAGGATACAATCAGGGGAATCCTGTTTGTTTTTATGGAAGATACTTTAGTTTTATTCCATTTTTTAAGGATGCTTTCTCAAAGTTTTTAGTGGAATTTACTCAGAAAATCATGATTCTTTGTTGCAGGATTTATTTCTAGTGGATGTCTGTTTCCATTTCTACCTGCGAACTTGGCTGAATTGTAACACTGGATGTTATTGGAGCCATCCTGGTTATCACATCTGTCTCACCCCTATTCAAAGTGGTAGTTATTCCCCTGGGATACTTTTCTTTTACTATTCAAGTAAGTGCATTGTCTTTTATAGGGATTTCTACAGGTGTGTGGATGAAATATCAAAAATAATCAAGGATACAGGCTCAAATTATTTTGTAATTGTGAAGAAAAAAATGCATCCATATATACAAAATATCTGAAATTACCATCAGAAAAAGTCTTTGGTTTCTTGAAAGGAAATTTGAATACTTCCTGAATGTATCCTGTAACGCTTGGTAAATTTTAAAACCCAGTGTGTTTATTTTCATACTTTGCTTTTTATCTGGAAGATACAATTTTGATATAGACCCCAGCAATAAATCTGATGATGTTACATGAAGAAGTGAGGTATATACAATAATGAAAGTTAAAAGTTGAAGGGTAACCCTAAAACAGCATAGCATGATGCTTAAACAAACTGTGCAATTTTTGTAGTATATCAGGTATGCTAGTGAAAACCAAAAAGTAATGTTTCAGAAAGACTAATGGCTATATCTCTGTTTCTTGATGCTCCAAGTATGATCTGCAATTAAAGACCTTAAAGATTCTTAAAATCACAACACAGAAGAAGGAAAAGAGTGCCTGGATTCAGTCTCTGCTAAGGAGTTGAAATTCAGACATGATTACATTGAAGAAATTAAGACTGACATGCATCTGAGAAAGATGCAGGACATTTTGAATTGAAAGATACATTGAAGTCTTAGTTGGTTGCTACATACATCTTGGGGTACAGCACATTTCCTATAGAATTTGGAGGTAATGTTATTTTATTTTAACCTTGCCAGTTATTTATATACTGCACTTATGTCATCATTACAATGTTGGTGTGTCCCAAGAGACAGTAGGGGGGTTTTCCATTATGAGTACTTTTTTCTGTGTAGACACTTCCATTTTTTTCCATACTGAAAATTTACAGGGATTACCTATCAGCATCCTTCCCTGGATTGTCTGTGCTGTTCTATTAGCACTACTACATCACAAGTTCCCAGCAAATCCAGCGGCTGGCAGGAGCATCACAGGCTCCAGTGATCTCCCACTTTTGTGAGACTCTGGCAGGGAGATAACAATTCGAGCATTTGGCCACCAGGAGAGATTCATTAGGAAAAATAACAATGTTGTGTATGAGAACTTGGTTTGCTTCTACAACAACCTCATCTCAAACAGGTACTTGACAGCAGGTTTGCATTTGAAACTGAACATTCTTCTGAGGAATTCCACAAGTCAGTGTTTAGCTTTAGTCAGAGTGAAGCCACTGAGAAACAGAGAAGTGTTTGGAAGATCATTGCAGGCACATGGGGGGACTCTTGGGGGTGATCCTGTGAATTTGTATTTCTGTAGTTCATGTGGAAGTAACCTGGTGTCTGTACTCACAGGCACCAGAGTTCTTGAGAGTGGAATCTTGGGTTTAAAGAGATAAAGTCTGTTTCCTTTGTGATTCAGTGCAGTTACAGTCACAGATGAGCTAAGAGGTTCCTGGTCTGTTTTTCAGCCCTACACCTGAATCCTTTTTAGCAAGGAGGAGCAGGAAAGCAGTATGAGGAGTGAAGGGAGTTGACATATGTGTGTTGGTTTTAGTAGTGCTACCGGGTCCAGGTATGTCATATTGCCCGCCCAGTTCATCTGTAAAATGGGAATGATAATACTTATCACTTTTGTGAAGTGAGTAAATTGGTAATATAATGATCTCAGAATTCAATAGGCTATAAAAATATTGATGGGTAATTCCATTTTTTCTTTGCCTTGATTTACTACAGGTGGCTGTCAGGCTTGAGTTTTTGGGAAATTTAATGGTGTTCTTAGCTGCATTGTTTGTAGCACTGTCTAGAAATACTGTGAGTTCTTTTACAGTGGGTTTATCAATTACCTATGCTCTAAATGTAAGTAATAGTATAAACATTTTGCTGTTACCACACTGCATGTGAAAAGAGAATTATAATGAAGTTGAGTAGGTGAATGTAGAGGGGGGCATCAGTGACACCCCATCTCCTGGGCATGACAGAGTTTCCCTTTTAATTCTATTAATTCTGGGAAGCTTGTGATAAATTATTTTCCACTTTTGAATGTAAATGGAATAATAATTATTAAATATATATTTTAAATCAAGTTAATAAAATTATGTTTATTTTCAAGTGTTTGGTTAAACCAAAGAAGCAGCATAGTCATGTACAACTGTATTTCTTATTTAATTCCTTTTCCTTTTTCACTTAATGAATGTTATGTAGGAGTGTTTACTTAAAAGATCAGTAATATAACTTACTTTGGCATCACCCTTGCAAAGGTAATATATGACAACCACGTATTTGAAGTGTGTCTTAAGTAAGGTAAGTTTTATTGATGAGTTTCTAGTTAGAATAAATCTTAAGTGTTATGTAGACAGAAACTAAGTATCCAATTTTCCTTAATCTTGTAATGCTTAGGAGCCAGTGTTGTCCAGATTCTCACTGTGGTAAGAGCTTTAGAAACCCAGCTGACAGATATGAATGGAGAGAAATTTAAAAAAATATAGATTAATTATCTGTCGTGGCATATCCACACCCCACCCAGCTCACAAAAGTTCCTTTATCTCATCCTGTACTTGGTGATGACAGTCACAGTTTTTCACCTTCATCTGTTGTCCAGCTGACATAGTTGTTTCTTTAGCTGCACACACCATTTCCAAAAGGCTGACCTTCAGAATTGGTTTGGCTGACTCTTTTCCTACAAAAGTGGGAATATTTAACCATGGAGTTGGTACCATGAGGGTTTGGAACTAGGTGATCTTAGAGGTCTCTTCTAATCCAGGCCATTCTATGATGATTCTGTCTGCAGAAGCATCTCCAGTGCTTGAAGGTGACAAATTTGGCAGAGCCAATAGATACCTCCATTACAAATCCACTGTTCTACATTGCTGGCTTGCTTTACCTAGGGGATACTGCAATAATTGTACACACAACATGAGCCATATATGTTTTTCCTTTCAACATTTCATACAAATACAACACACTTGCTGATGATCCTGAAGTAGTTTCTGATATTTGGAGCTTTTATGTCAGTGCAAATTACAACAATCATTGGGCAGTTGCAGACAAGAACTGCTCGGAGGAGCGCTGAGATCAGGGATTTTCTAACCATTGGTTCAGGTGATGTGCCAACATGTTTTGTCCTTTTTTTTTTTTTTTTTTGCTTCTATGATTAGGGATGCAGCTTATGAGTTAAGTTCAGGGTAAGTTTTTGAATTAATGTGCTGTATTCTAGTAGAGTCAAATTTCATGTTCCTATTTTTGTATGTATTTCCCCAGGTGATTCAGATTCTAAATGTTTGGGTACGTAGAGCATGTGAAATTGAGACCAATGCAGTTTCAATTGAAGGAATTTGTGAATATGCAACAGTTGATGAAGATGTGAGCATTCAAGCTGAATGCTCCTCATTCCTTTTGAATATTTCATTTATGTGCATAGAAAATGAACACTTAGGTTGACTTTAATATTGGTGAGTGGGGGTGGCAGGTAATAGTTACTTAATAGTTAAATAGTTATTAAATATTTTCTGGGGTTTGTGGGATTTTTATTTGAGAATAATATGTAGCTTCATTACATTTATAGCAGTTTTATAGCAGTTTTATTCCTATTTTGATCAGTAAATTTTTTGTCATCCATTGTAGCAGTGGATTTTGTAGTCAGACTAATGCAGGTGCAGCTCAAGTGAACTCTCTGTGCTGTGTGCAACCAAGAGGAGCATTTGAAAAAGGGAAGAGAGGAAGAGAGCCCTTTTTGACCCATAACTCTTACTCACCCATGCCTGGGGAGATACTTGTTTCAAATCACTTTGCCTTGGCCATTGTGCTTTTCTAAAAGTAGTGTCTCGTTCAAGCACAGAGGCATAAAAGCCTTTGGGAGCAGGACTCTTCTATTTCTTCATTCTCTTTTACTCTTCTCCCATGCTTATGTTTTAATTCCAGAAACTGTGGATATTGTCTAAAAAACCACCAGTGGGCTGGCCTGATAAAGGAATTACAGTGAACAGTGTTTGTACAGGAAGGATCTTGGTTCAGCCCTGAATGGTGTTTCTTTTCAGACAGAGAGTAAAGAGAAGGTATGCAATAAGAAATAAATCAGGGGTATAAAATTCTGTTTCCCAACTTTCTACTTCAAAAAATATTTCAGGTAAGGAGACTCCAATACCAAATGCAGCAAGATGATGTTGAACAGGGAAGATGTTAAGTGGAGAAAAGAGTAAAGAAAAGACAAATGAGAAAAGTATTTTAAAGAAATATGTAGAAATTCTTATCCCTGTAAGATACTGACATAAGTCAGTAAGTTTTAATGAGTCATAAGTTTTATGAATTTGGCAGTTCCAAGGAAGAAGATCCAAATTTTAAATTAAACCTCACTTTGCTGAACGTTTGTGTAGAGAAATAGGCTGCCAGGTTAGGGCTGGTCAACATCAGGCAAGGGATCAAGGAACACCTTGATCACAGCTGAACACAGTTGAGACCTATTTTAAGCCATTGGCTTGAGCTGAGAAGTGCTGGACAAAAGGGAGAGGAAATGGAAAGGATTCCCACTGAACCTGGCTGGCAAGAGACCAGTGGAATTTTGGCAATTATATGGAAGAAGCTTCAAAACCTGGAGACCACAAGCATGACATTAAGTGTTATATGCTGTATTTAGTTCACGGTCTTAGCTAGAATAGCCACATACGGCGTTTTCAAGTTCCATCTGAGGGCAAAAATATTTTAAAATAGTTCCAAATATGTTTGAAGCCTGTAGGGAATAAAGTGATACACAAGTTATGTATTATGTATTTAAACCAATCTGCTGTGGTCTGTCAAGCTTACTTCTTACTTCAGAAGAGGGCAGGAAACTCAAGATTAGGTCATGTATTATTAGGATTGTCTTCATGCTGGTAAGCTGATTTATGTTGAAATGCTGTAGTATGAAGTAAAACCTAGAATACAAATTCAATGGTCACCTGAATTCTTTTTGCACATTCCCTGAATGCCATTTATACAAACATTTTTGTGAATGGATGATGTTAACATCACTTGCAATTAATTTATCTGCCGTTTTTCAAAGGGAGGCTTTTGTTTTTTCCTAGCCTTTTAGAGCTTTAACCTTGGTAGTATTTCCTGTGTGTATCTACCCATATACCATGCATAGAGACGATGCTAATATTTAAACCAAAATAGATTGGGTCTTTCCAGGAAAGAGATGATTAAAAGAAAATACCTAGTGTTTCCTGCAAATTCTTGGCCGCTTTTCCTTTGAGAACTGTACTTGGTTAGGGGAATGGCAAATTCACCTTTTTTTTTTCATAATTTCTAATTTTTATATAGCTTTTTGATGTAACTGTATTCTCAAAAATGAGAATACAAGACCAAAATTGATTATACCACAGGTCTTCAGAACACAGTTCATACATATTTGGTCGTAATATTTGTCTACAAATCTGAACATCATCTCACAGTTGTGAATTACACAGTATTTTCTCAACTGCAGTTGCGAGTCTGATTTACTGTGGATGGAGTATATTGGATCCACATCCAGATAGCTAAACTGAGAGGAACCCAATAGTGCAGTGAAGTTAACAGGATTGGTTCAGAATAGAACTGAAAGGTGAAAAAAAGGGAGACTGAAGCTTGTGAAGAGTAGGTGGAGTCTGGAGTTTTGAACTGCATAGGTCAGGAGAGTGAATGAAGGTAAAAATCTGGGACAGAAACAAGGGCATGGCAAATAGCAAAGCTGATGGGGCATGGAATTTCTACAGATCAACCAAATACACCTCATACAAACAGCTTTTAAGAATCACATTAAAGTACAGATTTGCAAATTACTTTAATGTTGTTCTAATGCAAGTAATGTGAAGTTTAAATTAAGAACAGACACAAGATCTGCTACTACCTCAACTGTCCTATTTGGTCACTGAGCTCCCACAAAATTGTCACTGTTCTATTTGCATGTAACTCACTAGTGACTGTTGGCCTCTTACGCCTGTTAGGTTATAGCCACTGTGACTGCACTTGGTCAAGGTCTCTGTTCACCACCTCTAGGAGCATTAGTTCAGTCTATAAATTTCTGCAGGTATTCTTGTTGCTGAATATGTCATCTTTCCTATAGGAAATTGAGGATATTTAACTTAGAGTCATAGCCTAATTTTTCTTAACAGTGCTCATGAATGTAGTTTCCAGTGCTTCACAAACCTTAGTAATAATTCATGTGTTGTGGCAGGTGCCAGCTGCTGGGCAGGTCTTTAGTCAGCCACAAAACCAGAGCACAGAGAATGCACAAGAAATCTCTTGCCCTTTATATTCCACCTTAATGAACTGAGCTCACAGAGACTGCATGCAATTTTTGTCCTCCCATTCACCAGCTTCAAACTGTTACAATTTCCCTTGCAAAGATCCATTCCCAGTTCCTTCTGTTAATGCAAGGATTTATGACAGACTGTTTTAGGATCATGTTGGAATTGTGTATTCACGTTCTTCTGCTATTTGGGACCCCATCTTATTTTCTGGGACACTGCAGTCAAATCTGGATCCACTTGGAAAACACTCTGATCTTGAACTGTGGGAGGTGCTGGAACTATGTGACTTAAAAGGATTTTGCCCAGTCACTGCCAAAGAAGCTCCTCCATGAGATTTCAGAAGGTGGTGAAAATCTCAGGTACATAATCAAGCAAGTGCTAATGCCATTATTTTCCAGTACTGTAAAACTATGTGATCCTTCCAGAGAATTTATTTCAGAAGGTATCAGGATAGAAATGACACATCTCCTGGCATTCTTAGTAGAACTATTCTGGTAGTGAAAGTTTCTTTGAGGTGACCAACTGGTCACAGTGGTATAAATTCTGATGGCCTGTGCTGTATGGGAAGCCAAAGGAGTAGACTTATTTTCAGCTCAAGTATATAAGTGTAAAGAAGGGGGTGTGGTGTTGCAACTCATGCAGCACCTCATTAAATTTGGGTAGAAAAGTGCTCATTTTTTTAAATTGAAAAAAATAAACCAAAAATAAAAAACACCAACAAAAAACAATGAACCAAAAAAAGCCCAACAAATTCAAAACCCACTGAAGTGCAGAAAGCTTATTCTTTTGTTCTGTTTGCTTAGACAAAACAACACAGTTTTAACTTTAAAACGTTAACCCATAATTGTGCAAGGAGGGTGACACTTGAAATAAAAGAACTCTAAACTGAGGAGACAAATATTGAAGCTTTCAGCAGCAAAGGGACAGGTCTTAAATAGTGTACTGAATATCAACCTGAATTTTTCTGACAGATCATTTTCAGGAGGACATTTCTAGAAGGTGCATACTACAGCTAACATATAGAAGTATCCAAACTTTTACACTGAACATTATTAAAAAGTGGTTCAGCATGCAATCTGGCTCATTCCAAGTGCCCACTATATTGTGAATGTAGAAACTGGAGGCTGGGTTTAAGATTCAAAGTTTAGCCATGGGTGTTGAAGAGTCCTACCTTAACTACTATTGATATGCTGAGCAAGAAGAAATAAAATTCCAAAGCAGGATGAACATATTTCAGTAGTCTTTTCAGAAGCATAAAGTATTGTTAGGAAAGAAGTACAGACATGCTCCACAGTAATCTCAGCTTTATCTTGTGCTCCCTTTCCTCCATGTGCCTGACTTGCCCTTTTCAAATGTATTTTTACCAGTGCTGGGAGAGACAGCTGGTCTGTCTGGCCCGTGCTTTGCTACAGAAGACAAAAATCTGGTTCTAAATGAGGTGACAGCTTCTGTTGACATGGAAACAGATAGCTTAGTGCAGTCCACCATCAAAAGAGAGTTTCACAACTGCAAAGTGTCAACTACAGCCCACAGGTTACACACAGTCATGCATTCAGAGAGGTAAATTTTGATAAGCCATTTGAAAAATAAATTACTTCCTTGAAATGTGTTCCCATAATCCAGAGATATCTGTACTAGGACTGGAAAATGTGGCTGAAGAGCTGATTTTTCTTCTGTAATCTTTCTGCTCTTGTATTGTAGAGTGCTTGTTCTGGATGCAGGAAGGATTCTAGAATATGATACACCACAGACTTTGTTACAATGAAAAGGTGCCTTTCCTGAAATGGTTGCAGAGGCTCAGATAAGAAGATGAAGAAAACTAACAAGTAAATTCTGAAGGAATGCTCAAAGGATCTCTGGCATTCCATATATATAGGTGCAATATTTTATATTCCACATAAAACAACTGACTTACTCAAGAGCTCCTTGCAGTATTGCTGTTTACTACAGATATGATCTGTTTATATTGATCAGGTTTTTTAAAATTCAGATTTTATACAAATCACTTGTTTTTCTCATATTGGCACTGGGACAACAGAATGAAAGGGATTTTCATGGTGTATGTTAAAACTGTTGCATTAGTAAAGACTGAAAAATAAATCTTGTTGTTGACATGCTGGTCTTAACTTGAACTAAGTTGCTCTGACATTATGCTCATTTAGTTACTAATTCTTCTTATTATTATATTCAGGGAAAAAAAACCTGCTTGTTGTGCGGACACAGAGACAGATGTCACTTGGGGCTGATTTTTAGGATATGCACATCCCCCCATGTATACTTAGGTAGTTCTTGAGGCAATAAATGTGCCCCATTAAGTCAGTTTTCCTTTTGTGATTTCTGAGAAACTGAAAAACACATCTTACATATCTAATTGAGCATTACAAAATCTCATTGTAAAGGAACCCCAAAAAATGCAGTCAGGTGGAGCTGCCTCTTTGTTGGTAAATATTAATGTAAACCTCCTTACTAATTACAGAAGCAGGACAGGTTATGTACACTTACTTGAAGTGTCAGCTAAATGTATCTGCTTCTGTAGGCCACATAAATAGTAATTTCCACAGTTCCTGAAGCTATTGAAATTTAATACCAACATGTAATCAATCTTTTCTTAAGATCCTCATCAACTGCTTAGAAAAACCCAACAAACTGAAGAAAGTTTCTGGGTACAGCCCTGTTATATTAGTTTAATATTGACACCTGGTGTATCAAGTACAATCTTAATTTCTTGCCCAAGAAAAAGTTTTGGGCACACAGGCTAGGGGACGTAGCCTTCAGTACCTCAGGAACCAATCCCTTTTGCAAGGTCCAGAGAAAAGTCTGAGGAGAGGCATCAGTGCATGGTAATTTTTACTTTATTTACTTTTTTTTGTGGGGAGAGCTTTTGGTGCTTACTGCCAGGCCGACATAACCTTTCATTTTCAGCAACCTTCATAAGGCAGCTGGGAGAGCTGCAGACTGAACAATGGCAAAGCCTGAGAGAAAAGAAAATGCTGGACTAGTGTCAGCAAAGCCATTCCTTCTCCTTCAGCAAGCTGTACCCCTCATATTTGACTATAACTTCAGTAAAGGGGGTGCAGTGGAGGCAGAAGCAGCAGGAAATGCTCCTGCTGTGTTTCCATGCAGCAATAGCTTACCAAAGCAAACCCCCTAACAGGCTTAGGGTGGGCAGGGAAAGGCACTTTTGCCTTAAGCACATCAGCCAGAGCCTGCAGCCTCTCCTCACACACCTGATGTTGGAGACTCACTCTAGGAAACCAAGAAGGATCACTTGGCTGAGTTCAGAACTGACTCAACCCACCAAATACCAGGGCACCAGCCAGCACAAAGCCATGTGCTAGCTCTGCAGCTTGGCACACACCCCTGACCTTCCTCCTCCAAACAGGGATTCTCTGAGCTTCCTTGGTATTTAGGAATTGGGTTCCAGTCTTGTCCTGTGGGACCACTCATGGGAAGCGTGGGACAGGCAGGGGACCAGAGCAGACCTGAAGAATGAGGCTCATAAGGGGCCAGGACTCCATCATTCCCTTTCACAGGAAGGAGCATGGAGCAGAACCTGCTTATGCCCTACTCCCACTTAATTCCCCACAGTGCTTGAAAATCCCACATGCACCACCCTCTCAGCAGCTGCTTCCCTCAGCCCTGCTTGTTGCCCTTGCTCTACACTTTCCTGGCAGTATCACAGGAGAAACAGGAAAGAAGTTGAGCAAGAACTCTCCCTCACAGAAAGAGACACATTTCTGCTTTTTGCCAGCTTTGAAACACTTGTGAAACACTGTAATTGTTCAGGCTCAGCAGACTTTACAGCTCCCCAAGACAATGCAAATGTACAAACTCTTCTCACAGTTGACACAACTTCATCTTCTACACTTCAAAGGAATTTTAAGGAAGACAGAGAATTTCCTTGAGAAAGTGAAAGAAGACAGATCCATGGGGTAGAAATTGCTTTTATTAAAAAATCTAAAATGTTATTTATAAAATGCATTTCATCATCTGCACTGGGAAACAATTGTTTTCTAGGGAACACACAATTGTTGAGGCCTCTTGATACTTTCAGAATTTCAACTTGCCAAACAAGCCTTAGCTAGAGAAATTGGTTACATACCTACCACCACAGGGAATCATAAGGATTACAGAAAGATTTCAGCCTTCAAGTATCAACTTTTTTACAGAGACTTTTGGTAAGCAGCCCATGTGCATACCTGGAAAAATCCACTTAGTGCAGTGGACTCATCTTTAAAATTCAATTGCTTGTGCCAAAATACAGTATTAAAAGATACAAAATAAATAATTCAGAAAATAAGGATGCATTGTGATATCCAGTGTATCGTAACTTCTCTACTAAAAAATCCAACCTGTATAGAAATCTGAATAAATACCCTTTTGTGAATTTAGTTTTTACAAGTAAACAACCTGCCTTTCCCTTCCAGTTCCCAGACTAACACTGAAGGAGATTTAACTCCCCTAGGGTGAAGGAGAATGTGAAAGAAAAAAGTACTTATTTGCTTTGATAGTTTTAACAGCTCCTACCTAACTTGTCCCAAACTGCAAAAGCTTTTAATAGTTTAACTTCACTGTGATGTGGTTCTGTTTCTATATAGGTCTGCTTGTTTTACACAGTGCATTAAAGACATGAAGACCAAAGTCCTACTGTAACTCTGGTGGATTTTGAGATGAACTTACAGCAGGGCAGAAGGAAAGGCCACAATGACTCTAAAGATGTTGGTACAGATGTTGAACACACACATTTATATCTGCAAAGCAAAGGCCCCCAACAGCAACTGAGCACTGTACTGCATTCATCCATGGTGTCACTGAAGAGGCACTTCTTTCACTGCAGGAGTTTTACTTGAAGCTCCATACAGACTTAGTTGGGGTCACTTTCAAAGAGGCACAAAGGAAAAAAAGAATCCTCAAATAAAAAATTCCTGGTTTTCAACTCAGAAAAATGAAGCAGATGTCAGCAGTACTTTGGGAATCCTCTGTCAAATTAAGCAATGCTGATGGAATGGCTGTGTGCAACTATGATTCAATTTAAGAGGTTTTTAATTGGATTACTTCAAAGATGCATTTAGACAATAGCTATGCAAACAGCTGAATCAGCACAACTGATTTATGGCAGTGCCATAAATCAGGCCTACTGCCAGGAGAGTAATAAGCCTATTTTAATATAGTCATAGGTTAAAACAATAAATCTAAGCCTCACACTTTATCTTAGCAAGGTTAATACAAAATTATTCTGGAGAAGACAAGAAAATCCTTAAAACCACCTGTCACTAGAGCTTACCTGATGAAGACTGGGCTTATGGATGTTGAAACCAGTCTTAGCTGAATGACATGTTTTTTGGTAGGAAGTTCCAAGCAGATAATAGAATCCAGCTGGTGCTTGATTATTGCTTAATCCCTCCAAAGAGAGAACTGTCACCAATTCGTTTTTTTTTTGTTTTTTTTTCAGATCAGTAACTTTGTTCTCCTTACAACACATTTCCAAGATATCTGGATAGTGATCTATTTGCCTAAAAGAGAGTCCTAAGAAGTGCCACCTCAAACCCCGAGTTACACACAACACTGCTTCTTTCCCAATAGGACAGCTACAACTTCAGTTTAGAGTGAGGATATGAAAAAACTTATACCACATAAGAGCTAAAAAGCACAAAGTAGTTGGGTCAATTTTCATTTACTAGGGCTAGAGGAACTACATTTCATCCAGGCCATTTCTTCTGTCCCACACCTTCTCCCCGAGGACAGTATGGCTTGGGGTACTTCAGGGAGAAGATGTCACACACTTGTAAATGCAGAACCATGAAATTCGCGTTGGTCAAATTCAAGAGAAGACAGGCAGGTGTGGCTTCAAGATACATAAAATCACTGTAGTTTTAAAATAAGGCAGGGGCAGGTATGAATTATTTGGCAATGTACGCTCGTTCTCTGTGGAGAACATCAGTGGTAAAACAGCAGCACCTGTGTTTAATCATCACAGCCAGGTCAGGAATGAAGCCCTTGGAGACCAAGAAACTGCACTGGCAAGAGCTATGTTTTCAGTAAGATTTCCTAATCATGGGACAATTTGCCACGGAGCCTCAGCATACCATTATGCTGTTATGAACAGCAGAAGAATCAAGTGAATGCCTCAGTCTCATTTAAGCTGCAAGATGCCTTTAGGAAAGGTGCTTAAATGCTCAAATGGCTCAATCTAATAAGTAAGTGTAAGCTGAACACTGCCAGTGCTCTGTGCATGAATGCTGCTTCAGAATCCTTCCAAGTAAATGCATTGGACCCAGGAATACCTCAGTATCACATAATCTCAAACCTCTGGTCATGCTTTCTTTATACTTTAAATACACACCGCTCCAGGATTTGCTAATAAAATTTAGCAAGAAAATGTGGGTGTGTCATCACTGGCATTTTCATCCAATATCCCATCTCCAAGTAAACACAGCACACTTCATAACTCGTTTGTACCTTTAAAGTAACATCAAGCTTTAGCACAGGTAGGTGTCCAGTAACACCTAACGGGAACAGGTAAAAATTGAATAGAAGGAAGCTAAGATTAGGTTCCATTGCCAGTCAGATAAGTATGGATCCTTTTGGAGAGCTGGAATGCAATTGAGAAGAGTTTCTTTTCAGTTAAAATTAGTCTTCCGTAAATGCTTGTTAGGGATTTCTATTGCACTGACTTGGAGAGGCCAGGACCCAGCAAGAATTCCTGCTTGGATGGCTACGCCTGTCACAACTGCCAGGTCAGGATCTACAGAGGTGTTGGGTTCCTTTCCAAAGAAGTCCCGAATAACTTCACGTATTTTGGGAATCCGTGTGGAGCCTCCGACTAATACAATTTCATCCACTTCTGCTTTGTGCAGGTGCCCTTCCTGCAACACTTGTTCAATGGGCACAAGAATCTTCTCAAAAAGGTCCTCGTTTAACTTCTCAAACAGCTTCCGAGAGATTTCTGTTTCAAACACAACTTCAACAAAGTTGTCCTCTACTTTGGAAGTGTCTCCAAGATTTTTTAGGCCTTTTGCATTTTGTGAGGCCTCGCCCTTTAGCACACTGTTTGTTTTCACCTGGCTTTTTGCAAGTTCTCTTGTAAGCTTGTTTGCTGGCAGAGTCAACAGCACCCTCAGTGTAGCTGCCTCATGGACAGTGAGGTTTAATTTAACAGCTTCCACGGCCTGTCTGAGGCGGTGAATCTCCTCTTTTTGTGTTGGCAAAGACCCATATGTTTGACGGAGCTGATCATATAAATACACCATCAACCTCTGATTGAAATCCTGTCCTCCAAGTTTGTTGTTACCTGAAAGATCAGAATAGAATGCATCAGACAGAGCACCTTCAAAGCCCCAGAAAGCAGCACACTGCTTCTCTTTCACTGGGAGATGGCACTCAAGGGCCAGAACAATCACAAAAGGACCACAAGCACATGAGCTCACAGAGCTGTGACAATAGACAAAATTGCTGTCCATTGCACACATGATGGATAATAATTTCCACTGTTTTGACTAAAAACAGTAACTCACTTAGTGGACCTCTAACTAAATCAGGGTGAAGCTGCTGAATCTTTCTTGCTGTTCCACTCTAACTGGACTGAGCAGCAGCAGCAGCTCACATCAGAACTTGCTTGCTGAAGGCAACACAGGCAGCTGGCACTGCACCTCAGAGCTGTGTGCATGCAGGTCAGCTGAAGCACAGCTATCTGCTCACTACAGTCTGACCAAACACTGCAGCCAACGCTCTGTGCCCAGGGATGAATCCTTCATACACCAATCACAAAACTTCTGGGTTAACAGCCCGCACATTCCCAAACCCTGCTCAACTGAACTACCACCAAACACAAGGCAAGGACACACCAAAACACTGGTCAGTGATCCCAGTTTGGGCAAAGGTGACAGAAAGATTTTAAACAATCCCAACCCCCCAAAAGTCCAGTCACAGTAACTGTGACATGCATCGGCACTTTATTAGTGGGCACAAAAGTTAACAGACACGGATAAAATGAAACCAACAACTTACCCCTCTGGGTCAGACAAAACCTACGACTCTGTGGTCTTAACTGCTGAAACCAGCCACAAACCTAATTTTGCATGAAAATCAGCTGAGAATGCATTGGGAAAACACTCTGTGACATGGCTGGTATGATTTAAAAGTCCCTCTAACAGTGACTTCAGGTGCACCTTGCCTCCCACTCCTTGAGAAACAAAAGCATTTTTCTCACCTGCCATGGCTCGTGTGATGAACATCCCTCCCATCTTGTTCAACAGAGACACGTCCAAAGTTCCTCCACCCAAATCCACCACCAGAACATGAAACACATCGGCTTTGTGGAGCCCGTAAGCCATAGCAGCAGCTGTGGGCTCATTGATTACTCGCAAAACGCTGAGCCCTGTGATGAGCAGAGACAACAAGCAACATTCAGGTACACTTCAGAAAACTGCAGTTCTTACATCAGAATGACTTGCTGGGGTTTTTTTAACCACACTCAAGTTAAGTGTCAGATCTAAAGGAAGTAGTTTCCTAAGCAGTAATATCCAATGAACTCTTTTCCTTACTTAATCCTAAAACAGCACTGCTTCAGCATCAGGGCGAAATCATGAACCAATAATGCTTCCAGAGAAACCCTGCTAAGGAGATTTATTTCATGCATATTTCTGTTTAAATTATTGTCCAAGGGTACTTTATACAGTCTCCCTATTTAGAGATTATAGAAAAAGACTCTTTTCCCTGAAGTAAAACTTACTTCCAGCCATCTATGTCTGCATTAGCCAGCTGCACATGTCGGTACTCAGAAGTTCTCAGCTGTTCCTCACAATAAATCCATTCTAAGCTTCTCTGTCACTGATTCACTGTTTCTATATCCTCCACAAAGACCTTACTGTTAGTGAAATGGACCTTAAGCTCTCCAAGAAAAACTCTGGAATAGAGAGACATCACCTGCAAGGTTAGCTGCCTTAATGGTAGAATTCCGCTGCCTTTCATCAAACTCTGCTGGCACGGAGATGACTGCCTTGGAAATGGACATGCCAAGGTTGGCTTCTGCCATTTTCTTCAGTTTCAGCAGCAGCTTAGAGCCAATGCGCTCTGGAGTGATGCGAAAGGTTTCATTAATTGTCACAGAAAATTCAGCTAATCCATTGTTGTTGACAATCTAGAAGGATAAAGCAACACAACCCCCAAGTGAGAAACCTTCCTATGCTCCCCCACCCTGCTCCCACCAAACGTTTTATTTGCATGTAGTCTCTTTATTCTGGAAAAGTTAAAATGTGCTTTTGCCATTTCTGGATCACTTTTATTTCTTGATTAGGAGGATTATGCAAAACATGCCACTTGAGGGGTCAAAGTATATCCAACCAAATGACACCCACTGTGCCCTACTAAAACACATTAAAAGTAGTGAAGACCTAGAAACTGTAGAGTCAACTTCCAACACCACATTCAAAGATAGAAGAGATGGTTTTTAAATCATTAGGTTACCTTTCAGGTTTTTGAAAGGAAACAAACAGCTTGGTACTGAAACAGCTTTTCTTAACAATATTTAAAAATTAAAAAGACTTCAAAGACCACTTGCAGTACACAAATTATTTTATTTTTTTCAGCCAATTCTGGATCATGTTCATATAATGCAGGTTAGTTTTTTTCAAAGCAACTTTCAAGTTCTGCTGGTCAAGTAAGTAGTAAAGTTGTAAAAGTAAAGCTGAAGGAAAAAACACTGGGACAGAGAAGATGTGGCTTTAAAACTTTTTTGGGTTTTGGTTTTTTGGGGGAGAGGTTAATTGATTTTTGTTTGTTTGTTTGTGGTTTTATTTTACAATTTCAGTGAGAAGTTTCAGCAAAGCACAGTTAGCAATTCAAGTTTAAATTTATTCTTTCAGAGATGGAGCTGGAAGGTTACCCAGAAACACATTTCTGAGTAGGGAAACACAGGACTCTCTGGAAAATCATTATCAGCTCTCGTGCAGAGGTACACAACTTCCACAACTGTTTCCTTCTGCTTTCTGGATACCTCTTACAGTTTTCAGACACATCAGACTGAGCCAAATGACTCAAGGTCTGACAAGATTATCAACCACATTTAAAGTGTCATAGAATCCGGCTGGAGGGACCTTGTAGCTCATCTACTTCCAACCCCCTGCAGAGACACCTTCCACTAGACCAGGTTGCTCAGAGCCCCATCCAACCTGGCCTTGAACATTTCCAGGGATGGGGCATCCCCAACTTCTGTGGGAAACCTGTGCCAGGGCCTCACCACCCTCACAGTAAAGGATGTTTTTCCTAATCTTTAATATAAACCTACTCTCTATCAGTTTGAAGCCGTTTCCCCTTGTCCTGTCACTCCAGGCCCTTGTAAATAAACTCTCCATCTTTTCTTGTAAGCTTCCTTTAAGTGTTGGAAGGCCACAATTAGTTCACCCCAAAGGCTTCTCCAATCCCAGTTCTCTCAGCCTTTCCTCACAGCAGAGCTGCTCCATCCCTCTGATCACCTTGGTGCCTCCTCTGGCCTGGCTCCAGCAGGTCCCTGTCCTTGCTGTGCTGGGAGCCCAGAGCTGGATGCAGCCCTGCAGGTGGGGTCTCAGCAGAGCGGGGCAGAGGGGCAGAATCCCCTCCCTGCCCTGCTGCCCACGGGGCTTTGGATGAGCCCAGCACACGGGGGGCTCTGGGCTCCCAATGGCCAGGGCATGTCCAGCCTCTCACCCACCAGCACCCCCAGGGCTGCTCTGGATCTCCATGCCCAGCCTGGGTTGTGTCCTGCAGGATGTCCCTTAGTGCTTGGAGGGAACTGAAGGTGGTGTCTGCTTACCTTAAAGGGATACCTGCTGCTTTCACTTCGCAGTTCTTCCAAAGTGAACACTTTCCCAATGAATCTCTTGGCATCGTATATGGTGTTCTGGGGATTGGCGTCGGCCAGCTCCAGGCCTTCGTAGCCCACGTGCACCCCTGTGTCCGTGAAGGAGACGACACTGGGGATGCTGTTGTGCCCGTTCTCGTCCGCGATGACCTTCACGTCCCCGCTTCCAGGCAGGAAAACGCCGACGGAGCAGTAGGTGGTGCCGAGGTCGATCCCGATCACCCTGGGGGTGGGCATGGGCAGATACTGCTGTGCCAGGTAGCTGGCTAAGAGCAGGGCCAGCACAGCAGAGCCTGAAACACGGAGTTGGGAACAGCAGGGTTAGGGGATCGGCTCTGCAAACCTACAATGTCCATGCAAATGACACGGTGTGAGACGCTGCACCTCCCGCAGCTTTATTTCACACCCTAGAGCCTGGTTAGCTACCTAATTAGCTTTTAATTTCCTCCCAACAGAGAGTGGCTAGAAGGCAAGAATTTTAGGCATTAAATATTAAACTGATTAAAGAAAGAAAGCCCAAGAGACAGCCAAGCCAAAAATATCACCACCCTGTAATGATTCTATTTCTCTCTGCATGTTACTGCAATAACACAGGCTAATTAGTACTTCTGCAGGAGTGGCCTATGAATGACCCTAAAAGGACATTGAGTTAATGGGGCAGCCCAAAATCACTGTGAAATGACAAACTCCTGGTTCTAACACCTCCAGCTTCACCAAAAGCCTAAAAATAAGAGGAGAGAAACCCATACTAACTCGGTGTGTTTCAACCATAGCTCCCAAAAAAGCATCTTCCCACACCTCTGAATCTTTTCTGTACCTTGAAACCCGAGGGAAAGTCAGTTTATGTGCAGAAAAGTTTGTTGTTTGGTTGGTTTTCTTTTAATTTTACTTATAATCACCAGACACAGGAAACCCAAAAGTCTAGCATCAAGTAATGCCACAGATGATTACCAAAAAAAAGCACCAACAAAAAAAAACTCAACGAGAAATGTAAATAAGTTAATTTCAAAGAGTGGGTGACCTCCTTTTTTTTTAGCAGGGAAGGGTGGTCATCCCGTGGTTCAAACAGACTGGTCAGAAAGCTCTGGCTTGCTCTGGGCTGCAAACCTTCCCAGGCATTTCTGAACAATGGGCCACGGAGCACTTTGGCTTTCACAGATTCCCACGATGGGTCAGGCTGGAAGGGACCACAGTGGGTCCAACCTCCCTGCCCAAGCAGGGTCATCCCAGAGCACATGGCACAGGATTGCGTCCAGACACTTCTGGAATATCTCCAGTGAGGGAGACTCCACAGCCTCTCTGGGTGATCTGTTCCAGTGTTTGGTCACTGCACAGTGAAGTTCTTCCTCCCGTTCAGGTTTCTCACGTTCCTGTGCATCAATTCCTGCCCGTTGTCTCTTGTCCCATTGCTGGGCACCCCCAAGCAGAGCCTGGTCCCTGCTCTGACCCCTCCCTGCAGGCACTGACAGACACTGATGAGGTTCCTTCTCACTCGTCTCTTCCCCAGGCTGAAGAGTCCCAGCCCCCTCAGCCTTTGCTTCTAAAAGGTCCGGTCCCCTCACCATCGTTGCTGTCCGCCGGACCCGCTCGAGGAGTCCCTCGTCTCTCCTGTACAGAGGAGCCCAGAACTGGACACAGCGGAATACAGCGAGCACGGGAAGCTCGTGTCACCCTGGGGAGCCAACCCGTGGAGTCACCGGCGACAGAAAGACGCGACAGCGGAAGCAAAACTCCCCAAACCTCCCCAACCCAGCCGCGCCATCGCCTCACCCAGCACAGCCATCTGCCCCGCCATGTCTGCCCGTGGCTCCAGCTGCTGACGGCTTTTTCCGGGCCGCGCGGGGCACGCAGGGAACGGTAGTACACGTATCCCGACCGCCCCGCTCATGTCAGCTGCTGCTGGGGACAAGAAAACCACAACTCCCAGTACGCATCGCGGCGCGACCGGTTCCGGCGGGTACCAGCCAATGGGCGGGGAGGCGCGTTACCCGTTAGCAGGGGAGGCGGTGTATGCCCTCTCAGGGGCGCATGCGCGGAGCCGGGCGGGGTGGTCGCGATGGCTGCTGGGAGCGGTAGTCCCGGGCCCCGGCGCCATGGTGCTTTGCGGTCTCCCGCCGGCGTGAGGCGTCAGAGACCGCGGCCGTGGCGGGGCCGGAGCAGAACATTTTTCTTTATCCTCCTCGGTTTTCAGCTAGAAAGTACCGAGTTCCCTCCTCTGGAAGAGGAGCCTGGCCGCAGTGTCTTTCACACGGACAAGAGCCAGGTTCGGAAAGCAGACGTTTATTTTGCGCAGGGTGCAAGGTAGAAGCTTTCCACAAATCCGGCACACCAACTCCCAAAACTTTACAATAAATATCCATTTCAGCAAACAAATCACAGTTCACTGGCTCCAAGTTACCTAGTTCTCTTATTAATGGAGAGGGGAGATTTGCTTCTTGCCCACCTGGCTTTTAGACAGGCAAGGAGAATGCGGGTGGAACCTGCCCCTCAAATGCATCCCGGCGGGGCAGAATTGGTAACGTCCCTAAGGAATGCAGTGCCAAGAACTCTGTGGGTTTGCTTCTCGTCAGTTGTCCCTCTCCTCTGCTCCGCTCACTCTCACAAGGAGTAATGGATTTTCAGGTTCTTGCAGAGCAGGTGTCTGTTTCAGGCAGAAGTTTGAGTTAGAAGCTTTTTAAATAGAAAATATTCATAAATGAGTAGCTGGTAGCCAATAGCATAGTGGAAGAAGAATTAGACTAAGTCCTATTGCAGTTACCATCTCCAGCATCTGTTTCTCCTAAGTGATGGAAAGACACAAAACCCAGAATAATTTCCAGGAGTTCACTTCTTAAAAGCTTCTTCTATATGCAAAGAAAGTGGCACTGCGTTAACGTAATAGTAAAAAATGTATTCATCCTCCATTTGTGCTTCACATATAGTGATGTGCTCCATTCTCAGCATGAGAAGGTGGAAACTCTTTGGAAACGGAAGAAAAGGTTAAACCATTCAGCCTCCTTAATGATTCATGATCTGACTGTTTTCTAATTACTTAGGTAACTTAATTTATTTTCTTAATTTCTTTTGGATACTTTAATCATTTTTCTTGAAGTGAAACCATTGTAACTGCTCATTCTGAAGTGGGGAAACTCATCATTTTTGTTTACAGTGTTTCTTCATCTGTGTAACTCATGAGCAGGCACTTTGTGTTTTATGCCACTGTCAGTGGATGGTGAGCAGAAAAAAAGGTTTAGTACAGGGTGTACAATCAAACTGGATTTTGCTCATGATTTTGATATTTAATAGCAGCTGGTTTTTAATACATAGAGACCACCTGAAATATGCTGCTGCAGAGTGCAGATATGTAGGGAATGTGTTGTAAAAAATTCTGATACAAGCCACTCATTTCAGAGATTTTTTTTCCTTTTTTGGAGCAGAGGCCGGGCTTTGCTTTTTGTCCTTGAGGTGAAACCTCTGAAAGACTTTGGGATCACTTGTTACCATACCTGCCCAAGGATAGAACTCAGATGCCCTTTTCTGTATAATTTCCGTTCTATTTCTCTTTAGCAAAGCAGCTTAATGAATTCAGCCTGTCAGTCAAGGCCTCCCCACCTGACTGACTCCCTGGAGGCCTAGCTGTTCCCTGCAGGATTGCACAGCACAGGCCACCTGCCTGGGAGTCAAGTCAAGGGGAGCATCTCAGCAGGCTTTCTGCCCTGCAGCAAAGCTCTGCCATGCCAGAAGCTTCTGCAGAAGCCACTGACTCCCCTGTAGCTGGTTTGGGCTGCTGCAGAGTTTGAAGGCTCGGTCCACCACACCTATTCTGTAGTCCCTTGAAGGCAACACATGGTCTTCAGCAGATGTGCTTAAAAGATGTCCACAAGTGCCTAATTATTTCCCTCCACATCTTCTCCATGACCTATTAGGACCTGCTCATGGGTATTCCTGGACTCTGCACAGCGATGCCAGACTTGTCTTGCACCTCCAAAACAGGCAAAACTAATCCTAGTGATCTTGCACTTGTGTTTTTGGGCATTACCATTGTGTCTTCTGTATTGCCTTTTTTTACCTACTCTCATTTGTGAGAGGGAGGCCTGTCTCCATTTTCCTCCATTATCTGAGGGAGTGCTACTCTCAGGAATGGGTTGTTCAGGAACAGAAGGGGACATTCAGTGTTTCTGGAGAAAATGGCTTGATTTTGTACAGAATAATTCAATATTCATTGGGCAACAGAGGGAGAGGCTTATTTGACTGGGAGAGAAAGCTACGGAGCCTCTGCCCCACGGAATGCCTCGTGGGGAAAGCATAAATGTGTTTGGGGCAGACACTGGAAGTCTGGTCTTTGTTTTCCTGGAATGCTGAGCTTTTGCCACTTCCCTGCAACAGCAGGAAGAGCACATACTCTATGGTGAGCACCCTCACCTGAAGGTGGGCAGTGCAAGTTCAGACCTGCACAACTGCTTTGCAGAAGCTGTGATAAAGCTTCTCTGGATGCCCCTGAGTGAGGTGCTGCAGTGTCAGGGGCTGCTAGTCCTGAGCTGCTTGCCTTGGATACCTGGGCTGGGCCACATCAAGTGGCCCTTGGCCACCACACTCTGGGACCCCGACACCTGCCTGCCTCTGGTAAAGGGGGTGTGCAGCCAACTCCCTCCAAAGGGCCAGGCAAATGCTTGTTTATCCTTCTTAGTGCATCTGTTCACTCTGGTAGTAAGCTGTTTATAACATTTCAAACGCTTTTTGGGGATTAATTTCCTTCAAGGGGCTGTTCTTTTCCCCTGGTGCTTTGATAGGTGGAGGTAAACATGTTTTTGTCTGCAAGTAGCTTGAGGGAGAGAATTGTTCTTACAATGTAAGAGCAGAGGCTGGTTTTAAAACAGTCTCCCATCAGATGTGAACTGGTGTCTGCAGGAAAAATCCTGCTACACTGGGGATTATCCTCAAACCCTACACCTGTGATGTGCTAAACACAGTTCAAGCATTCGGTGTGCGTGGAATCAAATACAGCTTGTTTTCATTTGCAGGATGCTTTGCATCAGCTGTATCCTTGCATTTGGAGAAAAGGGAATTGAGTTTGCAAAAGCATCCTCTTTTCTGCTGTTGTTTAAAACAGGGTTTTGTCTTTCTAGGGTTTACTCGGTGAGTGCTTTCTGCATTGCCTCAGTCATTTTAAAGCCAGTATCTAAAACTGAAACACAGGATGCTGGGATGTGGTCAAAGCACAGTGTGATCCCAACAAGCCAGGATGATCAATCCATGTTTTCCCACTATAGAGGAGGAAGAGGGAGAGGGATTGAGATCCACTTTGTGGGTGGAGAGTAGCATCAATGTCTCTCTGAGAAGGGGAGGTGATTGGTATTTAGGAGATGCTAGAATCTGAAACCTCATTTTCAGTTTTTAACTTAGGTAACAGTGCCTTAGTGCGAGCACGTTGTCAAAATTGCAGAGGTTCCTGATAGCTCCTTTCCCTAATTAAAACACTGATCTTCTCCTGCTGTATATGCTTGGGAAAGGGATGAATTTCACCAGCCTTCCTCTGACAGTTCAATGTCAGGCAGCTGGATAGAGGAGCATAGCCTTCAATTTAGATGCAAAAGTTTCCATTAAAATTCCAGCATATAGCCTAAAGATTCTGGCTCCTGTTGAGTGGCTGACTGGCTGGGTAGTCAGGAGTGCTGAATTCTCCATTAGTCACAAACTCACTCCCCAGCTGGAGGCAGCAGGAGCAGCTCAGGGCTTCTCCCAGGATCCACAACCCCAGAGAGCTGAACCACGAGGTGTGGGAGGAGTGCAAGAAGCTCCCAGCAGATGTCTCTGCCATGCAGCAGTCCTTCCCCAGATTGCTTTTGGTGTCTGACAGATAGCTGCAGATTCATATAAAGCATATTAACCTTTAGCAGTAGTTATCCAAAGTCTTGCAAAGGTGTAAGTCATGAAAATGGTGCCACATTTTCATTACAGTTTCTTTAATTCCTTTAACATACACATTCCACCAAATCCTCATGAAATAATTTTGAGGTTACCAATGAAATTACTATTTCCCCTTTCATGAATACAGTTGCAGTGATACCAGTATAATGTAACCCAGTAGGTATCCAGGAAAAACAGTTTGGAAGAGAAAAGAGATTTTCACAGATTTTTTTATCTGTCCCACCTTTCTTCTTGAATTTCAGTTGGTCTGAATGCCGATGCAGCTTTTTGTGGTGTAAAAAATAAAAACCAGAGACATTTTATTGAAGAGGGAAAGCAGTTTGGTACTTACTGGTCTGGTAACAGATTTTTCTCTTCCTTCTTGACCATGGTGAAGTGGGCCAGTGTTGCAAGGCCAAAAGGCAGCTGTAAACTTGGCTGAATTCTCCCCAGCCACAGCAGCCTGGAGTAGTGGGCCTGAATCATGACTTGGCTTGGATTTGTGCTGGTGACTGGAACACATCATCCACCTTCTGCTCATCTTGGGAGTCCTGTGAGGGAGCAGGGAGAGTGGTGCTGCACGGGGTGACAGGAAAAGTGATCACTCATGGCAGTGTTTGCAGCACCTCGCTGTATGAAGGGCTGCAGAGCTCAAGGATGGGACGGCTGGGAGCCTCATCATCTGCACCAATCATCATGGTGATAATGATAATGAATAAGAGTTCCAGCAGTCTCCCAAGAGGCCACTTTACCTCATTCATGTTGTTGCTGTGTATATGAAATCCATACAGATGTCAGTCAGGCTTGTCAATTTGGTCTATTGTAAATGACAACAAAAGGATAAACACAAGAATGCACTCAAATACAGCTGCCTGAACAGCGAGCTCCTCAGGCAGAAAAGTTTTGCAATATGTGTGGATAGAAAAAACTTCTGGGGGTTATTTTGGGGGTTTTTTTTGGGTTTTTTTGGGGTTTTTTGGTTTTGGTGGTTTTATTTTTTTGGTGGAGTACTGAGGCTGAAGTATCAGAGTATCTGTTTTACATTTGTTCTTTTCCTGGAAGTATCACCTACAGTACCTCAGTGGGTTTGTACACTGGATCAGAACTTCTGGGCCTTTACTGTGAATCTTTTGACTGGCACAGAAGATCTATTTCAGCCATCACTTAGAAGTAGCATTATGGTACTCCAGGAGCAACCATGCTCTGCCTATTTTCCTAGAAGACCTAGCTCCCTGGCCCATATTGTTTCCAGTCCAGGAAGAAATAATAGATAAGAGCATGTATTCCTCTTTACACTTTGTGAAGCAAAGGAACACTGAAGGTCAGTGACTCAAGAATAAATAACAAGCCTGGAGGGCCAATACAGTTTGACAAAGGATGTCTCAAACAGTGTTCCAGAGATCTCACAACAGCATCAACCTTCTTCCATTATTTTTAGGAATCTCTATTAAGCAGTATTATCAAAGATTTGATGGGAGAAGTGTCCTCATTTATAAATGCACATTGGGCAAGGTGGTAGTGGCATTTCCTAATGATCTTTATAGTACACATCTGTCCTGCAGGAACCAGAGTTGCCATTATCGTGTGAATGCCCAGCACACTTCAGTTTAGTAGACACATGGTTCAGATACAACTGAGATGTGAGCAAGCTCATCCAGCGTTATACAATCTCAGTTTGGTGTCATTCCTGAGTGCCATATGGAAAACCAACAGCACTTGACAGCATAGCCCCATAACCTTCTTTAATACTCCAGACCCTCTGAAAAAGGGAAAGAAATGTTGAGAACACAGAGGAGGAAAACTGTGTCATCAGCCTAAGTCAAGGTCCTTAGTGTTGCTTTGTACCTTCCCAGAACCTCTGGTCAATTGGCAACCACTTCGCGTTAGTTGTTCCCTGTGCCAAGGCTTGCAGCCTACCTGGAGGGCTCTTGAACCTGTTTCTGACAGTATTGATGGAATCATTCCGACGTTACTCAGATTACTCTTACAAGACAAGCAAAGATGTCAGCCACACCATGTCTTCTTTTTTCAGCATCACTCCCCCATGCACTGTCGTGTGAGTAGCAAGTGTCTGTTTAGCCTGGAGAGAAGTTTGTTGGAAGCAGATACTGTAAAGTTAGAGCCATTCCAGAAGAAGTGTGTACTAGCTAGGGAAAATGATCCATCCACAGAAGCAGAGATTAGCCTTTCTATGCAATCACAATAAAATAAAAGTCCCATGCCAGTTTCCTCTCTCTTTCTTGAATCATTGCACTGTGTGTATGTCTGCTGGACTGTACCAACACCTTCGTGCAGCCCATAATTCACTGCCCTGCTTTTGGCCCGGTCCTACAGCTCAGATATGAAGTGTTTGAAAAATCAGCCACTGCTTATGCACACCCAAGCACAGGCAGAGACTTTACAAGATATGCAAAAGCTCTGTGCCAGCATATTTGTGGGCGCTGAGCCCTTGAGCTTCAGAATATTTTTACCAAATACAAAATACTGATAAAAATGCAACAGTATGTTTATGTCATGGTTCTAAGAAAAATTTCTGACTGTGTGCAAACAGTCTCATTGGGCTGGACTGCCTTTTTTTTTTTTTTCTGTTTGCAGTACACAGTACAGAGAGCTCTGTGGCTGTGATCACGCCAAGGTGCTCCGACAGCACCCACAGCTGCAATTAAACGGTGTGAGGGAGGGATTTTACAAGCCCAGAAAGAGGTACTAGAAGTATATCAATTTCTGCTGGATTGTTGGGACAGAGAGTGCATCTCTTCATATGGTCTGGAGAAGTCCCAAATGTTTCCCATCTCAGTATAATGCTCTTCTCTTGCTGTCAGTCAGTCCCAAAGTGAGCAGAGCTGACAGATGTCGATTCTTTCAGATTTTCCCTTTCCTAAGGACCTTGACAGCTTCAGCTGCTGAACAACAAACTTACCCTTTTTTTTTCTCCTTACCTGTTTACTCCCACTGTAGCTGTCCTATCATGAGGAGATGTAGATTCAGTTCACATCATGCAACATCAATACTTTGCTCTCACTTTGCTGAAAAGGACCAAAGGAACAATACAACAAACTACCTGTCCTTTTCTGTCTGCTGTTTATTGCAGTCACCATCATCTGTGCTTTCATTTCAGAAGCAGTTAGGTATGACAGAAGCACTTCAGGATAGACACAGATATGCAGTGCTGTGCCAATCAAAAAAAATACAGTTAAAAAACCTGAAATATGCTTATCAGCAAAATAAAACAAATGGGAAAGAAAGGTGTTGCAATTTCAGTAGTAATGAATAACCCAAAATGCAATATCTGTCTGCATCCTTGTTGCTACTACATTAATTGAAAGCAAAGCAATAGTTGTATTTCATGCTCTGTATGGTCACAGCTACTAATCTACAGCTTTTTGAAGTTGGATTACAAATTCTGGGTCAATATATGGAACATATGGCATGTCTGGATACTTCCAAAGTGCATGGGATTGGGAGCCAAATAGTTAAATGTCTTTGGTAATTTGATTTTGTACAGGGGATCTCCCATAAAATAATATTGAGTTGTTTGTTATCTGCAGTCACTGAGGGTTAGTAATTCACTGCCATTTTGTTTTTTCTTTCTGATTATTGTGTGGGTAAGAATTTTGCTGGTAAGCCTCTTTCTGTGTGACTTTTAAATATTTTAGTTTTGAATTCCTTGGCCTTAAAATCTGAGCAGGACAAGCAAAGATTTTTTTATTTTTTTTAATTAGACAAAAAGCTCTACTAGCTGAAACCTTTCCCCAGTTCAAAGAACTCCTTTTTTTTTTTTTTTACTGCAAATTGATAGATTTTAGTTCAAGTGTGTGATAAACAGCAGCAGAGCTCTTCCTGTAAAAGACAGAGAAAATGCCGCTTAGTTTGCAGCCTGCGATAATGAGATAATTCATGAAGGCCCTGTCAGGAAAAGCAGCTTGCCATCTCTATGCCATTTTTAAACAGCAAATTATCTACTTTTTTTTTCCCTCCACTTTTTACAGAAATACTAAGTTTTCTCTATAATACACTGAAAGATGGCAACAGAAATGGGGGAAAAAAGCACTTTTCTTTTTAAACACAAACATTTTAATCGACCTGGGGGAAGTGATTTCTCTTGGGTAATGGATCCTCCTCTCTCTCCTCCTGCTGTTGATCTCCATCCAGCTGGGTGCTTTGTAGCCTCCCTTGCACTGACATCATGTGGCACCACTGGCTTTTCCAGCTGGTGAAGCATCAGCAGAGCCCTACACAGGAACACAGCGATTCACATTGCTGCCCCTCTGGGGGGAGTGCAAAGCCCAGTAATGCTGTCTGGTAGCAGAGTCTTCAGGCATCCTTTTCAGCAGTTAACCCAAAAGTCCATTGCAAACCCATCTATGCAACAATATTTGGTGCTAAAAAAACACTGAGAAAGTCAGGACTGGGGAGAAAACTGTTCATGCTAGAAGAAAAAGGCTTCATTTTTTTGAATAGAGCTTTAAACCAGCAGAACTGCCTGGTTCAGCCTGCTCTCTCCGCTGTCAGGCTTTTTCCACATCTATTTTCCTGCTCTTATTTTTTTAATATAGCATAAATGTTTTGTCTGTAATTACATTTAAGTTATTCTATGAAATTATAACATTCTGCTTTCTTGTCTGAGCAGGGTCTTTTCCATCTGAATTGCAAAATGGATATAAGATTGCAGTAGTTAGAGAAGGAAAAGCCATATTAGACCAGAGTCCATCATACTGTAAGGGTGTGATATAACACCGTGACAGAGGCCATATCAGATATTAAATTGCTATAATACAGAAGTGTTTTACACTTTCTTAAATTGTAATGAGAAAGAGCAGCTCAGGAGTGGATTTCTTATCAGTGCAAGAGCTGGGTTACCATAAGAGCAAGAGGTAATGCACAGACTATTAGAAGAAAGAGTCTGCTAGACTGGTTCACATGCTTAAACCTTCTCCAGCCTGAGCCCTGAACATTTGGGACCGTAAGATCCTGGGTGACCTGCTCTCATGCTTCCAAGCAGAAGAGCCTGGTTCTGTTCTTGGGTCTTGAAATAAAATCTGTGAAAACCCAGTTGGTCTTTGCCTGTTGGTTTGGAGCAAAGCAATTCCCGGCTCTGCACTTCCCAGAGGAGAGGGGACTCAGTGCCATGGTACATCCACTCTGTTCCCAGGCAGCCCCGTGCCCTCACAGGAAGCAGTGGGCAGCTGGAGGTGGTGGGTTTGTGCTTAGCACCTGAAGGCAACTTTGTCTTGCTGGGAGGATGAAAAATCCCATGACATGTTTGCATAGGAAGAGATATAAACCTTTTGGCACCCTGGCTGGTCCCAAAATTCAATGGCTCAATTCTGTTTAATTTCTCCTGCATTTTAATTGATGCAGCTGTAACTGGTGCCTTGTTTCATCCAGAGTGAAGCGGAATTTGAAATAGCACTTTAAATGTATAAACACTCCCCTCTGTCCCCCGAAATGCCAAGTAAAACAACCTTTTAACACTTCTTGTTAACTGGTACTGCACATTAATGCAGTTGTGGAAAATGCCACTTTACAAATATCCTCTTTCATAACTATTTTCTGTATATTTGTTTTCAGCAGAGTATGAAACCATGGGATAGAAATGCTTTTATAGTTTTCTGCTTCTGGATATGTTATTGAGAGACAAGGAATATCTTTAGTGCACAGCTTTAAACTCTCACAAGAGTTTTTTTTCTTCTCTCTCAAAACACTTGTAACAAAAATACATTGCACCAGGTGCCCTGGTTTCATTTCTGCATGCTCCCTTCTCAGAGGTTTCACATAACTCAGAAATGGAAAGTCAAAACTGCACAGTGTGTATTTGCTGCTGATGGGCATATACACAGGGGCAGACTAATAAAAATACTGTATTTTTTCTCAATACAGTGTACATTTCCAGTGCTGAGTAAATACTAAATGCAATGGCTGAAAGATCCTGTTACTAAGGCAACCAACTCCCATGTTATCCTTAAATATATATACATAGTCTGTCTGCTACTTGCAAAGAAAAATTCTTGTCAAAATTTGCTGAACTGAATTCTTGATGAGGTCTGTCTTACAAAAGGATGAATGTTGTGGGTACCTCAGACTGTACTTTCAGGTTAACAATAAGAGCAAGAACAGAAGCTGGTGGAGAGGATAATGATTTTCAAGTTGCAGAGTTATGACCAACTTGTACAAAATGGTGGCAGGACAAAACTTTTCTCAGGCCTATGCATGCTATAAGTGACTTCAGAAAATTAATGTAGGTAAATATTTCATAGCACCTTCTTCTGAGACAGCTCTTGTAACTTGCTGTGTTAGAAACACATACAATGCGTTTCTGTGGTAATTCCTGTAAGGAATGAGCCTAAGCAAAGCAATGCCCAGTGGCATGGAGGTGGTGTGCAGCCTGTACATTTTGCTGTTACTATTTATTTCCAAATACATATTTTTGATATTAGAGCACATCATATCCTACAGCTGGCAAGAGGTCATCATTCAGTGCTGCTCCAAAAGAGTGAAGAGTATAGTTCAGGCACCACATGCACAGTAGATCTTTCCCAGCTTTCTCAGCTATGACTTTTTTTTTTTTTTTTTTTTACATAAATGTTGATTTTGTGGGCCACTTAGCTGTAGTTTTCATCCAATGTAAAAAGAAGAGTTCCCTCACTGAAAGGTTTAGTTCTTATGCAGGTGTAGTGTTCATTTACTTCAGGACTGAAAATTAACTCAGCAGTAGCACCCCAGCAGAGAGAGAGGCTGAAAGCCCAGAACTTCATGGCCTGACCTAAACCAACCTTGGAGGCAATCTTTGGTTTCATGGCAGGTGGCCTGTGGGGTACAAATATTTCAGTGGACCTTGGAATGGACAAGTTTGCAGCTTCTTGATCTCATCATGCTTTCAGTGAAGCACTAGAGATATTAATAAGTTCTGTATTCAGGCTTTAGGAGTTACCTTAAAATATATATATATATTTAGCTCCAGCTTAGTGCCTTATCCCAGTAGCTTGGGACACTAAATGAAGTCATTTATGATGGTGTTAATCACCCATGTGTCTCTGAAGAGCAGGTATAAAAGCAGACAAAAGGGGTCACAGAATAAGCTTGAAGAACAGTGAAATGGTATTAGGTGAGACTTTCCCCTCCTAGTGAAGTCTTAAGCCCAGTCTGTCTCTCAGAGACATAAGTAGTGAGGCAATTCACAAAAACTTTTTCCATATTCTGTGTTAAGTCTAAGAATTTTTTGTCCAGAACCAGGAAAATTCACCTGTGGGGCACAGAGATCTCTCACTGCTTTGCTTTCCTTTTTTCAACGCTGAGAGAAGTGTCTGTGCCTTCTCTCAAATCATGTAATAAGGCTAGGAGGTCCTTATCCATGTCCCTCAGTTGGGTTGCTCTCTCTCTGTGGCTTGAGTCCAAGTACTTTCAGCTCTTTTTAACATCTCAGAAGTGACACCATTCTGTTCCCATTTTTAGAAAATACCAGGGATACGCTGAGGCTGAGAAAAATCCTTGCTCCTAAATAAGCTCTTCTGGATAAAACTTTCCTTGTCTCATTTCTGAGTCTTTTCAGAGGCTTCCCTAGTGTGGTCGTAAAGGCGGTGCTTGTAATTAGGGAAACTCATCGTTCCAAGCACAATTGATACAGTGCTTTTGTCAGTTATCCCCCAATAGGGATAATAGTATTTTATCCTTAAATCCAGAGGTTAAATGCGTTTTAACCAAAGTCCCTAAACCCGATGCTTAACTGCAACATGTATGAGGTCTGTCCCATACAGTCTTCCTGGCTCACCAGCAGATGCTCGAGGAATGCACCCCTCCCCTTGGAGACCTCCATCCATCTGGAGTTCCCAAGCAGCCCTTAGGCTGCACTTCTCCCTTTTCATCAACAATAAGCTCCTTGCTCTCAAAACCTTCAGGGAATGTGGATTACACAGGCATGGAAATGGGATTTTTAGTAACAAGTGGCCAAATGTTCAGACATCTCCTCTAAAGACATTTGTGCTTTTAGTGAAAAAAAGAGCCTGATCCCAATAAGGAGTCTATTTCTAAATTAATAATATATTTTAAACCCCCTCAAGTCTGAGATGCATTAAAATACAAGGTGACATTTGAATATGTGCTGTGGGTCAGACTCTGATGCTCTAAGGCACATTGAGTACTGTTTTACTTGCAAGTAGTTCCATTAATTTCAGTGACCCAGTTATGAAGTAAGACACCACTCAGCAAGAGAAGAGATGTTAAAAATCTGTCCACAATATTTGATGATAATTTGATTTCTCTGCTGCCTTCCAGACCCAGTCGCCCCATTCTGCTTTCACCATGGTGCTGCATCTCTTTCGTAGATGCTGACATCTCTAGACGGCTGTCAGCCTTTGTGATGAAGAATATCAGAATAACATTGCAGCTGTGTCAATAAAGCAGATACACATCCATTCATGAAGAGGATATTTTTGGGCAATTCTTGTAAAATTCCTTGGTTTTTCTCTTCTAAGTTGATATTCAGGTTTTCTGTGACTATGGTAACTTCTGTGCATTTGCATATTGTAGGCTGTGCAGCCGCAAAAGGAGATAATTGATTTTCTCCCCAAAGTAATTTGATGCTCCTCACTTCAGAGATCATCCTTTGGATTATCGACTCCTTATTATTAGTCATTTGCAAAATTATTGCTATAGCTATGAGGTTCATAACCCTGGCAGACTTTTGGCTTCTTTTCCTCTGGGTTTTCTTCCTGACCAGGAAGGTTTTAATCCTCTTGTACTTGAGAAAAAGGAAAAAAAAAAAGCCAGCCAGCAGTACAGGCACCTCCTCCCATAAGGCTGGCATTTCAAATCAGTTCTTTATCAGCACATGCTTCTTGCTTGCCTTTACGATAGCCTCAAAAAAATGTTGCAAAGAGCTTGGTCAGTGATGATAACCTTTCCAAAGCAGTGACCTACAGCAAGGAGAGAAGTGTTTCTGAGCAGCTGTAGTATAGTAGCAAAGGAGTAGTTTGTACTTGACTACACTGTCACTCTTCTCAGTGTTCACATTTGGACTAACACTGTGCCTATGCCAACTTTTGGTTTTTTTCTGTTTCAAATATATTTTTGAAACTTCAGCATAAAGCCTCACTCCAGGTTAAATGGAACATCAACAATAATAGTATTATTTAGTCCAAAATTTTCAAAATTCTCAGATTAGATTTTGAAGGCTCAGAGTGGACCTAGGCTGGGAGCCTTTTTGGTTTGGGCTGAACATTCTTTTAATGACAAAAGGTGAAATTAATGATTTAGGGAAAAAAAATGTATTGATAGTGCAGTGCTTACTTGCAAGTGTAATTTTCAATGCATTTAGGACTTTACAGAAATGGTAGGAATAATATGGATTCAAGGTAATATTTGTGCTTCAGACACAGCTATTTCTCTGTTTGCACTCTATTTTCATAGTGGCATTTCTCAAGCTCTGCACTGTTCTAACTCTGCAGGTAGCAGTGGGAGTGACTCAGTGCTTCCATTTCCATCTGTGGTTCCCCACCTGTACCTTTATTGATTTCTGGCTTGTAGTTAAGGTAACCATTGAGTACCAAGGGCCTGGTGGTGTGCAGTTGTGTCTGAGCTAGGCATAGAGGTGAAATGATGGAGCTGCCACAGTAAGCTTCCATGGCAGTAGCATGGTTGGCCATCCATGGCACTTGCACATTGTGTGTTATTTTGGTTGTAAATACAGCTCTATGAGCTTCCTACCAAGCTCACCATCCTGTGGGACAAATAATGTAGAACTGGAACCCAAATATGTATGTACGGTTTTACTGATGTCCCAGTCATGACTTCCCTAGTGTTGGAGAAAGACTGATGTGGAGAGATGGTGTTTTGGGACAAAACATGGATTAACAATAAGGGCTGTGACTACTGATAGCATTTTTATTTTGTTGTATGGTGTTAATTACAGCAGTATTCATAAACATGCACATTCATGTGCATATACACAAATGCCTCATTTTCCTTTCTCTTTATTAGGAGCCATCCTTGTCTGCCTGTGAAGGGCTCAGGATCACCTCTGTGCAGTGGAGAAGACTAAGGACTATGTCCTTAGTCTTAGCCTAGCCCTGACAGACAGGTCTCTCATCTCAGCCACATATTTCTCCAGTAAAGGTGATTCTGCAAATTTTACTGTAAACTTGTTCTGTAACCTAACTTTTCCAATAGTTATAACATTTGCCTATTATTTAATCTAAATTCCCCCTTACTGCATCTTAAACCCATTGCTTCTTGTTCTGTTCTTGTTCTCTAATGAGAATAATTGGTCTATGTCGTCCCTGTAGCAGCCCTTTGCGTATCTGTAGACAGTAATGCTTCCCCTCAGTCCTCTTTCCTCCAGACCGAGCAGCCCCTGCTCTCATAACCTTTTCTCAGAGGTCTTATTTACTAACTCTTAAATCATTTTTGTTGCTCTCATCTGAACTCTCTCAAGTGTCTCTGTCTGTTTTAAAATGCAGTGCCCCAAAATGAGCGTTGTTCTCCGAATGAGGCCTAGCTGGTGCTAAGTAGAGCAGAATAATTATCCTGCTTGTTTAACATGAGGTATTCCTCAGCATGGCTCTTGCCTCAGCTGCCAGGGCTCTGTCCCCTGGCCTCCTCATCTATTTGTTATCCTCTTCAACCCTGCACAAAACAGGAGCTTTCTAATGCAATGTTTTTAGGGCAAAAATAAATAAATTAAATCCTGATGTCTTAATTATTTCCCATTCCAAAGGGGAGGTGCTCCCGTCTTCATCCACTCACAACAAGGAGGGGCTGGCAGTGTCTCTGCTGTCTCCCCACAGTTCCATGTTGGCTCTCAGATAAATCCAAGTGCTGAGCCTGGGGTGGTGGCTGCAGGCCCATGGCACAGAGCTGTGTGGGCAGTGCTGACCCAGGGGTCACCTTTTACTGAGATACACCCCATCATTTTTAGTGTGGATGCACTGTTAACCTCTTGGCCAAGCCTTGTGATTCAGCCATTGCATTTTCCCAGTCCACTGTAGCTCTGGAGGCCTGCACAGGAGCCTTGTGTAGGTGGGAAGGACAGGTCTGGGGAATGGGGGTGGCTGCCACCAGAAACAGCAGGATCAGAGGAGGAAGAGCACCTTAATTTTTTCAGTCCCATTCAGTGAGTGGAGGATAACTTCAAAAAAAGTTATCAAAGCAAGGAGTTTTATTTTGTTTTCCTGTCCATAGCAGGAACAATTTGCTGGAGCATCATTTTAGATATTTGTTTGGGCACTTGGTGTTTAAGTCTTGAGGAATGAGGCTGTCCAGCAGCATGGAAGCTGCAGAGGCAGCATGGCCTCACAGGGGCGTCTCAGTGCTGGTGACAGGCAGGCACTGATTCAAAGCTCCCTTGCAGATAGAAGCTAAGAGGTTATTTCCAATTCTGTGCTGGTTCACACCTGTGAGAGCTGAGGTGCTGATACTCTCAGAGGTACATCATCCATGGAGAACATGGACAAACATGGGATATCACTCTTAATATTGGCCACCACCATTTCCTAGGAGCCTGTAGCAAAACTTGTGTCACTTTATGTTACAATTTACACCCAAAACACAGGGACAGCGATAACTTCCAATGAGTGCCATGTGACACTTAAAGTGTTTGACAGGCTTTGGAGCTAAATACAGAGCCCTCTCTTTCAAACATCCCCTTTGACTTTGCAGAGCTTGGAGTCGACCCTGGAGACCCTCTGACTGGAAGTCCTGCTGAAGATGATTACTTCTTTCAGAGAGCAAGCCAATACCTGCTGACACATTGTTTTGCCTGCAAAGAATTAAATACTCAGCGAATGAATTCTGCATAAACATTCCAGTCAGACTTCAAGAGAGAATGTGAGTGGTAAAAATACACCCACATCTCAGGCTCCGTGTTCAGCAAAGGCACTGGGCCAGAGCTTTGGCTTTGCTGAGTCCACGCTTGTTGAAGCAGAGTGAGGAACTGGTTATGACTTCCTAACTCTGTGTCTGGCTGCCAGCCCACACCAGCCTGGGGAAGCCGTGGAGTTGCTCTCGTGTAGCATCTAACAGCATGTCCAAGGCCTTAGTCCCGGTGCATATGGATGATATAACCTGGGCACATCCCCTTGCCCTTCCTTCCCTTCTTGTCTCTGCCTCCCCTGCTGACATGGGCCTTGGGGCAAAGGTGGCAAAGGAGCAGCGGCACAGTCTGAGGGAACATTTCAGTGCTGGCAATCAATCATGTATGCAGGTAGCACAGCTTTTCTCTTTTACCTCAGCACCTCTTAGGCGATGCAGAGAATGTGCCCAGGATTTACGAGGCTCGTGCTGAATGCAGCCAGCATCACTGCCTGCTACATTTTTCCACCTCGGTGCACCAGTATGCTGCTTAATAGACCTCTGGCATAATGTGCAACAGTACCCAGCTCTGTACCTCAGAGTTAAAAATGAGGAGACAGGAAGAGATGAACAGCATAGCTGTTTTTCATGCCACATGAAGGGAAATTACACAGGAAGTAAGTCACCTCCTGAAGAGACTAGACACAAGAGGAGTTATCTTTCTCCGTTAAATTAAAAAGAATGATTAAATGCCAGATAGTTCAAGCACCTTAGGCAGATACTGCACAAGCACTTTTCTTGCTAAGAAAGTAACCATGTAAGTTACTGACTGACTTTAAAACAACTGAGAAACTGTAGCTGAAAAAAAATCACTATTGCTAATTTACCTTCTGGCAGGTGCAGGAACCAATTTGGGCTCCAAGTAGCACTTCATGCAGTACTACAATACTGCAGCTTGTAAAGAGTACCTGAACATGTGAGGACATGGTGTCTGGGTTGCTCCATGCTTGACTGCTGAACTTGAATGGCCCTCACAAAAGCTTCACATATTGAGCAAAGAACTGTGAAACCCAGCCCCAGCTGAATGCATTGTCTGCTGTCTCTTTTGGCTTTGCAAAGGTATGCAACACTGGATTCACATAAACTGACTGAAGCTGGGGACACTGGAGCAAGGTATCCTTGAATCTCTTATCACATCCAGCATCTCTTTGGCATTTCTTGTTAGCTAGGTCAATACACCTGCCAGAGGAAATCCTTTTCTCTTACTGTCTCAATACTAACCCTGTTCTGACTCAGTCACAGCAGGTAAACTAAACCAGAATGGTCCCTCCAAAGTGTTAGAGGGTTTTCAGCACAGACTACATAGCAAAGATCTCCATATCAAATCTTGTACCCAAGGAAAGATATTTTTTTTCATCTTTCTATTTTTGTCTCTTTTACTTTTCACCAGCCAGCACATTAGTCATACTTAAAGGAAAATTACAGTTCATTTTAAAGACTGTCCCATCCCAGTCTGTATGAAAATCTTTCCTTTCATGTCAGGACATGCTGGCAAGTCATAAACCTGACTACTAAAGGACAGACCCATAGGGAAAAGGATTCATCCCACTTCTAAGCTCTCCAATTCTGGGGTTTAGCAATTTTCTCTTAGTGAAGATTTGCCTCCACCAAGAAATATGTGCAAGAGATTTGTAACTGGGGTTTAATTGGAACTGATCTGTACAAAAGCTTCCCCTAAAACCCTAGTTTCCTCACAAAGAGGAAAGAATTGCTACAGCCAAATAAAATTGTCTGCACAGAGACCCGACACAGTATTGCTACCCCACACTGGCCACTTCATGCAATCAAGATTTAGGTAACACCTACAGGCATTTCAGCTCCCCAAGCAGCAGGAAAATTAGAGGAACTTCCTCATAGTCTCCTGGTCTTTCAAACTCCCGGGATTACCAAAAAAGTCTCTGAGTCAGTGGAAATACAATAAAAGTAAAGCAGTGTGAACTTATCTCTCTGGTGTCCCAGGATGGAGAGAGAAGCAGAAAAACTTTTACTCAGATCAGCTGCTTGTCTTTGGTTACTGCTCTGACTGCAGTCTGAGGGCAGTAGGGGAAGGAGAACAGCACAACCTATCATTTGTAGCTCATATCAAAAGCTGACCAAGCCAAAGCAGCCTCTTTCTCCCCCACTCTTATAAATGATAGTGATAACTTTTATGGGATAGGATAGGAAGGGATCAAACTGTTGTTATTATACCTTGCTCCTTTGAAATATATACTTCTAGTTGCCTATATATACTTTGCTACTCAGGTCCTAACAACATGATGGGCTATCTATAACCCTTTTTAAAAATAATCTTTGAAGGATGAGTGGGACAGAAAGCCTCCATATCTTTTAGCAACCAGCCCTAAAAGAAGATTCCTTCTAAATCTATCTATTCCAGTTAATAGGGCTTGGCACAGCCACTATGTCTACTATTCCAGACCTTAAAAGATAATTTATAACAGAACTTTGAATGTTTCCTGGCTCAATGCATTTTTTAATATACTGGATCATTTGCATTAGTGTCTCTGTTCACCTTATATTTCATGAGTAAGTAAATTGTAAAAGGTTAACCTCTTCTATAAAAAAATAGGACTTTATGTGGAAGTCAATATTGGCACAGTCTGGAGAAGAACTCTGTCTCAGCTGTCAGGGTGAATGTTTTGTCTGGCCTTCATTGCAATTCTTTTAGTTTTACTCAGTCTTTCTTTGCTTTTTCTCTTTTTTTTTTTTTTTCAATTTTTTCCCCTAAAGCTAAAAAAAGAAATTCAATAAACTAACATTAGCATCAAATTCTCTAAATTGCCAAGTCATACTCTGGCTAGCTTTTCCCCCATGCTGTGCACCACAGTGAACATTTATGCTTACACCACGTCTCTTCTTGAGTAATTTATAGCATTTAAAAGCTTAGTTGATCTTGTGGCTGCTCGGTTCCTTGGTGCTTAAGTGGACTCTTGGCTCTGAGGCAGTGGCTCCAGGTCTAGCAGGCAGCAGTGCCCCCTCAGTGTTTGATTGCTCCCCTACTCATCCAAGGACATAACTAGCAGTATGAAAGATTTCTCCCCAGACTGATGCACACAATTAACTGAATTACTTCAACAGGGTGTAGATAGGATAGATTTAAAGTGGAACCTGTTACTGTGCCAGTGGCTGGATGAGGATCCCGCTGTGCCATCACAGGGGAAGAAAATCCTTCTCTGCCAGTTCTCGGTGAAGAAGTTCTTGCTGTGACAGCAGATCCAGCTCACAAGCTTGATATAATGCCCTCAATTACCATATCTTTGTAATTATCATCCCTGTCTGATAAGTCTTGTGGAAACTATCAGATCTTGAGTAGAGGATCTAGGAGACTTGTAAGAATATAATGTCTTGAATTGATCTGTCTGTTTAATGTTTCATCACTCTGCCACCAATTGATCATTCTTTGAATAAAATGATAGCATAGCTGTATGCCAAGACTTGTGATTCATTTTCACTTAGCTAATCAAAATGTTGTTTCACAAGACCCTGATGATGTTTAGGATGCCTTTTAGGAGGTATTACCTTACACCAAGCTGGCTGACTCAGATGGTCTTTTTCTTATAATGTTGCTAGACCAAGCCCCATGATTTATGAGGCATGCTTTCCTCTAGCAAGTTCTTACAGGGGTACAGAAGAGTTTGATTTAAAAGTTTATCAGCTAGAGAGAAATCATAGCAAATATGATTTTTGTTTTGAGTTGAAGGAACTGCAACTTCCCCACATACCTGGGATCAATAACTGAACATTTTCTCTTCTTACAAGAAATTTAAGGATTATCTGAAGATTTCTGCCAGGTCTGTACAAATCACCCATTCATCTTTAGCTAGAAAAGCCAAGCATCTGTTTTCACTCTATCTCATGCTGAAACTTTAATGCTAAGATTCAGAAACTGACTTGTTTTTAGGAGGGCTTCTTATAGCAGTGTAAAAAAATGCAAAGAAAACTTCTTGCTGCTTCTGCAGTCATGAACTGTGCTCATGTTTGTAGCTGAGCTTTGAAAGCACGTACTTAACTGGCAGGGAAGTGACTCTTACTTTTTTTATGAATACTAGCTGTTCTTTTTACTGCTGTAATCCTGATGAGCTAACCAGTGTAATGCAGTTTGATGTTTGCTGTAGCAATGAAGGGGTAAGTAAAATTCACCTCTAGGAAGAATTAAGCACTGAAGTAGAATGGAGCAATGAGTCAGGATACTGTAATATAGTTAAGAGACTGTATTTTTCAGACTACAATTGTAGGCAAGTATTGTGTAGGCCTTAGGGACACAGGTGAATTTTACCCAGAAAACAAAGCCCTTTCCCACAGGTTTATGTCTAGTATAATTATGTTTTAAAGTTCTGGCTTTTTTTTTTTTTTAATATATTCTGTGAGCCTCAATAGCAGTAACACTGGAAAAATTGCTCTGTAGCACTGAACACTGTCTGCCTACAGCAAAGACAAAGTTCATAGAGGACACAAGAAAGCACAGAGCCCCTGTTAACCTTCTGAGAAGGAAGGTGTGTTTGTATGTGCCAAGAAAGCAATCTTTTTTTGCCTTAGGTCTTTGTACAGTCTCCTATGATTTCCTTCTAAAGAGAGAAGACACCACTGTAGTCAGTTTGTAACTATCATCAGCTTTAAAAAGACTGTGGAAGCATCTTGCAGGGCCAGAATTGTGATTCATCATGTCATCCACCACCTTGCCCATTATTTTTTAAGAATTGAGTTAAACAGCCTCTCAAACACTGACAGGTTGGATAGAAGCCTAACTCAATGGTTGGTGGCTGGAACAGCCACCAGAGAATGTCCTGCAAAGTGATCAATAGTCCATATCAGTTTTTGGGGGTTTGGTTTGGGGTTTATTTTTGTGTGTGTTGTTTTTCTGGTTTGTTTGCCTTTTTTTTTTTTTTTTAATTAACAGTGTAATTATTAACATTGAGAAAACCAGCATTTCTCTAAGTCCAGGGATTCACCTGTATTTTCAAGTGTGATTTCAAATATTTAATGCCTCTTTTACAGACCAATATGTCAGACTTCAAACCACTTGCCTTTGCTTTCTACAGCATTGATGGCCCTTTGAGTTAGTGATGCTTGTGCAATTCCAGATGAGAGCTCCCAGTGCTCACGTGGTACCACTTCTTCCTGATTAAGCAGAACAAGTGAGCACCTGATTGACTTTTACCATAAATGCTGACATTCTGCAGCCAAAGGGGAGGGGGGGAAAAAAACCTTTTGATAGTGTTTAAAGCACACAGGCCACTTTCAGCAAGGATTTCCATTTCAAGAGATTTGTTAGTGTAGTCTTGGATTAGTGTATGCATCGAAAGCTTTGCTTAGGAAGATTTTCATCCTTTGAGGCACACACATACCAAAGCTCTTTGTTGTTCTGAATCCATGATTATGTGCTGAATAATGAATATTTTTAAAAGCCTTATGCAGCCACACTGAGATACCTTGACAATTTCAGCCAATCTCACTTTCTTTTTTTTTTTTTTTTTTTTGACATTTGCTAACATAAAACTTTTTTGCAAAGACTTTTAGCAATTTGTAAGTTCTTCAGTGCCAGGCAACCGAATTGCTGAAATGCTGATTAAAAAAAAAATGAAAGGTATCTTATGTTGATTTTGTTTTAGAACAAGCTGACTAGCTGCAATTGAGGTTAATTGACCTTTATAATGGATACATAGGACAGTGCTAAAGCTGTATACATAAACTGCAAGTTTATTTGATAGCAAATTGTGTTAATTGACATTCATTGTGCATCTTTCTGTTGTTTATTGCTAGTTGCTCATGTGAATAGTTTGTTGATATTATAGATAGGACAAACATTTGTTTCAGATAAATAGGATTTTCAGTTGAATGAGTTTTAATTAAATGATCCCCTGTATTCAATTTTGAAACTATGAAGTACTGTACAGTATGTACCTAAACCTCTTATCTAGATCTTATATTGTTGAATCATGTCTCACACAAATTTGTTTATTTTTTGTCAAATAATGCCTAATTTTTCTGCCTGTTGGGTAAGATTTAGGTCTTTTGCAGAGGAAACAACAAAATTACAGTGTTGGAGAGACTGAATTTATGCCAGAATTATAGGTGACTGCTCTGCATATGCCCATGCACAGATCCTGTTCTGCTGGACACTCAGCCACGGTTTTCCATTCACAGACCTCACTAAACAGCTGTAGGGCTGACCCATTTAGCTACAGTCTTCATGCTTTTCACAGCACACAAAGTTTCTCATACCTTAACTAAGTGTTAAATATATCTACAAATTCAGTCCAAAGCAGTCAATTTTCCCTTTTTTTTTTTTTTTTTTCTCTAACCAAATGAAACTGTAGCTGACAAAGTCACTGGTCACACAGCCCCTTCCCCTGATGATGGCTTTCCCTCCACGCTGCAAGCAAAATGAAAAAGCCCCTCCAAAAGCCTTTTCTAGTTCACAAAGCACACTTTTCTTAACCAAGTTAAAATAAGAAAAGATGGCTATTACATTTTGGCTGAAAAGTAAAGCAGAACTAAGACAGGTAGATTTCCTGTGGGCATGTACATACAATTGAGTGGTGCACAGCTATTAGCTAGCTGTTATGATCTTTTAGCTCCTTCTGATACTTCAGCACTCTCTTTAAATATCCTTGTAGTGCAAAACATCAATGAAGAAGTATTTGCTGTATATTTTTACCAAAGAGACATTTAAAGAGAAATAACTATTCTTGAGTAAGTTACATTTTATTTTAATATGCTGGGTAAATAATGATAGTCATTCACCTCTTATGTTGGAGATGAGAGCAAACTTAGGAGGCAAAGTAGTTAGGTAATAATATACACAGAGATTTCTTTAAAAGAGTGCAAGTTCCTTGGGTTTGCTGTATTCATTTTTCTCTAAAGTGTTTTTTTCCCCACATGAGTGGCTTTCTATTTCCACTTCTTTTACATTTGCACTCTCTAAAATCTAAGGTTATTGCCAACAGTATTTTGAGAAGTGCCTTCCCTGGAGGATCTTTTTTTTGATAGGCAGCAAGGGACTGCTCTCAAATATGATGGTGAACATTTTAGAGAGATTTGTGCTATAATGCGCATGACAGGCATAAAGACCTTGTTTCTTTTCAAAGAAAAGTGGCAAAAGCCTGGGGCCTGATTTTCAGCTCTGGCTGAGCTAACCAGCTGCAGGAGCAGTCACTGAGACCTGCACTGGGTACTGGGCAGTATCCAGTGGTGTCTGCATGAGGTGCTTCAGGAGATGGGAATAGAAGCAGCACAGGCTGGCTGTCCCAGTGGCAGAGGATACACTGCATGCAAACTCCACCCCAAGTCACTGAATAACCCTCAACACTTCTATGTTTGTTTGCATTCAGGGTATCTATGATTCACACAGTTTGCTTCCTTCTGCAGGAAAGCTGAGGCTTGGGAACGATTCAGGTTGAAGCCCTCCCATGCCCTTCCTCCCTCAGCCATATGGACATAACTGGTAGTCAAAGGGTGTCAACCAGCTTGGCCACAGTCTGCCAAAATGACCTCATGGCCCTGCACAGTCCTGACATGTCTCCATGTCCTAATGTTGAGTTGCACAACTTGGCTGCACCTTTGTGTTCCACCCTAAAAACCTGTGTATGGTGCGCAGCATGAGAGGTCCTCCAGAGTAATATTCTGGATTGGCATGGGGAAAGGGCCTTAAGATCTGAGGACATGTGTGTTTTGCCCAGGAATTATGCACTTTGTGGGACACTGGCCAGGCTTAAATTAAGCAGCCAAGGTATGTGAACTGTTAAGGAACACCACTTGCCCTCCAGCCTTCTTGTCCCTCATTTGTGCATGACTTCTTGGCACAGGCAGATTTTCTGTGCTTTTGCTGTCAGCAGAGAGTTCTCATGTCTAGCAGAGATTTCTGAGCATGTCAGACCTAATTCTGCCTGGCCACAAAAAAAAATGACCCTCTCAAACCCTCCAAGCCTATCATGGGCCTTCTCCCACCTGTGTCCTCCTTCTAGAGAATACGTAATTCCCTGAATATAATTCGTGTTCATTGCAGTGACTGCTGTTTATGTATACATGATGCAACTCTGTAGATTCAACAGCTGTGTTTCCCTGAATTTATTACTGCTCTCCAGCCCCTTTTGCTCATGTGTGCATGCTCATGTATAGACCGTGGCATTTGTTGGCCTTTCCTAGCCAGGAGAAGAGAGAAAGTTTGAAACCACTTTTATTAGTTTTGTAGTGAACAGAACCAGCCCTTCCACTAGGATCATTTAATCATAGAATCACGGAATTATAGAGCCATAGAATGCTTTGGGTTGAAAGGAACCTTATAGATCATCTATTCCAACTCCCTACTATGGGCAGGGACACCTTCCAGAGGACCAGGTTGCTCAGAGCTTCATCCAACCTGGCTTTAAACCCTTCCAGGGATGGAGCCTCCTCAGCTTCTCTGAGCAACCTGTTCCTGTGCCTCACCACCCTCACCGCAAATAATTTTTTCCCTAATCTCTAATCTAAACCTGCTTTCTGTCAGTTTGAAGCCATTCACCCTAGACCTGTCACTCCAAGCCCTTGTAAATAGCCCCTCTCCATCTTTCCTGTGGGCTCCCTTCAGTTACTGAAAGGCCACAATTAGATCACCCCAAAGTCTTCTCTTCTCCAGGCTGAAAATTCTCTCAGTCTTTCCTCACACCAGAGCTGCTTCATCCCTCTGATCACCTTGGTGCCTCCTCTGGACTGGCTCCAACAGGTCCTTCCTGTGCTGGGAACCCCAAAACTGGGTTCAGTTTAAAGGTTGTCAACCTGCGGCAAGGACTCCAGCCTGTGCCTGTAGCAAGGATTCCTGCCTGTGTCAGTCCTCTAGCCAATCCTCAGGAAATCACAGGCAGATGAGGAGCTGCAGGCTGATGGGTTCATCAGGTAATACTGGGTACATGCAAACTGAATGCTCCATACAGCCATATCATAGCCTCCTCCATAGCCTCAGCTGTAGGCAAAAATCTGTTCATTGCCCACCAGGAACCGAGGATCAGGGACACAAATGAACATCTCATGCAGGAACTTTTAAACCAAAGGGATATATTTGTACCATCCTGTGTCACCTATTCCTGGACCTGCACAGTGTCATTGCACAATGCAGAGTACAACATATGCAGCAAGCAGACAGAGCATGATGCAAATAATCTATTCAAAAGCTAACATAGCCCAAAACCTCATCTTTAAGCTGTGAAAAAGGCAGAGTGCTTACCATGCTGTTACTAGACATGTTGAGACTGCTTCTTTCTGACATGACAAAAGGCTCAGGCGTCTGTGACACTGTGACTCAGTTGTACAGCTGCCATCAAAGCTGTCTTAGGGCAGGTACCAAACTGCCATTGTGACCCAAGGCACTGGGTCAGTCTGTGGCACATCTTCCCTTAGGTATTGTCCACAGATCTGTGTGTGTTTGTGTGGGCAGAAGGAACTGTACTGGCCTTGACTTGATGGAAAAGCTGATTTCCAGGAAAGGGGCAGGTTGTACTCATCCTGTGAACACTGTGACATCTACAAACCAGCCTCTTTCACAGCACCCATTTATTCTTTCAATATTGCCTTGTTATCTGTGAACCAGCCTTCCTTGCAAATGGGTCTACCAGTGTGATGCAGCTCCATGGCAATGCCAGAAATTATTTCAATTGCCACTACGTGGGAGAAAGTGCTATGGTACAAAGGCGCCCTTTATATCACAGCTGATGAGCTGTGGGCTTCCGCGCATCACAGACCAGACACTCAGGGGTAGAATTGGTGAGGTATGGGATGGAAAACTGAGTGGTAAGGTGGGTGGAAAATTGGCTGGGCCAATTGGCAGGGTTGTGTGAGTGCTGTGAAGTCCAGCTGGCAGCCTATAGTTAGTTGAGTCCCCAAGAGATTAATCTTCTCCAGAATTTCCACAGAACCGCCCAAATTCTTCTTTGCACTTCCTGTGCTCACAGGCACCTCAGCAAAATGAAAGCAAACCCTTCCTTGCTGGTAGCCCCTACACTGCTGCATTCATGCACTCTGACTTTCAGAAGTGTTGTTACAAATTCTGGAGAGCAGGATGCTGCCTCCTGGGACCTGCAGGCTAGTCCACATGGGTCATGTGTGGCCTGGCCCTCAGCTCCTCTCTTTGGTGGTAGAGCAGCCCTTCTTTAATGTGATGCCAGCTGTGGATGGCAGTCACATGGGGCTGAGCATGGGGCAGCACTGTTAAACACTGCTGACTTTGACCAGAGATGGTTTTGCTTTGGGAAGGAGGAGGCCTGCCACCACCTGCGTTTTTGTGGGGGTCACCCAAGTCTTTCTGAGTTGTGGCTTTGTGCTGTGGGCAGCAGTGGCACATGTGTCAGTAGTCAGCTCTGGGGAAGTCTGCTGCACCTGCACCAGAGCCCTGTGCAGCCAGGAAATCCCCACTGCATAAAGGCTAGAAGGGCTGCCCTTGTTAGCTTTGCCTCTGCTTTTACTGACTGGTTTTGCATCTCTTTGTAACTGCAGGGAACAGGCTCCAAATAAGAGACTTGCAAATGTTTTAGTCCTCCTTAAATATAGAGGAAGGTTAATAAAAAGGGACATGACACTCTTGAGCAAGTGACAGAGAGGAACAAAACCTCTATTGCTTTCTTCTCTTCCCTATTTCAGGGACATTTAAGGATTACTTGAAAGTCACTCAGATCTCCACCAGACTTTTTCCAAAAGTTCCTAGAATAACCTTTTATTCAGATTACCCAGCACTTAAACCAGTTGGAGAAATGCTTCTGCTAATCCAAACAGTTTAATCTATGATCGATGTGATTAATGAGACCACCAAGAGAGGAAAGCAAGCTGGGTCTGCTTCTTGTAGGAAACACAATTTCTTCTTTGTGGCACAAAATTTCCTCATTCTTTTTCTCAGAACAGTGTGAGAGAGCGGAAGCGTCTCACTTTGAGATCTAATCTGCTCTGCCTTCACAGGAAGCTACAAAAGTCTCAAACAAGCTTTCAGTTGATATATTTTTCTAAATAAGAAGCCCTTTGGACAAAGCTTTACTGATTAGAGATCAGAGCGGTTACAACTCAGGCCCTTCATTCCCTACTACTTAAAACTACTTAACCTTACACCTGTATCCCCTTGCCATCAACCCAACAGGCAGAGTTTAATTCCTTTAAAATATAGCAGCTGTTGGGTATTTTGCTCTGTTGAAAGCTGTGCCTGTCTCACTGCAACTGGTTAGGGAGGCCTCTTTTCATTTGGAAACTGTGCAAATTAACATTTCTGAGTATTTATATTAGGGCACAGCTCTGGTCTCTGTGGTTGTTAGTCCTTGACCCAGCTAACTTAACTGCTTCTTGACAGGCACAATCATATTTAAGCTCAGCTCAACATGCTTTTATAGGTTCAGCAATTTTGCAGATGTCTTCAGAACCTGAAGACTAAGTGTGTCTGCCACAAAAGCCAAAAGATAAGCCCTTCTGAGAGGAATTCAAGCTGAATTTAGTCCTTCTCTAGAATGAGGAGATGATAGAAGCCAATTCAAACGCATTATTTCAGAAGTTAAGTCATATTAAGTAATGTCAGTACTGCATGTCATGATGCACTACTGGCTGGAAAAGCATTAGGAAACAAATATAGATGCTTGATACAAGCTCTCACATTCTTCATCCCTCCAAGGGTTCTGCATCCCCACCACGCCTGGCGGTATGGGGTCATTGCTGCTAAGTGGTGGCATTTGTTACTGGGATGAAAAGTAAGTTAAAACCAGAAACAAATCATAGTAGCTCCCTTTCTGGTGGTTTTTCTTTTTTTTTTTTTTTTTTTTTTTAAACAGAGTTTATTTACTCCAAATCTTTAAAATCTTGTTAATGCCATTTTCTAAAATTGCAATTTTATAGTACAGCCTTCAAAGCAGACTTGTGTGTTAGGAGTCTGACAGCAGTAGTCTTTTGAGAAGTCATGAAAAGTACAGAAAACACTTGCAATGGGGAAAAGAAAAAGAAAGGGAGAAAAAGCTTTCAATTTGTTTATAGCTTCTTCAGAAAAACTCTTTTTGGGGTAGACATTTTTGTGTTTCATTTCTTCTGAAGGTGATTTTCTTTCAAGCTGTCAGTAATACGTGGAAACTCTTTACCATAAATGCAAAATTCCTTAAATTATGAAAATTTTGTGACCAATGACTGAGCAAAAAGTCCCTCTATTGACTTGATACACAGATTCTTATGCATGCTAAAAATGCTCAGTGGAATTACTATTACTGTGTTAGTCTTAGAAGAGAGCAGTCTTTGAAATGTACAGACCACATTAAAAATCAAGTATTTTTAAAGGGCTTAAACGCATAAATCTGTTTATTATTGAAGGAAATACTCTAAAAGAAGACAGGCAGTTCAAATGTGTATTCCAGTGTGCAATATACTGGGAAAAGACAATAAAATCTCATATGAAAGACAGTCATGTACAATAACCGTGTTAACTTCCAAGTTCTGTACACAAACACATACTCTATTAACAAACTTCTCACCACACACAAAAGGCAACATCTTCACAAAACGTTGTCATAAAAACATAGCATTGATCCTGATGGCTTTTTTCTCCAAGTTTGAATTCTCTGTATAATGCTTGGGACAAATGAGAAGAGGTGTGAAAAGAACCACAAAAAAATTGCCACTGCATAAGCCATTCGGATGGCTCTGTTCTTTCACAAGACAAGGACCACAGAAACCTGAATTCAGATTCACCCTGTAGTTCTCTCATGCCTCCAGGAAAAAGTACAGGAAATTACAGTCTACTTTAGAGCTCATTTTGGAGAAAAGTGGAGTGAAACAGCTTTAATATTAGTGAGAATTGGCTTGGTACTTTTCAAAGTAGGGTGTGATGGTATCCACCTTTTTATTATGATGATATATCAATGAAAATACATTCTGTACAAAAATCAGCAAAACACAGTTGAAAATAGAGACAGTGTGATTAATCCATATATTTTAAAATAAATATGTACAATATTTACATTTTTGGACAGTTCCAGAAATTAACATCTCCAGATTATGAACCAATACCTAGAAAAATTCTCTACTATTATAGAAAATGCATTCACTGTACAAATATTTATAAATACTTCTGTATAAACTTTTCCAAGGAAATACCTGTGAATTCATTGAAAAGAAAAAGATGAGAAACTCTTATTATCGACTAACATTTAGCTATCAAGTGCCTGCATATGAAACAGCGTAGAGCATCATGAATCAAAAAAAGTAAATTTTCAGTGTTGAGAATATTTCGTGATCTGTTTCTGTGCCATCATACTGACAAATGTGATTGTCTTTTCTGAAAATCTGCAGAAAAGCAGCACTACTGAATCAGTTTGACTCACTGATTGTTATTGACTGCATCATGTCAGACAGGGCTTCTGGGTCTGCTTCTTCTTTACCATTATCTGAATTTTCTGATGAGATGTAACAGCCAGAATCTCTTGGACAGTCATTTAACTGTGATTTGTCAAAACTCTGGTGAGGGCTTAAGTTCTGCGTCTCCGGACTACCCTCACTTTTCTGCTGTTCTTCAACTAGAAAAAAAGAAAAAAGAAAGAAAGAAGTGTCAATACAAGTACCTTGGGAAAGAGCTGAGATAGCAGCATGACTGGTCTTGAAGAACTTTGGAAACAGAGCTGGTAATCTACACATGACTACATCAATATATTTTGTCCATCAGAAACCTCAGCATCAGAGAATTAAAAGTATAATTACACAAGTTTAACAACATCTGAGTTGACAATGAGGTTGGTCTTTTTCCTTCTGGATGTTTCTCAGAGATGAATGCTGGGGGTTTGGCCTGATCCTTTGTGCTGAGGTCCTTCAGGCTGCTCACAGTGCAATAGTCACCATGTGTGGTCACCGTGCCCACGGCAGAGATGGAACCTTTCCCCCTCCTGAGTATTGCAGAGTGGGATACTGAATTAACCACAGGGCCCACTGTGCCTTGTTTATAACACACTGCTCTACAGATCTGTGTCTTTTGAGGGCAACCCCCACCACCTGATGTGCTCTCTGCAGGAGAGAGAATGCGCTGCCCTTCAGAAGTGCTCGGCACAAAGACGCGGTAACCGGCTTTTCTAAAGCACCGAGCTTTTCAGCAGGAGTGGGTGGCTGATGGAAACTTCCATCAAGCTTAGCTTGATATCCAGAAGGTTATTTTCCAAAACACAGAAACCTCAGAGGAAGCTAAGATGCCTAATTTCTGCTGTATGGTTTTAGAACACTGTTTCAAAACTAAGTAGAAGCAAATTATCTTCCAAATAATTTGTCCTTGTTTAGCTGCTGTATGACTAATCTGTTCAAATTCAAAAATCTGGAACTCAGTGGCAATATCAACAGACCTCTCAAGAAAAGCTCAACAAGACAGGACATACAAGTATATAATGACTCTTACATGTACTGGTTTTAAATTTCCTCTTCCTGTTCTCTGGCTGTGAAGTACATGTTTACTCACAGTAAATTTCTTGAAAAAATAAACTATAAAATAGAAATATTTCCATTTCCTATTTTTTTTTCTTGTGTTATTACCAACCACCTGTAGCAGTAATTTTACTTCAAACTGTATTTGGCTTTCCAAACAAAGTATGGGGAACACATCTCAGAGGAAACAGATGGTTTCGCTCCAGATTTTTACCCCTTCAGAAAAATGGTACCTTTTTACTTTTGAAAGAAAGTTTCCTTCTTCCACTTGATTTGTTACTCCTTGGTTAAACAGTCAGTTCTGGATCTTTAGTCATATTTAAACTGTCTCAATTCAAGTTCAGGCAGAATGGAAGTCCAAAGACATGAAGGATTTAATGCTGTGTCAAAATCTAAATCTATTTTACTTCCTAGAATTTTAAAATTTCCACAAAGAACATTTATACTGACTTTTATTTCAATTGTTGGAAATTATAAGATTTGGTAAAATGGGAAACATTTTAAATTTGATTTTTTTTCTATCTTGTATTGAATAACACAGAATAAATTAGAAATGAAAGACTGAATTTTTTTCACTCCTTTACAGTGAAATGGAACAGTGGGAGAGTTTCTTTGGAGACCTTTTTCATTGTGTGAGATTTCAACAAGCTTATTTTACAAAGCATTTTGATTTATTGAGAAGCATTTTGAGGTCTTGATGGAAGTCTTGTAGATTTGTTTGGCCTGGGTAAATCTGCTTAATAACTTCTAAATTCCAATTGCCTAATAAATTGAAAAACTAAGCTGATTTTTTAAAGAATCCAAAGTCTCAACTCAGTTATTTTTTCAATAAAGTCTCAGAGTATAGGCATAACCAGATGTATTTAGAAGAATAATTTTTAAAAATTACTTTAAATATTTTCCAAGGAATAGAAGTTCCACCTTGTTCCCAAATAAATTAATTGATAATTGCACTTGCGTGAAAGAGTACACGTTGCAGCAGATTTAATTGATATCTGTAACTGTTTGATCTCCTTCTCACTTTACAGAACACAGTTTGTCATGTCAAATGTTATCTCTCTCTTTGCAGGGAAAATATTTGATCATGTAGGGTCCAATTGATTTCTGATTGAAGTCAGGAGGGAATTAGAAAGGCATCACACCGGTGAAGGCATTCCCGCCGCTGTTGGCAGCGACAGCAGTGGTTCAGCACCAATGACAGCGATGGCCCAGCAAAGCCTTGTCCTGAGTGTGTCCAGCTCCCTGCAGCACCATCCCACCAGGGCAAAGGGAACCAAGGCTTGTGCAGCACTGGGGGCCCTGCTGCCCTGCTGCCTCCCCCCTAATCCCCTCGGCCGCCTAATGCTGCTTGCTGCCCTTTCATCTGCTGCTCCAGATCATCTGCTGCCCTGGCAAGCACTGACCTAAAAAGTGTTAATCCTGTTTACATTTTCAAGGTCAGAGAGGAGCCTCCATCCACTTTGTTTGTTTTACAATGGAAAGAAGACCGAGTAACCAGTGGATTAAAAGGAAAATGCAGTCTCAGTCACTGTATTAGTGCCTTGTAACTGGTTGTCTATATAATCTGAGCAGTTCTCATGTGAACAACAAATCCTAATTTTTTTATCAATGTCTCCCTAGTGTGTTTCAGGGAAAAATGCACAGACAAGCCTGGAACTGTGATTTCTTTTTTTTTTTTTAATCTGAATTTAGGTCAATTAGGAAAATGAGAAATTTCTATTTAGAAGACATACGTATATGTAAAACTTCCTGTAAAACTAGTTGAATTTTCTTACATGAAAAACTGAAAACCAAAAATATTCAGGCGCTTGAGACAGTAAAAATGTTTTATTTTTTATTTTTTCTAAGCAGAAAAAGTTGGAAGAATACCCTTCCCCCTCCATTTTTAGGAAGAAAAGACTGAAAGCAAACTTTGGTGCCTTTTTTTACCACTTTAAAACAGTCTTAAATATTATGCAGTAACTACAAAATGATTTGAACAGGATCCTGAGTATTGTAAAAATACATAGCACGCAGTTATAGAAGTTGCTTCATGAGAAGAGCAAACTAACTTTTGCTCTTTTTATTTTTCTTTAATTTTTTTAAGCTTTTGGCTCTTCTATCCCATTCTACCTAAGTCCTTTCTCTAACATGTACATGCTCAAGTTCTACATCAGGAAAGGTAGGTTTGCTGCCATAAACTTCTGTACATCAGAAGAAAGCCACGCTGCACAGAAAACAGGAATTGATAAAAATAAACTGCCGTTAGATGTTGCAGAATCATCAGAAATAACTATCTTATCAACAAATGGAAGTCCTATCATTTTTCTACAGTAAAGCAGTTTCACATAAGATAAATGGCTCTCAGTCACTGTTGTCTATGATATGGCCAGAAGAGCCCAAGATATGTATCATTTTGACACATATATTCCAGTACTCTTTCAGACAGTAGGATTGTATTCAGACTTCTGAAAAAAATGTGAGGCCTTTAGCCTTGGTAAGAGATGTGTGATGCATCCCTTATCTTCCTCACTACTTAGACCTTTAAAATGAGTTTTTGTTATTCAATGACTTAGATGTGCACGACACGTGCAAGGATGGATTTCTTTTTTCCTTCACCAGCACTTTTCCCCTTTCTAATGAGGTTGAAGTCCTGATTAGGGAAGCACTTTAAGCTTGGGTTTAAGGGAATTCAACTCAAGAATGCATAGAGGTCACTCTGACTCCTGTGCAGTTATGTCAGTTTAAACCAGATGAGTGGCAGTAGGCTTGGATTTTGTCTTGGACAAAAAGGTCACCCAAGAGCAATCCAAACTTCATGACTGTGCTCTCTGAGAGTTTGCATTTGTGAGTCTTATCAAGTGGGCTAGGAGCACCATGCTTTAGGCTGAGTCACTTGCCTGCCCTCCTGGGAGGTGCAGTGGTGCCATACTGAGTAGCACCTTTCAATAACTAAAGGCTCAAAATCACAGAATCACAGGGTACTTGGAACAGAACTCTGGAGATCATCTGGTCCAACCCCCCTGCCAAGGCATGGTCACCTGGAGCAGGTGACACAGGAATGTATCCACGTGTGTTTGGAGTGTCTCCAGACTCTGAGCCTTCTCTGGGCAGCTGTTCCAGTGTTCTGCCTCCCTCAGTGTAAAGACGTTCTTCATGTTGAGATGAAACTTCTTGTCTTTTAGTTTATGGCCATTGCTCCTTGCCCTGTCACTATGCCCCACTGAACAAAGTGAGTTTTGGAGGATGAAGCCAGACCTCCTGTATAGGTACATAGGCCATGTATCTCCCATAACAGTTAGACCATCTAAGTGTGGAAATGGAAGGAGAGCTCACAATGCATCAAACTCAGAAAGAATCATTTTGAAGCAGTAAAGGGCAGTAATTCTTGGAAAAGGCACAGAGAAGCCTGAAGTGGTTTGTTCAATACTTAGGGCATTCGAAAGACTAAATATTTTGTGGATATTTACAGATACGCAAATATTATATAAGCAAATACAGCATTCACTGAAATCAGTGGCACAGCTTTTGTGGGAGGAAAAAGTTATTGAACTGATGTGAGAACTTGTGGTGAAAACAGAAATGAGAAGCTTCTTGTCTTTTATAAAATCTGGAAGCAAATAGATGTGCCTGAAAAAAAAGGTGAAAAATACTAATACTCATGCAAGGATGAGCTTCCTTGGGAAATCTGGAAATATTATGCTCAGGCCAATGTGTTGTACCACAGTATAGAAGGGGAGATTGTCTTTGAGCACTATTTGACCTCCACAAGATACTGTATGATCCCATGTATTTAAGGGACTGCCCAGTGTAAAATGGAACTCTTGGTGCCTGATTCTCACATAAGAGAACTGAAAGTCGTGTTCTTATCTATCTCCTGTGGCAGCAGCTCTCTGGCCACAAAGAGCAAGGCACAACTTTCCCAGGCATTGTCCTGGGGAAGGCTGTGAGAAGATCAGAGAAAAGAATGATAAACAATTCTTATCTTCACTTGCTGCACCTGTTGCTGTGAACATGTGGAATGTGTTATGGAGATTTGTTTGCCAAAGGGGGGTATCTTAATTAGCCAATGGTGATGGTGTTTGGATTGGAGGATCAATTAGGTCCACCTGTACCATAGCTGTCTATAAGGGAATGGGTTTAATAGGAAGAGAATAAATATAATAAAGTGATTGATCAGCCTTCTGGAATCATGGAGTCAATGCTAATTATTACCCAGCTGGGGATGCCATGCTACAACAATCTCCTATCTTGCTGTCCAAGAACAATAAATAAAGAATAAACCTTATTTGGTATTAGTAATGGAATTTAAAGTATGATCTACACTTAAATATGAAAAGTAAGCTAAGGAAATAGATTTGGGGAGATAAGTGTAAAATATTATCCCCCAAATTGCACATATTCACCTTTTGGGGTTTTTCCATAAAATGAACTGTATGCACATATCCAATGAAGTCTAATTTTTCTTTAGCTCAGAATAGCTCTGGACTAGTGTAACCCAGTGGATTTCAGGGATGAACCTCTTGATTTAAATCATCTGTGTGAGAAAAGAATCAAGCCTATTTTGCACACACAGAAACGTGTGTCCTGGGAAGCGGTCAAGAAAAGAAGTTCCAAACTTCTTTTATTACTTTATTCATTAACCATCCAGCAACTGCTTCGCTTTAAAAATAGCATCCTACAAAAGCACAGACATCCATCTCCTGTCTAGAAGCCATCTGGGAGAAGAATGGAAAGCTATTAAGAAATACTTTATGAAAAAGCCTTTTTTTTTTCCTCACAGCCATGAATTCATGGAAACCAAGACTTTTGACCCAAATATATACATCTGACCAACTTATAGAAAATCTAAAAAATGTCTGAGAAGGGGAGAAGGTCATGAGGAGCTTACAAATCCTTGCCATTCTAGGATAGCCTTGCTACATTAAGTACTTGAAGATGACGAATTTGGGCCTGGACTCCCAGGAAAGGGAGAAAGAAGATAGGGCAGTAATAGAAAGAAAAGTCTGTTTTAAAAACACCGTGTGGTAACAATTGCTAAATAAAACTTACTTTTTTAAATTCATGGTATAAGATGGGTAAAATTCATTCTTTCAAATTCACTCAGGTCGAAATAAAATGTAGTTTTAAAAAATGTCACTGCCAAAAATCCTATATTTTGCATGGCTTTAAGTAGCATATAATGTGGAAACTACTGCTGCAGGTCTTTTGGTTAGAAAATTCAATAAATGTTTGTTCTGCAAAATGAATTATGCACCAGGAGTATGTGTGATGAAGAAATTACTTAGTATAACATACAATAAATGTCAAGAAAAAGCCAAGGAATGACAAAGAAATTAAAAGCCTTGGAAAAACCTCCGGACATCTCACAAGATCAGAATTCAAGTTAAAGAATATGAAATCTTGTTTTACTGCATTTACAGGAGGGTCTAGTAAAATGAGGCTATGTTGCAGCACACTTTGTTTTTCTGAGTAATGGCAGTGTCACAAAAAGTCAGAAAGCCTTGTATTTCAACTCTGGGCCATACCTGCCTCTCCATCCCTTAATCAAACACGTGCTTCATGGAAGCATGAACGGAATGCAGAGACATGGAAGTCTTCCAAGCTCTGTGAGAAAGATGGGCCTAGAACAGTAAATACAGTCTATGGCCTTAGCTTACTTTTTGATAAAGCTTATTTTTAAAAAGTGAACTTTTTACCTGGAAAGTGCTGAAATTCTATCTAGAATTCTCTTGGCCAGTAAACAGATTATGTTGTAGCTGTGGGTAATTATGCATCTCACTTCTAAGCAATGAACAAAATCAATTTTAATTAAAAAATCATTTATGCTGGACTGAGCCATGCCCATTTAGGAAAAAAAAAATATTGACCCAGGAAAGTTCAGTCCAGATGCAGAATTCACTTTCATAGTAGCACCCAGCTCTTTCAACCCAATTTTCCAATCTGATTGACAGAAGGACAAAGAGGTCAAATGATTCGTACAACGTCAGACTCATGCGGAGCTTATCCCCAAGATCATCTTGACGCCCTGTCTTTTGTTATAACAACTTAACAGATAGCTTCTATCCATTTTGGTCTTTAGTATGCTACTTTCTGGAACAGGTTGTTCAGTTCTGTCCCCACCAGTCATGTGACAAATGCTCTGATCCCTTTGCAACCAGACACGGCAAAGATTCAAGAATCAAACTAGGACAGTATTTACTCATGGCTTACCTTAAAATATACATGATTCTTACCAAATATAACTAGACTCAAATGAATGCTTATAGCTGGTATGACACAAAAAGAAAGATGTTGTGTTTCTGGTCCCTGTGAGCATTCATAAATGATGGGAAAAATATTTGATTGAATCTGAATACTGGAAAGATTTGCTATACCTATCTAAAGTGCGTGTAAAACAAATATCCATTTCATCTCTTGAAATAAGACTACAGTGTCATCACTGATTCTGAAGCATGGACCCCTTTACAAGATTTAATGTTATTATTCCCAGAGCTGTTACAAGAATTTGAGCTATTAAACCATGCAGATAACATCAGGGACACTGTTTTGCCTGGAGAAATGACTTAATCCTATGCTGCCAAAGTAGCAAGAACCCAATTTGGATAATAAGGGTGAATATATTTATTTTCAGTATATGGGACATGTAAGGACCTTGTTAGGTTTGGTTCTTGCACAGGTGCATGTAGATCATTAAGTGTTAAGGCACATCCAGTATCGAAAGCTGCTTGCTCTGCTTTTTGTTACCCAGCAAATACTAATAGCAAACCATATTCTCACCACTACAGAATAGTTCGACACTCGTGCGGTCTGTTAGAAACCATTATGTTTCAGTTTGGCTTTCACACTGATACAAAACTGCAAAATTACAATCTAGCATTTTTCTTTACTGTTTTTCTGGTGTTAAATGGGGAAAAACATTCACAGTAATAGGTGCAGAAAGCACAACAAGGCTGGTTCCCACAACAAACACAGTCTATACATTTTCAGGTGACTTCCTGGCAGATCCCTGCAATAAAACTTGAGCAAAATGTAACCTTTTTTTTTTTTTTTCTGGATTCACTCTTTCAATCGTTGCTTCTACATAGACAGCCCTTCAAGAGTTCTTTTCAAACCTGTCATCTCACAAAGCTATAGACCAGAAAGAACTTCTGAACCTGGAGGGCAAAGAAAACCTTTCTAATGCCACTCCAACATATTTGCAAGAGCCTTTCTCTGGAAGCTGAATAAGAACAGGAACAACTTAATGTACAAATGGGGTTCCAAAAAAAACCCAAACATCTTGGAAAAAAAAGGAAAGCTGCCTACATACTGAGGAGATAATAAGTGGATGCCTGACAAAAATTGATATTAAACTATCCCAGGAAAACATTGCTTATCCTTCTCTCTCTTTCCTATGCTTCTCAATTGGAAGTGCACATTTGATGACATGACTGCTCAGCATGGGGGGAGTATGCACAAATATTAATGAAGATGAAAACGCCTTCTGTTTTGGCTGAGTATCTAATTAAGTAGATGCTTAGCTGTAGTTTTCTACAAAATTGACATGAATTATTTACAATTCCAAGTCAGACTGGAAATATCATTAAAACATCATGAGAAAAGTTTTTCCTATTCCGTATCCTAGCTTTTTCATGCCCCACAAAAGGAACAAGTGAAGAAAACAAAATGGTGATCAATACGTATACGTGCATTAAAAAATGGTGACCAGTACACGTGCATATACACACCCCATGTGTTGAACTCTTGGAAGCTCACCAATACAAACCAGCTATTAATGTATATTTTTAATTTTTTTTACAATACTTTCCTACAAAAAAAAAAAAGCTAATTTTGATAAGGATTTAAGTGTGGGATGAAGTGAGGGAAGAAAACATTTCTAATTATCTGCAAAAAGTTGCTTAAAAAATTTAAGGAAAATTCTTTACTGGAGCTGTTTGACCTAAGCTCTCTTTTGCTTAAGCTACAAGTGCATATACTCTTGACAAATCTTAAACACTTACTGTCACAGTCCTGGAGATTTTCAATTGCTGATAACAATCTTGCCCTGTCTTCTGGGTTTGAAATATTTAATTCAATAAGGTGGCTTTCATGTAGATCCTTTAAGTCCTCTAGAGTTTCATAGCCATTCAGCAGGAGGGTTGAGGTGTATTCCTACAAAAGGAAACAAGAAAATCCTCTCATGGAAACAAGCACTATGTTTAGTAGAGGAATAGGCACAATTTCACTTTTTCTTTTTGGCCAGGTTGAAATGGGCTCTGTTCTCCAGTCCAATTGACTTACCTTTGGCAGAAGTGGAGAGCAAGAGGCAACAGAGGCAGATATGCATGGGAGTCCTCCTGACCATGCCAGCATCTGTGCCTAAACTCCCTAGCACAGCCCAGCAGCAAACAGGACCAGGGCAGAGTTCTGTCAGAAATTATTTAATCTGCTGAGTGTCTGGACTTCTGTGGGTCACTCCATGAGCGTCTCCCATGCTGAGCCCAGGGGGGCCTCTGAAGAAAGGAATGTTTTGCCTTTTCATGGGAGGAACCCCTCGATACAAACAAGGGGAGAAGCAGAGAGAGCCCTCAGCCCTGCTGTGTCACACAAGGTCCCCCTTGAGCTGTCTGTCGACTCAGTACAAAACTCTGTGCATGCTCCAGGGAAAGGAGTGTTTGCATCAGCAGCAAAGCAATTACCCTTATTAAAAATGTTACTTGTAAATCATGACCTCATTACACTTTGACACTCAGTAAAGATCTAGGGTTGCAGGGAGGGAGAGAGGCGCAACATGAGCGCGGTGCAAAAATACTATTGCTCCCTAAAGATCACAAGAAATTAGAAACACAAATTCTCAATTCTGGTGCTGGGCTGCAGCCCTGTCCCTGAAATGTCCAGAGCCACACATCTCCTATACTTAGGCACCAACTGCAGTCAGGCTGACCTGACAAGTCACCAGTGTCCCACTCTGCATGGAGTCTCCTAGCCCAGCCATATGATGAGGTAAAATGCAGTTTTGTAAGCCACTCATGATGCCTTTCCTGGTCTCAAAAACTGAGAGCCAGACATGGTTAAGGGATAAGGGGTTTTTACCTTGGTGTTTAATAAGAATCCTTATTGGTTCAACACTTTGCCAAGGTGGGATGCGCTGCAATGCACACACATCATTCATTGTTCATACAATTTATAGATATCATATAAGTAAGCATATCTAACAAGGATGCCCCAATGGGAGGCCTGGATGAATTGTGGGATATTCCCCCATCCATGGAATTCCCCCCTGCATGGGCCAAATCTGTAGTTTACAGGATATGTTCCAGAAAGGACCTTGGTTTCCCAAGATAGTGTAGGGTTTTCTGGCCTCCTACTACAAGGTCTTTAGGATGTTTAGTCTCCTAGCTAACAAAATACTAGGACTATGCTGTTATCAGACTTGGAATTACAAGTATGCATGCTAAGAATACTGAGGTTACATAGAAGTTATATAAAAGGTGTATAAAAGAAAAGGCAAAAAATCATCTTGGCATCACTCACATCAGATAAAAGACAGACAGGAGGTTGCTTTGCTTTGCTTTGTTTTGCTTTGCTTTGCTGACATCAAAATTGCTGAAACCTGCCTTTCTCCTCCTGCCTGTAAATGACATTCAAACCCGAGAGCACAGAAACAGAACATTTCAAATACAGCTGGGAAATGCCTTGGCTGACCTGCAGGTGGACACATTCCAGGAGCTCTTGCAATGTTTTGGGCTTGGTCCTTTTGCTTCCTCTGTGTGGGTTTATCTTTCTGGGTGCAGCTTCTTCTTCCAAAATAATATCCACATAAATGAACTTGAAATTTCCTACTTTGTTGTTCAGCATGCCTGTCCATATGCCCATGGGAGTTTTGCAGATGATATCTATGATGTCTCCTTTCTAGAACAATAAAAAAAGCACACCACTGCTTACATCTCTGGTTTGTTATATGTAGCTTTTCCTTTATGGACCAAAACCAGCACTAGTCAGTGTGAAGTAACTTTTTTTAATTACCTAGATTTAGTGCCTTTGATTTTATAAAATCCCAGGAAAATAATTACAGAAAATGGAGCTAGTCCTTATCTCCAAACCTTTGCGAAGAAGAGGTGAGCAGAAGCAGCCCCTCTCACTATTTTTGTGCTCCACTTGGTCCCTGAATAGGGATAGGGTTGCATCAGCAATTAACTTTTGTCATGGGCAGTGGGCATAGTTTTGGCAAAAAGCAAGGGATTACTGTAAGGTTATTTTCAAAATATGTGCCATAGCATTTACAGAATAATATTATTATCTAGCCTCTCAAGGGTCTTCAAAAACAGATAGCTGATCTATGTGAAAGGTGGACTTCTACCCATTTTACAGGAAAAATCACTGTCTGCATTTCTCAAAGATAATAAAGGACATTTAACTCCCTTAACAAATATGAGTGCTTAAAAGGGTGACAACACAGCTATTTCAAGAAGGGTTTTTGGTGGAGGTGTTCACAGCCACACTGTGGGAACCAAGGTCTCAGCTCAGGAAAACAGTCATTCTGAGTAATTCTCATAGTAAAAAGGCTCTTACAAGGTCATGCACCCTGCACAATTTGCTCCCAAGGACCTCAAAAATGAACCCTCTCTTCTTGGCACGTATCACAGAAAAATGTTGAAAGCCTTTGAAGAGTTATCCAACAAATACCTGCTTTGTGTGGGATTCTGTTACACAGTTAAAAATCAAACTTAGTTTGTTAAGATGTGTCCATAGCTCCAAGGTTTATATCTTTTTTGGTCTGGTGAAGGAACAGCAAGTCAAGTGGTATTCCTAGTTTTGGTGCAAACCCAAGTACAAAATTGACTGTGAGCTGGTGACCTGGTTTAGTTAGAACATGGGACTCAGAGCTGTGAGTACATTTGAAACGGAAACTAAACAAACATTTATTTAAAGCTCTAAAAGCACACGTGATTCTACAAACTCGTGCAGGCTCAGGAGATTCAGATGTGGATGCGGGTCAGGATTAGGCGGTGGCTCCAAGCCAAGCTGCAGATGCACTTTGAATTCAGATTCAGGGTACTGAAATTTTGATAAATACAGGGGATGTAAACCCTGAGTATCAGTTTGTAATTCCAAAATACACCACTCTAATGACTAAAAAAGAAACCTACATGAGCCAACAGATATTTGCCATTTCATGACCAGTTAAACAGTTAATCTGTATTAACAGAAATAGATGTGGTTGGAAGTGGAGGGCAAGTGCCAGCAGAGTAACAGTTCTCATGTAGGCTGGAAAGGAGGAAAGGGAGTCTGTGTGAGATACAGAATTTGGCAAAATGATGAAGCTGTGAAGAATAAAAGAGATTGAAGGGCTGGGTTTTTTAGTAATGTTCAGCTGGGCCCCTGTTTGTTGCTCTTCCTCCTCACTCACACAGCCCAGACACCCCTTGCCATGTCTGGGCTGAAGAAGATTAACAGCTCAAACATAGGCTAAAGAAAAGTTTAATGGAAAGGCAAACTGGTTTTATTAAAGGCAATGAGTGCTTTGGATATATCCTAGTTGTGACTGGGAAAGCTTGGGGAGAGAACTTCTCATCCTGTGAGCTTTTACTCTTTCTTACTCCAGACCATGTATGTGGGAAGCAACACGTATTTTACTCTGAGGAAGGCTGGGGAATGTAGGGAGATACCATGAAGAAGTTCCTGCCTGGAATCTGTGCCTTGAAAAGCCTTTAGCAGCTCTTGGCTTTGCAGCCTTGTCTGAACTAAGTCCTTACAGAAGCACTGCGAAACCAGATCAGCCTTGCTTTTAGAGTGCTCTGCACGCTGAAGCAGTTAAAAATCCATTATTAAATGTATCATTTACACATAAAAAATGGTCTCCCTGGCATTGCTAGTGGAAGAGAAGGAATCCTGGTGGTTGTCCTACCTTGATTTTCAGCGAGTCGGTGTCGTAAGGACTGGGTGTGAAGTCGGTGTGGACTTTGGCTCGGCCGCAGAAGGGGCCGTTGTAGGGGACCTCGTCGTCGAGCCGGAGGCTGTCCCTGTTGCTCGTGCCATCAGAGCAGCTGGTCACCCCACCTGGGAGAGAGGCAGCTTGAGAGACCCCTGCACCAAATGCCCAGACATGCAACTCTGCACAGCATTCCAAAGGAAAGCGCTCAAAACCACAGAATCAGAGACAGAGCGTATTCTGTGTGGGTTTGACACTTTCCAGGATAACTACATTCAATAAAAATCATGCTACAAGAGATAGAACAGAATAGGTAGGAGATCTTTCATTAATATCTTCCCTAAAGTAATCTTTTTCTGGTGATGATACTAATAGACTATGCATTTTATTTACAGACTTTTTGAAATATTTCCTCTGCAGATTAATAAAATGTACCCTAAAAGTGCAATTTAGGGAATTAATTCTGCTGAACTTCCCCTGTTTATTCAGAGAAATGAAAACAAGTACTGTAGAAGTTATTTTATTTCATTCCAGAGCTAGCTGAAACATCAAAGGAACCTGCATTGCAGAGGGAAATTTTAATCTTATCAACATTTCTGCCTGTCATTTTATCCAAGTTGAGCAATAAAATATCAGCAGAGTAATTCAAGCAAATTTGAGCAAGCTCTGCAATATCCCATCCAAATATGTTTTTAGATAAGAGCAGCAGTGTGTTGGAAGTAAACTCCCATATACGATTTTCACAAATCACGTCACAGAAAATGATCATAAAAATGGTTTTGTTTGAGGTGATTGCTTAAGTGCACAGTTCCATCTCAGGGCCAGATTAACTCTAAGTGCAAATGGTCTGGACTGCAGCTCCAGTCTGCACTCAGGACTCGGGCAGTGCCTGCAGGGTGGCACAGCAGTGTAACCAGGGATAGCTATGGCCTGCCACCCAGCAAATATCCACAGCAGGGCAACACAGAGAGAGGTGGAGGCACGTTTCTCATCAGAGACTCCTCTGCCCAAGGCTACCCTGATGGGGGAGGGTTTTCAGTGGGTTTTGGGTGGGCTGTGTCTCTCTGCATCATGTCCCAAAGCTGCCAGGTCAAACCCACGTCCCCCACCATCTCAGAGAGACTTTGTCTGCTTCACATCGCCAGGGCAAAGGATGAACTCACAGCCAGTCTGCCAGGAGAGGATGCTTGTGTGGCTGCACCCAGTGATGCAAACCCAGCACTAAGGCAGTGATAACCCCACAAAAATGTATGGCACATATACCAGCATTATGCCCTATAATTCATGCTATTTTTTTCTTCAGTTAAGTGTTCCACTCTTGAAGCACTCAACTTATTTCTGGATAGATGTATATCTACCCTAGCTGCTACCCATTTAACCAAATTACACTTCTCTCTGCCAGAATGAAGAGGTCTCTACCATCCTATTTTTGATCACCAGCTCTGATTCCAAAGACATAAGCAATAACTATATTGATCCAGTGACTGAATAAGAAGTAAAAGTGTCTTGTACTTACTAGATGAGCTCTGGCCACTGTTCAGACTATAGAGACTTTCCAAAGAGTCACTGGTTTTCAGGGAGACCTTCTCAGTGTGTGCTCCACCACCAGGATCACTGTCATCTTTTCCCTCTTCATTCTTTAACACAAAAAGCAGATGTGAACTCCCAAGGAATGTGTTTTAGAGCTTTTTTTTGTTTGTTTTAAAGCATCATTGGAGATTAACAAATCACTGTACTTTATTAAGAACTCCTTTGTGAGAGAAGATATTTTAGAAGTTGATGCCTGGTATTAACCCTGCCCAACAATCACCCCTAGTATTATGATCCTGGAGTAATTCCCTGTCATGTTTCTGCCCCACTCATTTCATCCCCTCCCTGCTCAAACAGCTAAGCTAGGAAGACTGCAACACACCATGGCAGAGCTGAAAGCTTGGAACAGGAAATTTGTGGGCAGCTTGATAAGATTTTGTCTGTCTCAGAGAAGGAAATATAAATATAAAGCTCAGTTCTGAAAGCAGGTGGTGAAGAGCTGGCTGACACAGCTGTGTTTTACACTGAACTTCTGAAGGTGGTGGTTGCTTGGTGGCAGGCTGGGGACAGCTTGCACACACTGGTGTGTTTTACACTGTGCTCACCACTGCCCAACATTCACCCTGTCCTCGAAATCCAGGGCATTTCAGAATTAACAGGTACATGTTTCTCTCACAAAGTCTAATGGTGTATGAAATTGGCCCCCTGAGTTTATCCCAATAAATCACACCTCAGGAATCACAGCCTGTTCAAAACAATAAGATCCATATTTCAGTCACAGTTAAGTTAGAGACAATGTAACAGATAAATGAAATAGGGATCTATCCCTTTGATCTTTCAAAGGGAGGGATTTTTCAGCAGAATTCATCAGTGCATGTGATATCCTGAAGCAACTGAAACTGCCTTCAGCACATTTTATTTGGGGAAAAATTAGTTATTCACCAGTTAGATGATGAAGCAAAGATGACAGTGCATGTGTGAAGTAGAGACTCATACAGGTACATTTCAGGCAGAGAACTGAAATGAAGAACTACACTTGTTTTCAACAAGAACTGTGTTTGTTACAGCAGCCAGCAGCATAACAGATTAATCAGGAGGCTGGTATTGATTGTCATCATCTCCTGCAGGAAGGAAGATCATGCTACATGTGTGTCCAACCAGATAATCCATTGAATTTCTGTCATGGGAACTGTTGCTTTAAATGTGCAGAAAGGAAATATAAAAATATAATATAAAGATCATCGATTGCATTTTAGAAAAAAAAATGAAAGAAAACTAAGCTAATGAAATACAGATCCTTGTCTTGGTCCTCCAAAAGGTATTTAAAGGTATCCTGTGAAAAATTATTTTCTACTTGTGAAGTTCCTCATGGATTTTCCTTACTTACTTGATATTGACATGTGAGATAGGATGCAGACTAGCTAGATTTTTTTTAGGATTTTTAAATGTGATAGGTTTTTTTCCTTATGGATTTAAATTTTGGAACTGACTGATACAAAGTACTGAGAAAACGGGGTTTGTAGTATCTGCATTATGTTTTTTTTACATTTAATAAAGATAGTTTCACAAAGATTAGATAAGGTAAAAGGAGATAAGGCATATGACTTGGAATTCTCAAGGATGCTGGCTGACCTTTACACATTGGACTTGAGAAATAATTCTTGTATAGGGAGATAAATTCTTCTAATGAAGCTTTTTGTACACACTGAGCATCAGACTGATGATGGGGTTCAAGCAATGCTCCCTTGTGTGCACATGAGGAGGGTTTTTTGTGCTCATACACACATGCTCATACAAATGTTCCTTGATGAAAGAGCAAAATTAAATGAAATAAAAGTCCTATGACTCTCTTGGGCCCTTACTATGTGATTTGTGTGTACACTAAAATGCACATGAAAGAACAGGTACATACCAAAAGCTGGCTTAATTCAGTATGTGTTGTTAACCTCGTTTTATGGTTTGTCACAACTGAGGACAGTTGAAACATGAACAGAAAAAAATGCACATAATGTTTTTACTTCACATGTATTTTCAACAAACACAAGGCTCTTAGGCTGTATTTACCATTTCCTCAGAGAGTGCCTTGATGTATTTTTTACCCATCTTTTTCTTCATGGTAAGTGAAATGGCTCTCATCTTCTTACTCAGACTTCCTCCATTGTTTGCTGCTTTGATTTGTACTGCTTCTCCAATGTCACTTATAGTCTCCAGCTCAGATATCTGTTTTGAAATCAAAAATTAAGCAATAACTCATCATGAAAATAAAACGCAGCAAACTGAAGCAGAAATTATGGGGAAATATTAAGGACACTAACACAGTTAGCATGACAATATTCAGTCATGGCCATTTTCCTTGGAACTGTGTACGAAACAGGTTTGCAGCACAATACTCTATGTATAAATGACAGAAAGAAAATATATTTTATGGTAGGTAATGTTATTTCCCATTATTTATTGTCCCTAATATCGATTAGAATTGTGGGAATTTTTGCAGAAGTCTTGAAAACAAAAGTGAGACATCTATGGGTTACTTGTAAAGTGCTGGTTACTTTGGGCATGCACAAATGTGAAGTGCACTTTTTAAAAAAAAAAAAATTGTTTCTATTTTCACATCAAAGTGCCAAAGTTTAGGTATGATTCTCTTGGTTTTTTTTTTTTGTAAAGGCCTCCATCACTGAACAGATGCAGGTATATGAGTAAAGTTCTCACCACTGTAAAATTTACACAATAGCTTCCAATGTTTTTGCATAACTGTCATGGGAAAGTGAACTGCAGAAATTCAAACTCTGTTCTACAGACCTCAGCTGAATCATCTGCCTTTGATATCGAGTGGTGCCTGAAACGGTCAAAGCTCCCGAAGCTGCTCGTGCGCTGTGAAAGAAGAGAAGACAGATCTTGACTCACTGGTGCTCTTTTGCCTTGTTCTGTTATTAAGACTTCAATAAAACTGTCAAGCCACCTGTTGGTGTTAAGAATCCCTCCCATATCAGTGGACCATGAACTGCTACATCCAGCTAGAAACAAAACACAAGGTGACTGTAGGGGAAAAAAATTGTGACTGTACAGGCAGAAGTGGAAAAACAAGTAAAAGAAACAATACTGCTTCAAATACTAATTAGGTAATGGATATGATTATGAGTCCTTTTACATCTGTTTCACATTACTTATGTATGTAAATAACCATGCATTATTTGCAGGTAAGAAAGACTTGTTTATGAGTTTCAAAAAAAAAGGTGTCATCATAAATATGATACAACCAACAGACTTGGTTTCGGTGGTGTAAATTGTGGCAATTTATACAATGTATTTTTGCAGCTGGGAAGACAGTTATTTATGGTTCTTTACCATCAGGAATGAGCAAGGACTGCTGAGGATTATGAATACATCTTGTTCAAAATGCACACATTGCAGAGGGAGTAAGTAATAGAATAATCAGGCAGGCTTTGTGCTTTTCTTCCCAATTTTCCAATTAGAAACTCTGATTTTTAAACATAAATAGGTAAAATTTTCTGCCATGCCACAGCTTTACTTGGCTTAACAAAGCTGCAACACCTAAGCTCTGCTTTAAGAGACAGTGAATGGATTGCCCTGACTTCCTTCTAGTTTTTGCTCTTTTTGCATGTGGGTAAATGACATGGAAAGTAGGGAAGTGGCACAGCAGATTTTGAGGAGTGGGGTCATACAGAAATACCTGCCAGACATGCCCAGGCAGAGCTGCCTGACACTGCACTGCCCGTGGGGGCAAAATGCATAAAATCGGCATTGATGCCAAGTCAGGAGTCCCTTTAAGTGTGGCCCTGGAAACAGCCAGAATTTGGACATCTATCCACTCTACAGTGTCTTTAAGAGCTCTTTTTATGTTTTCACCAATACTCACAGCTAGATCTGGAATGACTTTGGTTTTTTTAAGTACTTCCCTCTTCCACACTAAATGAAAATCTTTAATGCAGTATGAGAGTTCTTGAGCAGGGTTCATATTATACATGAGGCAATATAAACTCAGTCTGTTTTTAAGTATTCAAAATCCCCTCTAGAGGAAAAAACCACTGAACTAAAATAGTAAACCACAAAACAAATACATTCTGTCTGATTTAATAAGTGATTTCAGAGTATCTGGGCTACAGCTTTTCCTGTACTTTTTCATCCTTTTGCCTTGCCCATGTGATTTCAGCCAAACTAGTTCCTTGTTCCATTGCTTTCTTCCCCCACCCCCAGCCACATGAATCATATTTTCATCTCCCCCAGATTTCTAAAGCACCCACTGTGCACTCTTCACCTGGCATCTCCAGCTCCCTCCTTTTGCTGTCAATCCAGGAACTTCACAAATGGCTTGTGAGCTCCCAGCTTTCCTATTACAGAGTTCCAGTCTTCTCCACCAGGCAAGAATTGTCATGAGGCAGCCTCAGAAGCAACAGAGGTAGAAAATCCTTTGGGCAACAAAAGAGGAGGAGAAAAGGACTGGCTTGGGAGCCAGTGCCTTTGCCTGCCTTCCCACTGCAGGCCCACTTAATGGACACTTCCAGAGAAGCTAAGGAGAAATCCTTCCTTGATGTATTTCCCCGTTTTCCCAAACTTATTTATTAACCAGTTCTGTCACCTCCCCCAAAAAATGAATGTGGACATTGCAGTGGGGGCCTGATCAGAGTCAGATGGAAGAGAAAAGTCTACCCATATTTTGGCTTCATATTCTAAGTGGTTCAGCTTAAAAGAGTAATAACATCCTCTTCCCCCCCCCCCCCCCCCCCATATTTCTGGGTACATCTAACCTGAAAAATATTTCCAGCCAAAGGTTATTTGAAGAAACTGACCCAGATTTGTGAATATTTTTGGACAACTATAATGACATTTACTATTCACTGAGGGGAAAAAGAAAAAGAAAACACAAAAATCTCACAGCTCTCCTCTTAATTTATTATAAAATCTCTGTTGTCTAAACATAGCAGTTTATTTGTTTGTTTTTATACTGTGAAACTGAAAATTACATTTTGAAGTCTACATTTAATTTTATCTAAAATTCCCATAAAGAGCTTTGCTATTAAATAGATGAAGAACATCCTGTGACAAGGGGTTAGCTCAATAGTATGATATAAAAACACAGCCCTAAGGATTATGGTTCTATTAGACAGGATTAACACCTTTGACCAGCCAAATGTGCCCTGCAGCATAGAGCAGGAGGGAGAAGGGAGCCTGAGATTCACAGCAACACCAGGAAGGGAAAGTATAAAATTGTCTCAGCAATCTCTAAACATACACTGACCTTTCTGTTGCATTCCAACACTTCAATATGTCTAGTAGGAATAAGTGTATATTAAAGTGCAGATGTGCTGGAAATAGTTAGAAAGGAACAAGAGGGAATACATTGTTTAGTGTTGGTCTTACCTATAAACAGCTTGAGCACAGTTATTCTTTTTTGACCCTCGGAACAACCTTATATCCTACATGTGCAGGAGCCTGGGGCTGTTTGGTAGTGTACTTCAGTGTTGCTTCATCCTTATTAAATATTAATAAGGGTTACAGGATGATTTCCACTGTTCTAGATAATGGTGTTGCTGCACTGGAGAGCACTGAATAGGGCTGCTTCAGCAGTTCTCTATACTAACTTTTTCCATTAAGTAATCAATAGGTACCACCTTTTAAAAAATGTATCCAACCCCATTATACTGATAACAAAAAGCAGATTTAGGAGCTCCTGGCTGCAAAGGGAATGGGACTATTACTTTCAGTAGTGTCAGTCACTGCATTAGTGTCAGGGAACACCTACTTTGTGAAGATATGGACAGACCTTCTTTCCAGGTGAAGGGAAGCTTTTAAAGTAAATGCAAAGCTACTAAGAGAAAATATGCTATTGACTTTTGATACCAGGATTCAGCATTCTATAAAGTTAAGTGGTTTTTCTGGCTCAATTCATGCAAGAGCTACCCAGGGATATGTTAGGCAAATAGGAATTTGCACAGTAAAATCTAATGGAGGCATGGACAGAGGGAGAAACAACTGTTTTCCCGCACAAGGACTGATCAAATAGTTTCTATAAATCAACACATTAACTTCCATCTCTTCCCATTCAATATTCCAAACTAACATAATAGAAAATATCAAAAATACTTTTAAGTATTTGAAAACCTTCTTTCTTCTCCTACATCATTTATTCCCTGGAATCCAGGAACTTTAAATAATCCTTTTAAAGGGATAAGTGCTATGTAATTGTTGTTTATTTTAATTTGGACTGCAGTCTGCAGTTGATTGTCTGGTTTGACTGTAAATAGCCTGTCATTTTCCCTAGAAAATAATATGGTATAGTATGCAAATAGTAAGACAACAACAGGTTCTGCAATCCATGTCTTTCTGTTATGAAACATCCTTCCCTTGTAAGACATATCATAGGAGAAGTAAGTTCTTGTCTATGACAAACTAGTCAGAGCTTCCCTGGGTCTAAAAACAACCTTTGAGCCAAAACTGACTGCAGTTATCCCAATAAATAATCATTATGGGAGATATTCATCCCATATTTTCCTTTGGACAATTCACACTGCTCAGCAATGTGGTTGCCTGCTGTCATAAATTCTGGCCCATTATATTTTGCCTCAAGTCCTATTCAAAATATCTTTTAAGTCCTGCATGTGTCAAAGGCTTTGTACTGACCCTCTCACACAAGTAAATCTCTTCAAATTCCTCTATGCATTTTAATTTTTAGCTTCCATTCATCCTTGGACTACCCAAACCATGTAAGCTGTATAGGAGCAAATGTGGACACTGGAAGTAATAAAAAGGGAGCTCAGCATGTTGCTCAATTTCCTTGCCTGCCACAGACACTTGTCTTCTTCCCTCTTTTTTGAGAGCAGACACAGCAGTCCTCAAGAGAACAGCCTGTTCTTGCTGCTCTGATTGATGGAGATAAGTGGAGATCAGGATTTGATTCATTTGTTCTATTCCCTGATGGTTCTAGTCCCTTCAGAAGGAGGAGACCACTCTGAGAATGAAAGAGTTACCAAGTAGGGATGAATATTTCCACTCTGCTAGCTTATCTTCTTGCATAGATAATCAAAAGAATTGTCTCCTACTTTCCCAGATGGCAAGATAGCAATTTATAGCTTTTTGGATGTTCTGTGTAAAAAACACCGCAAACCAAACACCACCAAAAAAATCCTCACTTCTGTATAAAGAATGAGAATTTGCGTAAAAGACTAAAAGATTCCCTTACCCTTCCAAAGGGTAAGGGAAGCAACGAAAGAGAAAACATCATGACCTCTGTACCACAGGGAATTTTTCCTATTTACACATTAGTTACACATACAGAACTTCTGACCACTAACCAACACATTAATATAACTTTATAGCCCACATGAAACACGGCCTAAACCTTGCACTTCACCAGTCATAAGCAATAAAAAAGATACAGCTTGTTCCTGCTAACTCAAATAGAGCAATCTAGAGAAATGGCATTTTTAACTGGCTTAAAAATGACTCTATAAAAGACTGGTTGTTATCATGGCCTGGTTTTCAGTAGCTGCATGGAGGTGGGGAAGAGAGGGGAGCAAAGTGGACTTTGAACAGAACTGCCACCACAAAGCCTCACATCAAACACCCTAATTTTAACAGTGGAAAAGAACTGGAAAAGCAAAGCTGAATTTAAAAAATGAGTTAATCATACCTAACACTCCTCCAGGTGAACAAACTGCCCTCTCCAAAGTAAACACTGAGCAGCTGTTTTATCAGTGCGTCTAAGTGGTACCAGCCTCGGTGTCTCAAGCCTAAATCCCTGCTGACACGAGGCACGTAGTTCCCAATCACCCAGTTAGAGTCACCACTAGAAAACCAGTCTCCAGTACTTTCCAGGGGCACTTTGCCCTGGAGAGGTGCTGGGGCAGCTGAGAGAAGGGCAGAGCTGCTGTTTCTGAAGTTAAATGAGGGTGGGATTTCTTGCAAGGTCTGTAAGTCTTCCTCTGGAAGGGGCAGCCATGTAGGACGTCTGAGCAAAGAGGCAGTTTGGTCTGGCAAAAAAATATGCTGTGTTGATTAAACAACTTTGTGAGGGACTAAATAAGGAAGCAATTTAGGAAACACCAGTCTTAACACTTAAAAGTTTTGTGCAAGTGAGTATTGCAAAATGCGCGAGAGGGGGAAGGGACTTGACTCCACTTTCTTTAAATGCACATTGACCCTGGGTTTTGAGCACCCTCGTTCCTGCCCAGCTGCTGCAGAGCACTCTCAGTTCCCAGTGAGAAAAGTCACTCCAAGTGCTCTTTTGGCAGTCTGTCCAATTCTGGGAGTGTGCACACAGGTATTTGCAATAATTATGTAATTAAGACTTTATTATTTATATGACATTTAATTAAAAGTGACTTTCAGTGGCACACAAAACCATGAAAAGAAAATGACTTTAAAAGAAGGTTAAGGATGTGTGACAAACTCAGAGGAGCTATGAAAATGACAGTTAAGGATTTGGCATGATGTGCACTTCCACCTCCCTGCCATCCTTTTTCTACCCTTCATTTACACATGGGCAGAAACACCGAGGGATGAGCCTTGAAATCCACCCTCCACAAAACCATCACTGCAGTAGAGGGGAGCGCTGCCTGAGTAAAGGCTGGTTAAACACTGCATAAGCATTGCAGGCTTTGATCTTTAATCCCTTAAATACCAACATCTTTCCTCTCCTGAAACTTCCTCCTCTTCAAACCCGCTGAATTCACAGACGAATTCTCACATTTTAAAACCAAATCACCTAGCAGCTTCAATTAAAGTCCTTCCCCTGCTTACTTAAACAGCATGATTTTAATAAAGCTGTGTGTTACCTAGGTCCTGACCTTGCAGGGTTTTGCTGGATTTCCTGTATGACACAAATTACTCACAAGCATGTTTGCCTCAAGTGAAGACAAAAATACATGTGCCCAAAGAGGAGATGAGAAGAATCCAGCCCCAAAGGTTCAGTTTTACAGGGACTCCCACATCTAGCCAGCACACCCACAAGGGGGGCAACCAGAGTGCTTTGGCAGAGGAGGTGGGAATCTGGCTGTTCAGTGGAAGGTGTTCCTTCAAACGACCTTCCAGATGAAAACAAGATTAAAAAAGAATAACCTCTAAGCCACGGTCAAGCCTGACCGTCCCAAAAGCTCGTTTGTTCTTTTTCTGAAGAGTAAGCAAACTTCAGAAAGCCCTTACATGAGTTTCACTGCCCTACTGCAGTCTTACCCTTGACAACAGGTAATGACCAACAATAAGCTAATTCTAAGAAACTTGGGGGAGGGGGGCAGAAAGAGAGTTTTTATTACTTTTAAATGAGTGTTTGATACATCATCTTGGTTCCTCTGATTAATGTTCGCAGCAAACTCAGCCACTGGAGTTGTAATGTTTCTGCAAGCTTCCCTACAGCAAAGCCCAGCCATTAATTCAGTGGCATATGTCAGCTCAGCAGAGCAAGGTCACTCTTCTCTTTCAAGGGGAACCTTTTTAGAAATAATAAAACTGACAGAAAGTTCTTTTTTGCATGCTTTATGTCACCTGAGGTTGAGTGCTGCAGTTAATATCACAGAGCTTATAAACATTCCCATCTTCAGCAGTCTCCAAACCCACCGGGCTCTTAGAACCTCAACTTATTTTTTTTTTTAAAGTAATATAGTGACAGCTTTATGTGGGGCAGATATACAGTATGTAATCCTAAATGAGTAAAAAGTAAGCAAAAAATGAACAAATCTTTTCTTGGGCATTTTAGAGGAGAAATTTTGGAAGACACTAAGACTGCTGATACTGCAGGATGTTAGTGCTTAGAGAAAAATTTGTGGGATTAGGGACTTTATCTCCGTGGATGCTTGCATCTTTGGATAAAGGGAGGAAATTTTAAAATGCACCAGTCCACCTTGTTTCCATTTCACTGCTAACTGATACTGTATAGGCATGTGATGTTAAGAGAGCCCAAAATTAATTGATCTATTTATGGAATGATTTTGAATTTGTAAGTAAAGATGTCCTAATCATCTGTTATGATAACTAATTGCAACTGGAACTTATTTATCAGGGTACAAATATTATGGAACATGATAAACAAAATAACTAGCTGAAGAATAAGACCCAAACAATAGTCCATTTTTCCCCCTCATTATCTCCCTTCAGACATCCTGACTACACTTGATTAATGAATCCATAGTGAGATTAGCTGAAATTGCCTTAATGGAGTTGCACTACAGTAGAGAAGCAAAATTCAGTGCAGTATCTATCATCAGTCACTTGGAATTTGAGTGCTTCATCAGATCTATCTGTCCATTTATTTAAATCTTTTTTATATTGGAAAACAAAGAAAAAAAAACAACAAAGAAATAAAATACTAGGTTCATTAGAGTGGGTTAACTTTTGACTCCTTCGAAATGTAGACTAGGGTCACGATTTTTGCTCTTTTTTGTGTCCTCCCTTGTCAAGTGGCTGTGTTCCAGATGGCTTGTTGTCATCCACAGGCCAAAGTTATCATTATTGTCCAGTTGAAGAAAGCACATGTGGCACTTCATTGCAGCTTCTCAGGCTTCAAAAACTGGACATGCTCACACAATTTATGCCTGGGAATCCTAAATGTGCTCTTGGGAATTTTGAAGTTTATAAGTTGAGCAAGCTTTTGGTTTTGTATGGAAGCTGAAAGAAGGTTACCAGCTCAGGGTTTCCATGTGATTTGGGAGTGTGTAAGAAACCTTCTTAGTGTATGAGTTATAATGTATAAATTCCATGTTTGCTTTGTAGTGTAAACTCTGTAATTGCAATCCTAGGAAAAGAAAATAAATCTAGGAATCTGAAGATACCATTCTGATTCTCTTCAGGTCACTCCAGAAAAAGAATTAGTACAATTAATGGCTCACAGGGGTACCAGTAAGGGCATGTCATTTGATTATCTCTGCGACATGGGTGGCTGTGATCACAGCTCAGTGGAAAACTACAGCTTCATTTAATGAAAAACAAGTGTACCAGGTGCCTGAAGTGTGTTTTCATTCTGACACATGAGAAGAGGGAGACTGAGCATTTCTCCCCTCCCCTGCTCCCACAGCCTCCATGAGAACCACACATACTGGAGAGACACCAGGGAGGTGCTGCTCCTGAGGCCGTGACAGCAGCAAGGGCTTTGAGGTGTTCTTTGAACCTCAGATTTAAGGACATACTCCAAATCCTACTGAAATCAGCCCTATCACTGGAAAGGGAACTGTGCCAGCTGCACAACTTTAAGCTGTTGTGAAGGAGTAGGAAGATGTTGCCTCTTCCCATTCCTTCAGATACTGGCTAAAATCTCAAACACAAAGACATTTTCAAACATTTTACCACAATTACCAATATGTATTAGTCAAGCTAATGTAAATTCCATTGCAGAGACAGGACAAAAATAATGTAAACACGCCAATATCCAATATCAGAAGAACCCTGCCATGTGCTTGTGCTAGAGCCGAACATCGTCATTTCATCAGCCTCTCCACAGGTTCTGAGCTGCTTAACCATCAGTGAACCACGACCCCTCTCCAGCTTTTTGAAGTGGTTTTTGAACATTACATCTGATCTTAAAGAAGGAGGCAGAGGGACAGAAGTTTAAGAGCAAAACAGCACAGCTGTGGTGAGTGAAACCGTTCGGGAGCGGTAGAGCCGAGCATCCGCTTTGCACAGGTGCAGGCAGCAGAGAAGCCACATGAGCTCACTCAGCTGGCTCGGCCACTCTGGTGTCCCCTCCTCAGACATTGGCTTTTGCCTGTGCTGTCACTAAGTGAAGCTGATTTTTTTATCTCATGGCTGCAGCCTGCCACTGACACATCTCCATATCTGTCTCAAACATAATGGTAGAGGGAAGACATGGAACTGCAGCATGTTTTCTGGTTGAGCAGAGCTCCTCTGGTGTTTATCCTCTCCCTGAAGAAGCCATGAGGAACATTGCAGAAAAACCTAAAGCCAAGTACTCAAGTATTCATGGACTCATGTCCCACCTGTCCTTCAACATATCTGGAAGAACAGCAAACCTAACACACCTTCTGATGAGGTCAGCATGGACAAGTAGAGGAACTCCCACTTACAGTTCTCAAGGAAGTGACCATTCAGCACCTCATGGAAATCAAGTTCAGCAGTGTTAGGTTACATGGTTGTTCTTGTGAAGATGATAAAAGAGATGAAGACAAAGAAGGGTAGGAAAAGGGCTAAAACTCCCCCAGAAGACATAATGGTGCAAAACAGCAGGTCACTAGAGCTTCTTGCCAGAGAAAACTTGTCAGCTTCTGTGCTGGGTGATGAGATAGAAGACCCTTTGGTCTTGACATTCAGCTTTCCAGAAAGGGGACAGGAGATGATATGACTGGCAATTAATCACCCTGAAGACTCTGCACAGGTGAAGTCATTATCCAGATTTCTAGGTCTCCATGGAATAAACATAAAGAAAGTATGGAGAGGAGAAGTGGCAGAAAGGCATATATTGCGCATAATCAAAGAAGCAGCTTCCCTGAAGAAGTCTCCAAACTTTTCCACAGGCTGGAATTTCACTCTCAGGTTTAAGAAGAAGAAAAATAGTAAGAACATTCTCTTGGGTGCACTGTAAGTGGAATAATTTTTTTTTTAAAAGCTACAAGGCTTAGAGTAAGCATGAATACAGAAGAGATTTCACTTAGAAAAAAGATAAGTGGTCGTTCATCTTCCTGTCGAATAACGGCACACATACAACACACCTCTATCTGATTCATGAAACAAAGTTTTCCATTAGAGTGGTTTAAAGGATATATGACATGCTAAATATTCAGAGCATATATAATCTGTAGCCTGATGCCAAGCAGCAAATGTTGAGCAAAACCACTGACACTGCCAATTCATGGAACAGAGCATAACTGTTTCTAACAACCGGAGTAACTCTGCTGTCTTTGTTGCAGCTTTTCAGAAGAGAAAGCTTAAGGGATATTGTGATTAGAGAGACCCAGAAGACTTTTTTCCCCTTCTCAGGAATGTGTATTCCCAGCAGGTTCTACCCACATAGGAAGGGGTTGATTCTTCTGGCTGAAGTGTTTGTAGCCCCGCAGAAAGTGCTTTTACAGCTGCCAAGTGATGGCTTTATAACAGTTTTTGTCTGAATTTATGCTGTGACATAGATTACCAGATAAATATGGAAGTACAGGAAACTGAAGGCCACATCCTCTGCCACTCCTGCCCATACATTGTCACTGCTTTTTTTCCCAGCAATGACAGATATCCTGACCAATGTTTACTTTGGGGTATTTTGGTTTTCCTAGAAACACAGTAATTAAGTCAACTGCTCTTAAGCAACTCTTAAAGCATTAGGAGGCAACTAATGCTGATTTATGTCACCTTGGTAGTTGTGCTATGTTATTTATCAGAGAGCCCAGTTATAAATGCTGTGGCTGATAGTCTGGTTTCTAAAAATGCCTGGATAAGGTGGTTCAGGAAGACTTCTGGAAATGTTCCTACTTGCTTAAGAAAACAAACAAAACCCTGGATTTGTTACTGTAAGCAAAATGAATATTAATGTGTAAATATTCCCTTCAGAAGGTTGCACTCACTTGTTTTGAAATATTCTGCTCTTAAGGATTTAAGCCTGGCTTGTGAAGGAAACCAAGACAGGGAAGAAACAAGAAATTAAATGAGTATTGTGCAAAGTTGACAAAAATGTCAAGAGATGCTTTAATTAAGGGGACACACAAAATACATCAGTAGTGGAACATAATATATAATTTTTCCTTTGTAACAAAAGCTAGCCAAGAGTTGTGAGTCCTCAATGAGACTATGTCTTGATGTGAGCACCAAAATGAGGAGTCTGGTCATCCTAATCAGCCTCCTGCCAAGGGCCAGGTGAGAGACGGCTGTTCGTTCCCCACAAACACTCTGGACCTTTACTTCCTGCTGAGAAAACAAACCTCCTCAAATTTCAATTGCTTTCTAGAAGAGATATGTTAACATGTATGTTAAGACACAACTTTCTGAAGCTGCTCATGACAATAAAGAGTAATTAGCTGACAACTGGGAAGCATGATAATAGTAAAAATAAAGAAAAAATATCAGAAGTAAGAGAAGCAGCAATATGATTTTAGAACCGCCCACTCACAGAAGGAAAATAACCCAAGGTTCACTCTAACCTTGTTCCAGTATTTTATGAAGCCTAGGGGAGACAGAAAACACCTTCTGAAGTGTCACCTGCAATCCCTCCTTTCCCCTTCTACACACACATGGCTTTTACAAGTATCATTATTTTTCTCTGAAACCCCCCCACGAAAGGCCCACAGGTATTTACACCATAAACCAGGTTCTTAAAAATACTTCCCAGATGTTGTCATCTGTTCCTGCTTATTTACCAGAGTTCAAATGCATTTTGACAAACAGTCTTTGCTCAAGAGGCAATGCAGTAAAGCCCTTTAATGACAGAACTATGTGTCATCTTTGCCTATAAGCATAAATTTGCACAGCGGGCAGTACGGTGAAAACAGCTTATCATCAACTCATCACCTCTCATCATTGTTAGAGTGAAATGCAAATGGAAACGAACATCACTTCAGTCATGGTTGTGAAAATTAGCATCTGTGACATTAGCAGTGGCTCATTTATTATGCACTCGAAATTTCAGGGGGAAAGAAAAGAATATAAAACTTCATAACTCTACCAGTCTTTACCTTTGAAATAAAATTAAAACCTTCAGCTTTTCCCACTCAAGGATAAATCCTAGTTAATATTCATTAACACCGAGCAATCTCTTCACTGCAAATCTTGTCCTACAGAAGTTCTAATTATGTCTCAAATTATTTTTGGTGTTTAGGCTTGCTGTACCTATTTTCTATTTTCTCTTCTTTAATAAATATTCCCCACTGGAGAGGCATGAGCCACCATCTGAGAAAAATGTGGCACCAAAAACTTGCTTATAGCATTTGTCTGCATTACAGGCTCCAAACACTTAGGCAAGCAATAAACTTTACTCAGATAATCCTGCTGAAATCAATGGGATCACAGCTAATTTATTCATTTAAGTTAGAATCAGGATCAGGCCTTGTATGAAAAATATATAAAAAAGTGAAATTCTGGCCTCAAGTCTATGGTAAAAATGTGCATTGATTTCTTCAATGTCAGGGTTTCATTTTGAGCTTATAAAAAGTAAAATTACTGGTATGAAATTGTACTAGGGAATAAATTTGCATATTAAAATGTTTTCTCCCATTGGATTTGCCACTCTTTTCTCATAACCCTGAAAACAAATAATGGTTTATCACCTAAGTAAGTGAATATTGATTTAATTAGAAGCTTGGACATCTTTTTGCCTAAACAAAATGCAGAGGCATTGACCCTGAATTGTCTTATACACCAGAAGTAAGCTGAGTTTAAAGCACCAAGAAGCAGAATAAGAAAACAAAAACGTCTCAAACCTTTAGCATAAACATAGATCAACTGTCATGTAGAATAATGACACAAGACTTTCTTCAGTCAAGCCAGAAAAAATGGCACAAAGTCATCTTTGCTTCATGTTGAAGTAAAGCCAAGAATCATCAGGCAGTTCTCAAGTTTGCTGTGTCCGGAGGAATGGGGAAGAGAGAAAGAGAGAGGGAAAGGAGTAGGTTCTGCCCAGCATATTACATGTGCTGGCAAGTGGGCAAGACAATGCAGGGATGTTTTACAGATTATTTGCACCTGGACAAATGTGTAAAACAGTGTGAAGTGGAATGCAGAATAGTTGTGAAGTGCTTTAATGGGGTTTTATGTGTATGGTGCTGTCTGAAGAGAAGACTAGAAAATGTATAATTTGTTAGAGTGTTTTTTTCTTACCATCATTCTAAATCTGCTTCTTTCTATTCCCCAGATGCACTGACATCTGTCACATCATAAGGCTCAAAGAGGCTGAAATCCAGGTGATTTCAGGGCTCTTTCCTTCTTCCTCCAAGTCAACTGCTCTCCTCATCCCCATCTCTCTGAGGGGTGGTGTGACAGACTGCACAGACCCATAGCTGAAACACATCTAGGACACACATCCTTTCCCCACTTGCTTTCCAGCTCTGCTGTGCTCCAGGAATGCAGGAGCCACATGCCATCCCTGCAGTGATCCTCTCCAGCCATCAGCATGACCATGGACCTCAGGGCTTTGTGCAAGACCTACTTTGTCTGACCTCACCTGCCCACAAATAATTCTGCAGCTCTGAGCAGCTACACCGTGTAAACTAAGCCGTGTCTCATCTGGCAGAAATGAAAGGAGGGCAGGTAAGGACTCCCTAAAGGAAAGGATGGGAGATGCACAAGTTCTGTTGTGATAGAAAGTCATTTAAGGTCCTGGATAGACAGATAGGTTAGATTAGATAGGCTTGGAATAGAGAGCTTAGCCCTTCAATTGGTTGAATTTCTTCAACATTAAGCAGGGTATTTTTAACCCTCAAGACTTTTCCTTTATAATTCAGCTTCCTCAGCTGTTATACAAGGTATAAATGTGCACTAGTATGAGCAGCTACAATGATAAACATTTGCAAAGGATCAGAATCCTTCCAGTAGCTCTTTTGAATGTGTTTCCCTCTCATTTCTCTCCCAGTTTTCTCTGGAATGACACCTGGTTTAGATGTGGTTTTGCCTAACAATGAATGTTTATTTATATAAATGCATTCAGTAGTTATATGCATATCCATGAATACACAAAAGCTGCCAGACATTCAAAGAAGTTATTAGCATGGCTGCAGCACTATTGAAATCTTGCTGCATGACAAAAAACCCTGCAAAACTATTCTTTTGTGGCATAGATTAAGTTTTTCATAGTGTACACTGAGAGTGTTAAAATAGATTTTTGTCTATGCAGCATCTAACACATCTGCAGAAGTCCCTTAAGCACCACAATAATAAATAAGGTAAATGCACTGCACATAGTGAACAATGGGATACTGAACCTGTATTACTCTTGCATTGGTCATTGAATTGCCCACCTTCATGAGGGGTTTTATACAGGGACAGCAAAGTGCCTTGAGAAAGGCTTTAACACCACCCTTCTGTGATATTCATTCATCATTATCAAAAGGCATCAATTCATGCCAGTATTCTTCACATTAGAAAGTAATAAAACCAAAAGGATTAGAAAGAAAATATTGGTGAAACACTCTAATTAAAACACAGAAATTCAACTGTGATAAAGACAAGTAGTCACCACGGTTAATATTCAATTACCTAAAAAAAATCTTTTTGGTGTCCCCTTTGAGGGTCCAAGGCTGCAAACCTGATTTTCATTTAAAATGAAAAAACAGGCCTTATGGCTCTCCCACAGGTCTGTGTGATGTGTAGGAGACACTGGGATGTCTAAGTGGCCTAAAGGCAAGGTGAGGTAGCCCAAGACCTGCCCAGTGGCAATGGTATCGTGCCATGTGAGCATGAGGAAGTACCAAATGTGGCCGGCCCAGAGCAGGGCCAGCCAGGACGTGACCTACAGAGGTCACTTGTGAAATCCTGTAACTTCTCCTAGAGGTGAGGACTTCTGTCCCATCTTACCCAACTCAGCATTAAGCAACTTGAGTATTTACGTCGCTTCCCTGGGACAAGTTTTGAAATGTGCTACAGCAAGCCAAGATTCCTGTTCTATGCAACATGGGGCTGTCTGCTCCCCAGCCTTGATTGCGAACAGCACATTCAGCAAAGGCATTCTCCTTGTGGAAAGTTTACACAGTTCTGTACAAAAGTGGGCCTTTAAAAATAAAAATCAGACTATTGTTATGGAACGCCTTTTTTTGGAAGAAGAGAGTGGCCAAAACTGGATTTTGAAAATATTTTACAGACAGGGAAACAAAGCCCATCCCCAGAATCACTCATGATAATTTCTTGTTTAATCAATAATGTAATTAGGTATTAATTATAATTCTTCCCTTACATTAAAACACAGTATAATGAACAAGCAGAAAAAAATGCATACCATACCAACCAGTGCAATGCTTAAAAAAAAATTAAAATGTGGGTGGAGATTGTATCAAAATCACTTCCAATCCATGGAAAAAGCTGTTAATTTTAACTGTTAATGAGTCGTGGTCTAAAATTGCAAGCACAGCCTACAAAAGCCAATGCTGTGTAAAACCAGGTCTCCTTGCTGAAACAGTGTCTGCAGTAATCCTTAGCACACAGAAATCACTAAGGGAGGTCTATTCCCAAACAATGAGAAGGAGGATCAGTAAATTGGGAGGCACCAGTTGTTGAGAGCAGAGAAATACTAAAAAGCTTTTCTAATCTTTTTCCTAAATTTTCAGGACTGATAAACTGAGGCAGAAATGGAGACTGAAGTACCCAGGTCGAGCAGTAGCTGTTGCACTGCAGCCTTACAATACTCTACAATATTTGTACAATACAATGCACAGAAGTCATTTTGCATTCAATCCAGGGTAGGGACTGAAAATAAATTTTGAGCAATGGACACATCCTTATGCATCTTGCAAAACTCCCACTTCCTTTCTTAAAATTCCAGATTGTGGAAAGTGTCCAGTATAGCACATAGTCAACTTGCTTAGACTATTTCTTTCAGGCTGATATTTTAATGATTCCCAGAAAAATTAAGATGACAAGCACTGATTGCCAAGTACCCTCTTCTCCTGTAGCTATGGTGATGCAAAAGCAAATATATTAAAATAAGGAACAAATCTAATAGCTTTTCAAATTCTTCACTGATTCTCACACTTCTTTCTGGGACATTGTTGGTTTATCATAGATGAAATGGAGAAAGGTGATTTTGTGTGCCCATCTGCTAAAAGATTGGTGCAGAGCATAAAACAACAAATTCCAGCACCAGAATGCTTAAGCACTGCTATAGCAGATTCACAATGATGATTCCTTGAATTGGATCTTTACTATTATAAAGTGAGTATATGCAAACAGATTCCTGAGATTATAACACCGAGGCTCTTGCAAGCACATAAGAAAATCCTGAAGCTAGGATTTAAGAGGAAACCCTCCTATTAAAAATTGTTAAGAATTCCTGTTATTATTATTAATTGGCGATAAAAGCGAGACATTCTTACCTTTGGCTTTTGACTTTTCTCCTTATCAGACGCGTTAGATGGTTTTCTCTTCAGCATGTTTAACTCACGTTAATCCACTGGACGTGCAACTGCTGTGAATTTGTGACCAAACTAAGTGCAAGGGAGGGCACTCTGGACGTCTGCATTGGTTGTGCAGTTCCTTATTCTATCAGGATGTGACTTCACACGGCTGCCTTGTGGCATGGGGGAGCAAACTGAGTTCTTCCTTTGGGGAGGGGGTGAGGAAGGAAGGGAGGAAGTGATGGGGACAAGAAAGAGAGAGGTGCACCAAGGAGATGAGTTGAAAATTAGGGCAGGGGTCAAAGTGGAAATGCTTTAAAACTTATTTGCTGCTGTGTCACCGTCAGGCCTCAGTAAGACTTTGGACAGCCTCAAGAAAATCATTCTCTTTTCCTCTCTCAATTTTTCCCTCTCAGCCTTATGACACTAAGTGCACCTTTATTTCCAGCTGTGCTGGGACTTGTCTGTGAAAAAAGTGTGCTGATATTCAGAGGACCAAGAAATATTGATATCACATGTGAGCTACACTGTGGGTGTAATTGGCCCCTAACTCCTCCATTCCTCTCTTGGCTCTGCAGCAATGCAATAAAAGCAATGAGATTAAAAGTTGCTGTTTGGTAGATAAGGGAATTATCTAAAGCCATCTTTTTCTTTTGCATGGTGGAATAATTTTTTTGCCATTCATCACAGAAGTGGGACTCCCTGAAACAGCACTTTTCAGTCCCCCTTTTTCCTTGATTTGCTGAAAAAGTCACTGGGAGAAAAGGCAAGCCTTACAGAAGACTTTAAACAAAGAGGCTAAGGGAAATAGCAGAGGTCCTCTATAACCTCTTGAAAACCAGCCCAAAAGCTAAAAGAAAGTGGAGCTATTAAAAGAGCTTAAATTCCTGCTTCATTTTGTTTGAAATTTTTTATCTTAGAGAAAAAAAAAAGTCTTGAGCATCCTAAGTAAAACTTATTTGTTGCGAATCATAGGCCACAAACCTTGAAACTATGAAATATTCCCAACATTTTGCTGAGCAATGGAGGCAAATCCTCAGTTTCAAACCCCAAATTTTCAGGGTCCTCACAGAGCTTTAATTAAATCTTAATTTAAGATTATTACATATGTAAAAGAAATATCTTAGTAATTTGCAAAAAAAAAAAAAAAATGTTCAGGAGTAATTTTCAAGAAAAAAAACTTTGGTAACTTTTCTTTTTTTCAAAATTATGTTATTTTTTCAAAATTTTTTTCAAGCAAATGTATTCTATGCAGCCTTAACTCATAATTTTGGCATAAATGAAAGCTCTTTTAAAAATACTCTTCTTTCTCTTCTATCCATATGAATATTCCAAGGAGGGATAAGACATGCTCATCAGATGAATTCCCATTTTGGCTTGCTATCTGGACTTCTCTTTAAAAGTTTAAAAGAAGTTTTGGAGGGTTTTTTGGGTTCTAATGGATGGGCAGCTGGATGGCCTGAGACTGACTGATGAAGGAATAATTGTTATACACTAATGGCATTATGAGGTTTTCCTTTCCAGCCCTTCCAAGACGGGGGTTGGTAAGAAAGGGAGGATGAACTGGGGTTAAGTTACCAAAATTCTGTCAAATACAGGCCCAAAACTCTCTGGGTTGGTGGGTTGCAGTGGACTATGTTTTGAACCTCAGACCATGAAGCTTCACTTCACATTTTAATCAGAACAACATTAATTTAAACCAAAGTTGAATGTGAGGGTTTTATTACTGAAAATAACAGATCCATTAGAGTTCCTAATTATTGAGATTATTAATAATAATTAGTTTATAATAATGTTAAACTCAGAGATATATAAATTATTTTCCTTATATTTGAAAAGAGCACCTGAAACATCAGTTTAAGTTTCTAAGCAGAAGGAGGTTTTACCATGGATATTTAATCAGCCTTAGCAATTCAGTAGGGCCATAAGTTGTTACAAAAGCTGCATGTATGTTTAATAGTAATTAAACTTGATTATTATCTCCATAGATTTACATTGCAGTATATTGGTTTTCTTTTTAATCTGATCCACACGTGAGGATTAAATCAGACTCTGCTGATCATTAGACTGTGATTTCCTGTCTCAGGCCACTGTTAAAATCTTCATGATTAATAAAATGGGAACTCAGCTGAAGAGTAATATATGAGCTTCCTTTCTGTAGAATATTTATTGTTAAACATGAAGAAAGAGGCTATTTCAAGAGATATAGTACCCACCCATATCTATTTCCTTTCCTCATCCACATATCAGAAAAATTATAGCAGCTTGAAGGCCGACCTGATTATGTTCTTGCCCTTGGAAGGTTGACCCACCAGTTTTAAAAAGTAACAAAGTGAAGAAAATCAAACATATATAATATGAAGTTCATTTTAATTAGTTAACCATTAAGTTTCAAAAGAAGCTCTTTTGAATTAAAAATTAATAATAAGCTTTGTGCTTGTATCCTCTGTATTTGAAGCTAATTTTTCAAAGGGGTAGGTGTACCTGTGTAAAATTTAAAGAAAAATTCTTATACTTAGTATTCTGTTGGACAGGACTGCATGTAACTTATTCCATTTCCTTGCCAGACTTTGAATCTGATCCAAATCCCAGTGAAATCAATAGAAGTTTTTCAGGTAATTTTTATGGGGCTTGGACTGACTCCTCTATCCTGAAACAACCAGGCAATGTCACTCTTTTATCTGGAAAGTCTTATGGGCAAAAAGGCTATCCACTTAGAAATAATTAGGATGACCCCATGAGAATGATTCTCACTGTCATTATATTTATAAAAGGCAACATCCCTTACAGCTTATTATTATCATTACTCACTTTTAATGAATGGACTGTGATGAATGGTCCTGGATGTTCAAGTGCTTTATGTGCCTCCCTCCCACATGGTATCGTATTCCCTCAGGGGCTCCATCCAGTTACCTTCCCTGAGAGGAGAGATCACTTCCAGACTAAACTGCAAGAGTAAACTTATCCTTTCATTACTTGATTATTCTGATAAAACCAGAAAGTAGGGCGTGAAATAGGTTGGAGTGTTTAGCACACTGGCCACCTGTCAAAAAGCAAATGAGATGAGACTTTCTCTGTATTAGCAACTCGTTTTTCATTGTCCATCAGACAAAACCAGTCCAAGTTTAACTGGAGGCTCAAAGATACCTTGGGGCTCTACATTGCTTTCTCTAATACTAAACAAGCCCAGAGTGTCTTAGTCTGTTTATTTTAATTAAAAGAAGACATTTTGAACAAGAAAGGAATCCTGCCTTCAGCCTGTGATTTTATGGCCGTGCGTCTCCCTGTGCCATCTAACTCATTTAGATATTGCAGAAATCTCAGAATAGCAAGTGAAGCTGAGTGAATAATTTGCAGTGAATAATTTACTCAACAAATTTAATCTTTATTTCCTCAAGGAATGTTCGTGAGCAGAACACAATTTCCTCAAATGTATTAATTATGGGCCAGAATTTAGCTAGATACTTCCCTCTCCTGGTCTGATTTGAGCCAGCCACAGCTACAGTCACTGCTAATCCTCAGCAGAGCTCTCTCCATAGACTACCACAGCAAAGACTCTTCAGAAACTAAAAGGAAAAAGTGTGGAAAAGGGAAATCAAGCCCTCTCTCCACTGTCAACCCATGAAAGAAGACAGAGGTTGAGGGCTGGGCTGTAACTATTTAAACAACATACTCTAATTTTAATACCGAAGAGTCTGTGATTTTCAACTGGAATACTGGGGAGTGGAACTGGATACTTAAAGTCCCACCTTTAGGACTCCCACATTCTCTGAAAACTCCTCATCCAGAACTAAGTATTGAAAATTGATTCAAAATATTTAGGGACTTCATGCAACAAGGTGCATGATTTCCTATTGAATAGGTGATGCTTTTCTCATCAGGAATAGAAAATGGAGAAGCTACAGAACCTCAGAGTCTTAGAGAGACAGGACATGATTTAAGAATATTTTTAGCTTACAATTTTGATTTGTGGCTGTGTTGACCTTATATCAAGAAGACTCCTACGTCATACAAAGTATAATACTTATGAAACCTGACTATCCAGCCAAGGGAATCACTAACACCTAAATTGTGCTTCAAAAACTTAATTTTTGCTAAATCATTTACCTTGGGTGGATTTTTAATGGCATGCATAAAATGAAAAGGCATAAGACACCACGAGTAGTGGGAGTCAAGCTTGTTTGAGCAACCATCAGGTTGCAGAACAGCAGGAATACCCTCATCATGCCAGGTCCCAGGAAATGGGATTTTGGCCTCTCAGATTATTTGGCTTCCTTCTCTTCCTGAAAAAAATGTTACTTTGATTCTTCCCTCTTTTATGCTAACCCTTTGCCTTTAAGGTCAATGCAGTCATGAAGAATTATGGCAGGGACAGGCCATAGAACACCACTACCAGAGTTTAAAGAGATGTCTGGTCCAAAAGAGTGGTTGATGCTCTGTGAGTAAGAAAAAGTGTCTCATTGCCAGGGCCTCAGATTGTGTCCTTGGCATGTTCCCAACACCACCTGGCCTAAAGGGAAATTGAAGTACCAGGAACTTATCTCAAACTTTGATCCCAACACATTCTCTTGCATTAGCAGTAGATGAACAGATCAGTCACACCTACACTATGTCAGGTTAGCCCTAACACTAATAAAAATCTATACTACTGTGACATAAGGATTCTCAAGGAGATTGGCTCTCACCTATTGAACAAATCCCTTTCTTATTAGCTTGAAGACTAAGAGCCAAAGTTGTGTCTATATCTTCTAGGTGTTCCTATTGAGAAAACTCAAAGTCAGCAAGGTTGATGTCTCGTAAAGCAGAAACCACAGACTTATCCAGCATCTGTGTAAAATTTGCTACGGAAGTGTGCGTCACTGGTGGCTTTCCTGTACAATTCCTGTACTCTGCAAGCAGAGTGCACTTTCCAGTTTGTGATGAACAGCAGAAAGCAACTGGCAGGATGCTGCTGCTGTGAATTCAGATATGCAGGGGAGCAGCCACAATGTTTCTCAGAGTGAATGTTAAAATCAATGTTAAAATACACTGCAGTGTTCATACCTAGAACATCTCAGTGGATTCCATTAGTGAATGCTGTGATTACTAATCAGCTACAAGGGCATTTTATCCCATGGAATTTGCAGGTTTGGATGACTTGTTTTATAGTCAGCCAGCTGAAGCTCAGCATCCCAGAAATGCATTTACACATAAAGAGTGACGGTTGCCTTGTACATCTACTTAAAAAGCTCAGATATGAGATTTTCAATAAAGGAAACTGATATAAAAATAAATTTAGGCTCTCTGTTTTAATCTCATACACAAAAAATGACATGCTTCATTTGGTATTTAGAAGACCAGCTTAACACAGAAGCACTGACAGTGCAGCAGGGGATTTTTTCAAGGTATGTACATGATGTCTGCCAGCCTATCTCTGATTAGAATCAAGATCAACAGAAGTAAATTCTGATTAACTCTAATGCCAGCCTGCTGTCAGAACACTCTGCAGTTGGAATCATCTTTTCCCAGTAAACATCTCCTGCTGAATTTCTTCACTGGTGTCAGAGTGTCACATTGCTGTGCCATCACAGTGTTAGGACTGCTATGCAAAGGCTAACAGGAGAAGGAATAACACAGCACATTGCACATCCATTCACTTACAGGGCTTGGATTTCACATTGATGCTAGAGGAAAATGTTGTTCTCTCTTTCTCCTTTTACATGGTTTAAAGCGGGTGAAAATCATAACTTGGAAGTGACAGAGAGGGACAAGACAGTTTTATTTGTAATTGGTTTTAAAAATCTATTTCTACCTATTTAAATTATGTGATAGCTGACTGATAGCCAGCAGAGACACAAAGAGTCTTCATCATTGAGAAAAGTTGATAATTTACTCCCTTCATCTTCCCTTCCCTCCTTTCCTCCCCACACTCTGTACCAGAGCTGTGGGCTTACTCTAGCAAAACTTAGTTCAGGTGCTAACATTAATGGCAATACCTTCAAAATCTGTCAGGATGTGGGTCAAAATAGCTCCATCAGCAGACCTGCCAAATCACACACACTGGGAATAAGATTTGAGAGGCTGATTTTCTCTTACTTCCAGGCCTAAACCTCAGTGTAGAGCAGCCAGGATCATGCTCTGCTGGTCTGGCAGGTGTAGGAGGTTACCTGGATCCCTCAGCTGCTTGCTCCAGGGCAGGAGTGAGGGAGGGTGGGCAAGCTACAGCCACACTGAGCTCCCTGACAAAGAAGAGGAGATTTTCCTGCTGGATTTTGGCACTAAGGACTGGTAAGGTGATAGCTACACCCTGTGCTGGTCATGGCCAGTGCTCAGGCTCTTGCCTGACTCAGGATTCCAGGGGATGCTTCAGGCTGTGGCTGCATGGTCACAACTGACTAAGCTGCCCCAGGCCAGCTGAGCCTCACTAACAGGGTGGGGACTTGCTCTTAGCCCATCAATGAGATGAAGTGAAGCACAGTCACATAAATTTATTTCATTAAGGGTTTTGGATAACATGCTTTATCTTGGGCTGTAGGCTAAAGGCACTCACAGGGACAGTCACAGTGCTCAGTATGTTCAAGGTAATTACTTATGTGTCAGTAACTTGTCTTTGGGGAGACAGGGGAATGGAAATGGAAAGCTGTCTCCAAAGCTGTGCTTTTAGAAAGAGAGTAATGCTTTGCCTCTTCACAAACTTCCCCCTTTTCTTGCATATTTCTTCCACCAATCTTTACCTTTTTCCATTCTAGTATCAAACTCCTTCCCCTCTCACTTCCCAGTGTATGAGCTTTTGACTCACACCTTGCATACCTCTTTCCTAGAGAATGTTTTTTACCATCTATTCTTATCTATGGGATACTTTTTTCTTCTATCACCTGTACTATTTTGTGTGGTTTCTGTTTCCTTTGCCTTACTGCTGCTACAGAAAGCAGAAGCTGATGAAAAGGCAGCAAAACCTTTCCTGCAAACAGCTCCATGATCTGCTAAAAGTTTTACTGAGCTACAGACAGCAAACTGGAGAGGATCCTCGCTCCAGGAGGAAACTCTGAAAGCCAAATTTAGGCCTTCTAGTTTACATTTTTTTTTTGTTTTTTTTTTAAATATATGTAGAAACTGGCGGAGAGAAACACTGATATTATGCTCCTCTGGTTTGTGAGGGGAAAGTTCACAAGAACCTTTGAAATATCTTTGGGTTGAAACACCCCTAGAGGTGGAAAGAATATTACCTAAACCCCTAAAAAATCAGCACCCTTATGTACAATACACACCCAAACTCATTAGAGGAAGAAAGCAAACTTTGGAAGCCAAGGAAGGGCAGAATTATTGCTATCTGTGATACCTGATTCTCACCCCTACACACGTGTGTTTCATGGTGCAATTTTAATAAGACAGCTTTAACATTTACCACATTTTCTCTACTGAGAGTCTAATTTAGTGCAAACTGTGAATCTGAATGACAATGTCAGAGTCTGCAAATAAACTGTTTGAACTGCTGCCCTTCTGGGGCACAGGCTGGAATGTGTATCCTTGCTCATGCAACAACCATCTGATGCGTACAAGAACACACCATCCTCATTTTGCAAATGAAGCCTGAGGCAGACAAGTGAAGAGATTTGTCTAATTTCACACAAGAGGTCTGTAGTAGTGCAGGGAGTTGAATCTGCATTATCTCCATCCTTAATCACTGGATCATGATTCATGGGTTTAAATAAGCTATGTTGCCACAAGGAACTGGAGTAAGGATTTGTTTTGTCATTCTAGTTCAGGGGAGCACTAAGAAATTGTGTTAAAAGTTTTTTACTTTGCAATTGATCACTGACTGCATGTAATTCTCAGGGTGTGGACCCTGTGCTTAGGTGTGCAGAAAATTTGAGCAAATATAGCTGCAAGCAAAGTTTGGGGAGTTTGATTTCATGTCTTTCAGACTGGAAAATCTGAATACTATCCTGCCATAATTCTTGGGAATTATGTTGAAGCATAAATGTGAAGAAGGAAATCTAGGTATTAAAACACTTACACAATCTAGAACTAAATATAGAAACCCTCAAGATAGCTGCAAAAGTTTCTGTCTCATGATCTTAAACTATCTGAACTCTTGATTTTCCTACTTCCCACACACTGTTTGTCATCATTTCTTGTGCTATGCTATCAAAGGTAAGTTGTAAGTAGAAGCAAACAAGAAGTTTCACGTCATTTAACCTAATTAATTTGGTTCTTCTGCAAAAATTACTCAGCCAGATTTCTTCAAATGGATTGGAGTGTAAACACTTCCAGCAAGAATTATCTTATGTTCAAGTTTACAATTTGCTTTCCTTATGTATTAGGGAAGGTGAACTTCTTCAATCAATTAAATGTCTACAGAAAAATGGTCCAGAAATTTCATTACCATAGGTGAATTTCTTTCAAAATAAAAGCAAATACTCAGATACAAATCATTGTCCATTTTTTTTTCTGGAAAGCCCTGGTCTTTGTCTTTCAACAACTTGCCCATATATCTGAGAGTATTTAAATAGCAGAATTACAGATGTGTCCAGTCTGTGTTCATTGTTGCATTTCCAGTCTTAGTTTTCAGGCCCTATTCTTGTTCATTTCACCCACAAGTATTTTTTCAAAGTTGGGTGAACACACAGTTTCCACATTAAATTTTTAGTTTCTAAAAACAAGTTTGGAATTATGCAAGACATGCCCTGCCTTTGGAGAGTGTCACAACAGAAGTGCTTTTTTTACAGGGCTTTGAAACATGTTCATTATAATAATGCTGCAGCCCTGGAAACCTTAGTGCCTTTCTGGCACTGATAATCCTCACTCTTCCATTTGTGCCATTGCTGAGCACTGATATCATGTGACTTTCCCTTCCCTTCTGTGTGAGGGAGATGTAAACAGAACTAATTTCTTCTGATTTATGAAAGGCTTATTTCACAAATAGGCTTTAGGGAGCACTTTAAAGTATACAAAAGTGACTTACCAAAGAGAATAACAAGCTTAATCTACGCCCACAAAAGAAGCAAGCAAACATAACCAGGTTCTGAGCCATCTCAAAACTTCCAGAAAATTGATGTCCCCAAAAGAAGAGCCATTTGAATCAGCTAGAGGAGGAGACAAGGAGCATCAAGCATTGTGGTGTGCACTGCTAGCCCCCACTTAGCTATTCTTGTAACTTAAGGTCAGTGAGGATCCTTGAGTCATCTTCAGCCATGGCTTCCTTCCCAAAGCCTCAAAATCCTTACCTAATTAGCCACGTGGGTAGCACTTTAATTTTAGTTTCATCAGGGATTCTGAGGAAATCTGAAGCTAAGTTTGCTTATTCTCCTGCATGAAGATGAGCATACACAGAGAGTGCACTGAGCTACTGCAAGCACAGTGAAGATAAAACATTTTGGCTACAAATGAGAAGCTTGTCACCAACTCAACAAGCATGAGATCTAGAAAATATTTATGCTTCAAAAATGAATCTACACAGAGGTAAAACTGTGTTACTTTGTGTGAGGAGATAAACTGCACTGTAAAAATTTTAAAAGTTGCCTGATGGTTTCATTGGTCAAGATGTCCCTGCCAGCACCAGGAGCTAATGCATTAGCACAACACAGCATGAAAACACAGCCTGTATTAGCTGATTCATTCAGCAGGAGCATTGATCAAGCAGAGTAATGTGTTTGGGTTTTTTTTGGGGTTTTTTTGTTTTGGTTTGGTTTTTTTTCCTTTTTTTTTTTTTTTCTTGGGTTTTTTTTGTTTTTTTTTCTTTTTTTGGTNGGTTTTTTTTTGCTTTGTATGGTATATGGGAAGAAACTATAGCCTTAAATAAAAAACAAGAAGAATGTCTTTTATACTGGACTGATAGCAGATCCACATAAGGATGATACTGTCAGAGTAGGTAAATAAAGCAGCAGACAGGCAATGCAATCTATTTCCTTCAGTGTGCAAAAGTGCATCCTTTTGGCAATTCTAAAGCAGGCTAGCAGGAAGTCATCCTTTCATCAGACAGTTTGTTACCAACAACTTCACTTAGCTTAATTATGTTTTGACTCTTAATCATGTTTCATGAAGTAGGTAGCACTCTTCTTTTTCTATTGAGAATTCATATGCCATTTACAAAGAATAAGTCTACAAAATGCACAGTTTTCCCTGCAATTTCAATGATCACATTGCCCTTCATATTACATTCATCCAAAATCATTCATTTTTCTCTCTAGCTGTAGCTCTGCAGGACCTAGCAGCTATGTCAGAAGCAAACCCATGAAATCTGCTGAGGTGAATAGCAATGTTCTTCTGCAGTTACCTGTAATGGTATTAAAAATGTTGTGGTATTCTAAAATATCTTCTAGTGCAAATAAATTCACTTCATTATTGTTCTGCCTCATATATACTAGCAAGTACTAGCAATCTGATGTCACAAAACAGCCCAGAAGTTTGTGGCAGAAAAAGTTTGGGAAGCTTTTTGGTAGAGTTAGGTATACATGCCTTTAAGATTAATGGAAAGTATGATATCATTCCCTATATAGCTATGAAAATTCTAGTCAGGTATTAAAAATAAAAAAATAGGACAAGAGTTACCATAGTGAGGAATAACAGCATCAGATTTTTCACATTTTTTAAAACCTGCTTTAAGACTGCATAGTCAAAGTCATCACAGATGAGGACACCAAATTTTTCACCTTACTATGCAAGAAATAGCAAAAATCACTGTAGGAAGTGGAATGGTAGTGACAGATATTTGCTATCAGCACAGTGCAATGGTGCATCTTTGGAGAGGCTGGACACCCTCCCAGTTTTCTCTCTTCCCAGCACAAAGCTTGTGAGAATTCTTGCAATTTAAGAGGTGATTTTCTCTCACTTTTTGTGTTTAATTGAAGCAGGCCCTATAAGGTTTACCAACTTGTTGCTGTAACTGTTTCTTGAATAAAGGTCCCTGTGACAGTAGACAAAGTAAAACTCTACAGACTCTGAAGCATCAGGAAAATGAGTGTTCTTAAGTTCACTGAATCGGTATTTTTCTTCATATTTCCAGGAAAAGTAAACACTGAAAATTTAGTTGTGGCTCTTGGCTTTTCATCAGTTTAAAAAACAAAGCCATTCAAATGTCACCAGCACTTTACTACAATAGATTTGCATAAATCTCAATCCCTACCCACTCAAAAATCTTACAATTCAAAATAAGTTTTCACAAGGTTCTGGAACAGGGTTTGAACGGGGAAAAGATGAGTGCCTTTGTAGCACTGTTCCTTTTTGTCTATCAGTTCCTGTATATCTCATGTCTGCAGTCTGGGGAGCATGGGGGTGTTTCTAGATGTCTCTTTACCTTGCAAGAGAGGTGCTGAATGCAGAGGGAGAAGGGCTGAGCTGGTGGACCAATGGGGAGAGCACCGAAATTAGCTAGAATGCTATAAAAAGCAACAGGAAACCTGTTGAGGGCCTTGTAAATGAAGATATGACAAGATGAAAGAGAAGCAGCTGGGGACAGTTTCATATCTCAGGAAAAAAATCCTCTGTCTTAGCAACAGCTTGTCACCTGAGCATGCATATCATGGTCTTGATTGGTTTTGTTTGCTACCTTTCAGCTGCCCTTTATCTCTTCCCTGGGCAAAGACTTTGGGCCTCAGCTTGGCTACAGCTGACCAGGACTCTCTAAAGCCCACAGAAAACAGATTTATACTTGGTGAGGATCTGGCTTCCTACCTTGTCACTGAAATAGGAACAAGAGCCATAGCTTTTAAAAGGACCACTTATCACTGACAGTGAAGCAGCCAGAGTGACCGGAGCAGTTGAAAATTGGTGTCTCAGAAAAGCAATTTGGGGATTTCCAGGCATTCTTTTTAGTGCTATATTTGTGCCAAATGAGGATTCAAAATGCAATTGAGAAAGCTCTTCTAAGGCATGTTCAGGTGTCTTTCAACAGAAAGACATTAGCTGAAGAAAGGAAAAACTGCTGAAAACAGTCAAATTGCTTAAGAAAATTGAGCAGTCAGAAAGCCCATTAAAGCCCACAGCATTCTGGTGTGCAGGAGAAACTGCTGGCTGAAATGGAGCAGAAATCTTCCCACAGCAATTCTCTGGGCAGTGCAAATACAACTTTCAGCTTTGGAGCACATTTTGCTAGAGAAGAACACTCTGCCCTGTTTGTTCATTACAGGCTGTCCGTGCCCTTCCTCCCCACTCCACTAGTCCAGGGAGCAGTGATCAGTCCCTGGTATCACAGATACCCAACACCTGCATAAACGTCCAGGCAATATGCAGCACGTTTTTGACAACCAAAATGATCAGGAGCAGCAGAGGAGGTGCAGAGGGCAGGGTAAGAGCAACCACAGCAAGGAAGCAAGGTTGTGATGGGGCAACCAGCAACCAGAACCTATTATGCACCAATGTGTCAGGAAAAGTTGGAGTAAGGAAATGTACAAAACCAGGGTTGACAATTAGAGTGCTTCTTCATCAGAAAAATGAGTGTCAAACTAGTCATGTCTCCTAGGGGTCAAAGGGAGTTGCTGAGAAATGGCTTGTCTGACTAGGAAGCAAGCCAGATCAGGAGGAAAGGAAAAAGCCACAAGGTCACTGAAATGGCAGAGAACCATGGCCAGTAACAGCAGGGCAAACTGCTGTTATGATCACTGATCATAATCATGATGAGACCATAACACTTTTCTGAGAGGAATATGGAGAGAATGAACACAGGAATTGGCATAAAGTCTTTTACAGTTTTCCCAAACTTATTGTTCGTTCCACCACAATGCAATGCATTCATAGCAGATAGAGACCAATCTTTCAAAGCTTTCTAATCTCCTCTTAACCTGAAAATGGGAGAGAAAATGTATCTTTCTCTGCAGTACCTTTATATTTTTTTCTTTCTCCTCATCAAAATCCCAGGTCTTTTTAGTCTCAGGAAATGCCAAACACAGGTTGCACCAAATAAATATTCTTATGGTATTGATGACTAAATCCTTCTTCTGTAAAACTTAACCATGCTGTTAAGATGTGTGAAGAAGAAAAACCCACTTCCAGTAACTCTCTGCTGATTTGTCTCCTCAAATGTTGTCTCCTCTCATTTTCCTGTAAAGGAGGCCTGTGTGATTCTACAAACCCGTCTTCCATATTTCACAGATATTGGGAGAGTGGATGGGTCAGCCAGTGATGTAGCTTGTTAAAGTATTGAGGGAGAGGAGAAAAGGACTCATCTGTTTTTCTTCTCTTTGTCTCTGACTGTCCAGGATAGTCTGGGAACCCTTTTGTGAAGAGAACCTCAGCTGGGACCTCATTGTTCTCCACTGAGCCTTTCAGGTCCATTCAAGCCTAGCAAGCTCCTGTAGTTTACAACCTTCTGATTGTAGATTTTTCCTGCCTTATGAGGTTGCAAAAGTCTTGTGCAATTGCACAAATTGAGAAACAGCAACAGAAGGCTGAAAGAGATTCTATAAAAGTCATATGGACATGGCATTTCTAAGTATACTACTTTGTTAGGATAGTGAGTATCTTAGAATAACAATGACAGAAGGGCAGCTTTTAGTAAATACACAAAAAAAGAGAAAAAAATGGTCTGAGACAGACAGCTTAACTGTTTTCTGCAGGGCTAAGCCTGAGGAATAAAAAGAAGTATAAAAACCCAATAACCTTTCCCACTTGGGTCAAGTGGTTGTTAAAGTGGTGTCTGGACAATCTTTTCTTCTATCTTCTGCCTGCTTTTCAGCTGATTCATAACATCACAAACATCAGCCCAGATCTCCCCAATACACTTTGTGATAATACAAAAATATGCAGCATAGTAGGTACTTTATCCAAGCACGCAAGAATATTTTTCTTTTTTTTTCTCCTCAAGTACTCTGTATTTTTTTAAAATACACTCTTCCACTTACTAAGGAAGAAGTATTTATAAATTACATGTCTCTGGAAAGAATACCAGTAACAATAATTTCACATGGCAAGCTTGACAAACCAAAAAAAAGCAATGCTTTATGTTGCCCGTAGCAAAATTTTGACCAACCACTAATTATATTTTAAAAAGCTGAATGATAAAAAAATTCTATATATTAAAAAAAAAGACCTCTGGTTAAGTTAACTCTGCACAAAGAGATGGGTGAAATGTGGGTGGTCTGAAATATCCCTGTGCCAGAGGCTGTCCAGCTAATGCAGGTGATTACTGTGGGCTTAACTGGAAGAGGCTGAAGGAAGACTGGCTAGAGGAGCCTGTTGGAGCTGAAGATGGTTTTTGGAGTCTGCTCTCACAGTCCTTGCCTAGATGACCTCTGTCAGCCTTTTTACTGCTTTAGGTGACAAAAACTGGCAATATGAAGCACCATAATGGAGGCTGTGTAAAGTGCTGAGGCAGAAGAAAGGAAGAAGGATTCAAGGGAAGAAAGGTGTCAAGGGAAGAAATTGGAGGAAGAGAATTAGGATTACTCATATTTTGTCTCTCTAAACAGCAATCCATCATGGAGAGATTCATGTCTTTCCTTGTGATTACAGGAGGGCAATACTTGATTCACTATCTGCCATTCAAGCTTTAATAAAGGCCAGGCCCGATCGGCTTTGTGTGCATTGCTGAGATACATCTGGATAATATTTGTCTGATCTAGATATTTGTCTGTCCCCCAAGCCAAATCAGCAGCAGTTTGCTGTTGGAATAGCAGAGTCTTGGATCTTTGTTTTGTATCTACCAGTTTAGTCTCAATTTGGGACATAACAACAAGCATTTCGATAGTCCATCTCCAGCAATCTCCTCCACAACTCACTGCAGCAGAGACAACAGTCTCAAATCTCAAGAAAATGTACCAAGTCAAGAAAATTAAAACATACCTTCTTCCTCACAGAATAGGGAAGAGTATTATGGAAGATATTGGTTTTACTCTAATAAGTAAATCAGCATCAGAAAGAACATCTGCACCACCCCCTCTGTCTGATCCTCTCGTAGCAAAGCCACCAGTGTCCGCTTTTTGATCCTTAAACAGCAAAACTGAAAATCCAGTCTTTGTAATCTTCAATTGAGCCAGTTGGTAGAATGCAGATGCAAAGAATGAGTTGTCTTGCCATTGGCTGTAATCTAAATCTAAAGGCACTAAACCCACAGAGATACATTAAAGTCAGAGAGCCTGTCAGGAAGGCAGATGGCAAAATAAACAATTTGGGAAAGAAAAGCATTAAACCCCTTGCTGGCACTTAATAGTAGCATGGGTAGAAGAAATCTCACCAGGGTAAGGAACATTAACAGCCTGTTTGTGACAAAATGAAATAAAATTATTTGAATTGACACTTATGTTCTCATAAATCTGACCAACACCTCTATTACTGTTTTTACCTGGGACTTCCCCTTTGCTGGGGATGCTGAAAGCTGCTTGCGTAAAGGAGCCAGGCACATGATGGAGCCCAGCATCCCTGACACAATTCATTTCTGCAGAGACTTCTATTTCCTGGCATGCAGGGAGACTCCCCTGACAAACCACAGCTTTGTTCACAGCTCCCAGCCCATCTCTGCCAACTCTCTGTCCCGCAGGTCTGTCTATAGGTGCTCTCCCTGGGAGTGTGCAGGGCTGAGGCTGTCCAGGGTTTCATTGATGCATCTCCCTCAGCTTTGTTTTAGGGCTAGTTTCCTTCCTTTCTTTTTCTAATTATCTATCAGTCAAAGTTTTAGACTCTAAATTTTTCTATGAAAAATCTATAATTTTTCTCTGAAAAATCCCAGGAAAATCTGGGATAGCTAGATAAATCCAGCATTTCAGGTCCTGCCGGCTATGTCAGCTACTGTGTCATGGAAAAGGAGCCAAATTACCTCCTCCATGAATTCAGAAATATGGCTGCTGTACAGACCCACATCTATTACTTTTCCAATGCTGTATGGGCACTCTGAGATCATGCTGCTCTCAGCAGGACACTCTCTGATCTAAGGCTGTGGTTGCTCAAGCCTGCATTGGAACACTCAGCTGGCTCAGGTTTCAGCAGGTGTCTCACCTCATGTGGTTTAGGTGTGCTTTCCTGGGAGCTGGTCTTATTCCACAGTGAGAGACAACTCTGTCTCTGGAGCACTGTAGAGGGAACAGGCATAAAGGGAAAAGTAGCAGCTACTTTTTACTGCTTCCCTGATGCATCTACTCTACATGGTCACCCTCCATGTGCTCACCACTGTGTGGAGTGCCAGAAGACCTGCTGTGCCCAGTAAGGAGAGAGAGAAAAGCTTTGTTGCAGTGTCTGTACTTTGTATATCTCACCAAAGAGAGTTTCTCTTGGTTTTGTTCTTCTAGTTTTGAATATCCCTTTTTTAAAAAAAAGCTGCAATTAAAACATGAAAACCTCCTCCAGAGATCTATCCAGGAAGATAATTTCAGAATAAGATTAAACTCTGCTTCTTTGTTTCTGTCCCTAGAATCTTCTTCCTGCTACACAAGTAATTGCAAAAATAGGCTCCACCAGCTAAGCTGACCAAGAAGACAGAAACACAGAAACACACAAAACTGCAACCTCTGACACTTGCCTAAATAACTCTAGTGTCCTTTACTAGAACTGCAGTGACCTCCAGGAGCCTGCTCCAAGTCCATTGGCTTCATTGTCTCTTACTGACTTAGCCCAGACTTCCAGAAAGTTTCTAAGCCTGAAAGGATGAGTATAGTACAGATGAAAAAACCAAAAAAACATGAATGTGCTGATGAGAAACAGAATAGCCTAGAGCCTTCCATCTCTAAGCTGCTGATGTCTGCATGGTTAAAAATGAACTACCTAGGGCTATACGAAGCCCTGGTGTTAGCCTGAGCAATGCATTCACATCCATTTACCTGAAATCTAAATTTGGTTAATAGCATTTCATAACCACACGGAAAATGACAGTATCTCTTTAATGCTGAATCAGAGAAAAAAGTTTCCAATTTTTATGCATATCAGCACAAAAGAAACCACTTCCACTTACCCAGGAGTACTGTAGATCCATATCTGTTAGGGAATACGTAAGATGGGGCTGATGAGAAGAGCAAGTACAGTTTTCCCATTCTTCTATTTTTGAAATTAAAAAGTCACAAGGACAGAGCTGGTTGTCAGGAAACGGCTTCCAGTCACTCCACAAGTGAAATTCTGTTTCAGAATGAATTGAAATAGTTCCTAAGTTATTAAGTCTGGAAGTGTATGAGCGGCCCAGAGACGCAGAAATAAAATCTGTCCTGGTCTCAGTCTCTTCTTTTTTTCTTGTGTTATCTTTCCATGTCTTCTTTTCCTGAGGCTTTGTCAGCTTCATGCAAGAAGTTAACGCTTCTTCATCCTCTTCAGAGAGATAAGCATCTTCTAAGGTATCTTTAAAAATGCAAATACTTGTTATAGTATGTTGAGAAAGTAGCACACTTTTTTTAAAAAGTTAATAGCTGTTTTTCACTCTATATAATAAAAAGCCAAAGACTCCATTAAAAAAAAAAAACAACAAAAAACAAACAAAAAAAAACCACCAAAAAAACCACCTCCCACAAAAAAACAAACCAAAAGAAAAAAACCAAAAAATATTCAAAACCCACACAAGCACACACAAAAAAAAAACCCACCAACAAACAAACAAACTCCCAACAAAACCAAAACCAAATAATAATGATAATTAGGGAGATGGAAAGGATTTTTTACTGGGTCAGGCATCTGAGCCAAACGTGAGATTTAGTCTCCATTTGGTATATTCGCCTTGTTCCCTCAAAGATGTGGAAAATTTTATTAGTTCTGCCCATGCAAATTTGCTAACAGAATGTCATATTGCTGATAGTTTCAGACAGCATGAGTTGAAAAGTTCAGGAAGCTTTCTGGACTATTGCTCTCCCACCCCTTGTATATATGTTGTGTTACAAAAATCCCTATTTCCTCATGTGTTTCAGCCCAAGCAGTGATTTGGCTGGTGCAGTAGTTCAACAGACAGTTTAAACTCCTTTTGCTAATACTGGATTATAAATAATCATACAAACAAGTGCATTGTACAACCAATGCATGCACTGTTAAAATAATGTTGGCAAAAGAAGTTCAGAGGAAGAACTGTTGCACAGTCAGATCAGAGATCTATAGGAGACTCCAGAAAATCAGCTGAGGTCAGAATCAGTTCAGAGTTCCTGGGACTTAAAGCCCTGGGCACTCAGGTATGATGAGAGACCAACTTTCTTATCATACCTCAGACCTTCCTGCACTTGCAGATGCTACTGACCCATAGCACTGGAAATTATCTTCCCGTTTGTGAATTTTGCCTTTCTGACCCGAAACGTGATACAAAACTAGGAATCCCAAAGTGTCCCCAGCATGGAGGCCCTGCTGTCATACAATTCTATTTATCTAGAATCCCCACTTGCAAGATACACTGTCACAAAACTCCAGCTAGTGTGACAGGAAACAGGTTTTCACACTACGAGGAAGTCAGTGCTGGAGTGGTATCACAGTAACATCTCAGTTGGGGGTTGAAAATTGTGGGTGGTGAATGACAGATCAGGACAGGATTTTTTACAGTTATGTTCAATCCAGTGTCATTTGTCAAATGTTGGAAAGAATGCTGATGTGATGCTGTACTTACTGAGGGGAACCAGAACGTGCTTGACATCTTCCAAGCTTTGCGTACTTGTTTTCTTTGTTCGGACCAATTTTTGCAATCTTTTTAATGTTCCCCTGGACTCAGCTTTATTGTCTGGTTCTGTACCCTGCCAAAAAAAAACCAAAAAAAACATGAAAACCCAGAACAAAACATGAAGTACATTGAAATCATTAAAACCATAAAAACAAAAACTAAGGGTAACATGGTGTTTATCTTGAAAATAACAAAGTTTTGGATTCAAAGAACTGATCATCGACACAATGCTTTGAAAGTTAGGCTTTTCCTTGCTTTGGACTAA
>WBNO01006893.1:0-20347 GCA_013400575.1 Peucedramus taeniatus | reverse complement strand
AATGAATCTTTTCTCCTTACAAACGTAGTGAAGTATTAAGCTAAGATCCAGCTTAAATGAGCTGTATATTAGATAATATTAAGGAATAAATATTAATTAAAACATCCTTCCAAGAATGAAACATATCTAAGACTATTGCACAACATAACAGTAGTTTAATTGGTTCTTTTGCAGTTACATATTATTATTAAATGAACAAAACATAAGAAATCCACCTCACTGAGAAATATTCACAAGATACTTATTTTCTCAATTTTTCACTGTTACTCTAGCAAGAAAAAAGCTACCTAAAGACTCCTAATGATGTCTGGTTGCCTTTGTCACTTGTAGAAGTGAAATTAGGCAAGGAGAAGAAAACACATCCTCTTTGTATCTGAGTATCCTCATATGCCCTCAGGATGATTAATTGCTTTTGTGCTGAGGATGTCTGAATACTTCCCAGTAAGTAAATAATGGGCATTTATATCTGATGGTACAAGCTAAGGAAATGCTGCTGTCTGATTGATCGGCTTTATCACCATAATCTTCCATAGAATCACAGGTCCCTCCATCAAAATAATTGTGTTATCATACATTTGATTATAGAAGAAGGAAAATATATTGAATCAATAATTTATTATAAGACTTAGCTATCATTTTATTTAAATTATTTATACTAGGTATAATTTTACTTAATATTACTGCTATTATGAAGCTGCTAATCCTGGAAAATTAAGGACAAGAAACTCATCAGGAGTAGTCAGCATGGCTTTACCAAGGGGAAGTTATGCTTGACAAACTTTGATAGAATTTTAAAATCAAATGACTTGCCTGGTGGCCAAAACAAAAGCAGTGGATATTTTCCACCTGGGCTTCAGGTAGGCCTTTGGCATTGTCAAGATATTAACAGACAATCCATTGATGTGTGAGTTCAGCAGACAGCAAGGTGGATTGAAAACAGGATGAAACTCTGAGCCAAGAGGATGGTTATCAGTGACACAAAACCTGATTAGAGGCCAGTAACTCATGCTGTATCTCAGGGGTCAATATTGGGACAAGCCTTCTTTATAGGTTATCTGGATGATAGGGCAGACTGTACTCTCAGCAAGTTTGCCACAACAGTGAGAAGGGATGAGCAGTTAATAGGCCAGAGGGTCATGCTGCCATGAAGAGGGACATCAACAGTCTGGAAAAACAGACCATTAAGAACCTCAGGAAATTCAAAAAAGGGAAGTGCAAAGTCAGTCTCTGGGCAGGAACTACCCCACATACCAATACATAGTGGGGGCCATCCAGCTGGAAAGATGCTTTGTAGAATTGCAGATTTTATTTTACTTTTTGGTTGGTTTTTTTTTCTCTTTCACAGATATGGAGATGAAGATGCTCTAGATAGCCTGAAATGAAGCATGACTAGCCAGGACCATTATAAAGAGATAGTAATAGGTATAAGCAGAAAAAAACCCAACTAATTTATAATACCACAATGAATAAAACACACTCATCTTTCCCTCAAAAAACTAAGCTCAGTGTCAGAGTTTACAAAAAGAAAAAAAATATTATTCTCAAGTAGCAAAATTATTATAATCATAGGAAGGGACTGAGGACTTGAAATTAACTTGCCCCTGCTTTGGTTCTTCCTTTCAGTAGTTACTCAGAAGGATATCCTTGCATCCATCATAGAAATCTGCACTTTTTAATCTCACAGAGAGTAAGCCATCTGTTGCAAAAGAAAGCAGAGAGGTCACTAACTGATGTCAGCCAAACCTGATGGGCAGCCATACATCCTGAAATGGATGGAAACATAGGAATCATGCTGTGACTTAAGTCTCAGTGCAAGCCTTCAGGTTGCATTCTGTATTGGGTTTACAAGGTAAGATTTTGGGAGCAGAGGTATGCAGGGTGAGGGGAAGGTGCTGATTCAGATTTTTTCTTAACTATTCTATTCTTATTTAATTGGCAGTTAATTTTATTAATTTCTCCAAGCTGAGTCTGCCTTGCATATGAGAGTAACTAATGAGTGATCTCCCTATCCTTATCTTCATCTGTGAGCTTTTTTTCATATTTTCTGCCCCTGTCCTGTTGAGGAGGGAACATTACAGATCAGCCTGGTGGGCATCTGGCAGCCAAGATTAGCACACCACAGAATGGTTCCATGAGCCTTTGAAGGAGTCCCTTCATGGAAAACAGAGAAACAAACAAACAAACTACTATCAGCTCTATTTCCCAGTCTAATATCACAAAAAAAAAAAAAAAAAAAAAAAAAAAAAAAAAANAAAAAAAAAAGTATATATTGAGCAGAACAATTTCCTGTAAAGACCACTGGCAAGAGCAACCAAGTGAACTCAACCATGGAGAAAAGCGACAAGTTCTGTGCCAAAAATTCATCAAACAGAAAAGACTGAAATATCTCAAATGCTCACAGTTCAAGAACTGGAAACTTGCTGTCAAAGTCTCTTAGTTGTATACATATATCTTTTTAAAAGTTCCAGCTTGGGTGTGGATATTCATAAGTAAAAGTAAGAAAAATGTTTGCATTTAGAATTGGTGGGAGACATAACTGAGACCCAATTAAGGAACTTATAGAAAGTTAAACAGAACTAAAATTCAAATTTGACATTTAATTTTACATGAAGTTTTATTCAAAGGTGGATTTAATAGCTCCAGGTATAGTAAATACAGCCAACAGCTAGAATCTAATATTGCTATTGGCTCAAAGAGAAATAATAGCTTTTGTTGTAGCTACTACAAATAAGCACAATCTCACCCATTCCCTATTGTTGCTCATATTTCAGAGTGTGAAACATCACTCCTACAGTCATAGACATGGCAGGAAAAAAGGTTTACAGTAATTAAGATAATGAACCTTCCTGTCATAATGAAGACCTATAGCAAAATTTCAGGATGGAATGGCAAGTCATGTATCCCTCTACACCTGCACATACTTCCTGACTCCAAATTCTCTTATTTAACAACTTAGTCTCTTCCCTTACAGCCAAACCTGTTAGCTTCCTGTCATAGGAATAGCTAGATTCCCTACTGTACTCTTATTCTGCTGAGAGAATCTCCCCTCTGTCCACATATATTTCTAAGATGTTTAATTGTAGTATATATGTGACTCAGATATTTTAACTGGATCAAAATTTACATGAACAGTATGAAAGAATGTTGTAGCCAATGCTACAAAGAAATTTATTGTGTTCTCAACAGAACTAAAATATATTTACACTTTCTAGTTTCATATAAGATAAAAATGCTTTATCTCCTATTGTTAAATACAAGAGAAGCCTTTTTAATCTGCATGGATGAAGAGCATAATTACGGGTAAAATAGAAATTGAGAGTGAGTTTAAGTATGATCATACTTTTTAATCATTTCACTGACTGTAACACCCACTGTACAGCTTCACACTAGGCTTAGGAAAAGCCAAGTTTGAAGCATTTGCTTGCAAAAAGAGGTGCAGTGTGCTTTGTTCCAACGGACCTGACCAAAAGAAATTTCATGAAATGGGTCTTTGAATTCATGCTGAAGCACCCTGCCTGCTTGAGATTTATGCTGTTAACCTGATTAAATATGGATGGCAACTGGGTTTAGGCTTAACACCAAGCTTAGGAAATGTTCCACTGACAGTTTTGACATGGTTAACAAAATAACACAGCTGTGGAAAATTGTATGTAAATACTCAGCACTTTGCCGAATATTTTTTTGCTTATTTTTGGCTTGGTCTAAAAGCAAAAAAGCTCAGAAATGGAAAGATTCATTTTTTGCAGAAAGAATATAGCAACTTAATTACATGAGGAAAGAGGAAGGAAAGAATTGAATGCAAAAACATATCTTTTAAAAAAGACTATTTTAATACAAAGTGATTAAATGACAACCATATTTAATATTATTTCAGTAATAGTTGCAATATATTCCCTCAGTATAATTCTCCAGACTTGCAGAAAATGTCATGTGAGGAGTTTCTCAGATACTTTATTTAAACAGTTTCTTAGAAAGTAAAGGATGACAGCAATTGGAAACAGATGTTATAAATTTTCAGTAAGCTCTGCAATTTCAACAAAATTCAGATTATAGATTTCCTAACAGACAACTGACATCCTCATAAAAACCCAACAAACAAACAAACAAAAAACCTCCAAAAACTAAAAAAAAAAAAACTTAGCAAATATAGTAATTAAAAAAAACCTAAAGCCAAAATCAAAAGTCAGCTACCTCCCTTGAGAGTCAGCTCTCAAGCATGTCATTCTTACTTTTAAAATTATTTCAAATTTCAATAGATAAAAGGATAAGAATGTGAATACTGTCAAACTTTTAAAAACCTATATTCTAAAGAATACATTTTAAAGAATGTATTTATGCAAGCAGTAAGGAGACTTTTATGACTGAAATACATTCAAGATAGAATATGATGGTGACAAAAGACAACATACAGGTAATTAAAAAAAAAAAAAATATCCTGTCATATATAATTAAAGAACCAGGACCTAGTTTTCTGATCCATCTAAATTTAGCAGTTAGCTCACCATATTTAATCTCTTACAATTCTAAAAAAAAAGCTTGATTTTTTTTAAAGGAACCCTTTTGCTTTTTTTTTCCTTCTTGATGCTTCGTGATGAATGATATGTGGTGTGAATGTGGTTGAGATCTGTCAGAAAGTCTGCCATTCTAGCTCTGACATTTTCCACAGTGTTTCTGTCACTCTGGATTAGAAAAAAATCAGCAAGTATAATTCATAAGACTTGAACTCTGGTTAACTTTAGCCCTAATTCAGATTTCACTGGTATTTTAGCTTGGCATTAAATTTTAAATTCATCATTTTGTAGTCCTTTTTTTTTGTTGTTGTTGTTTTTTTTTTGTATAAAACAATAAAGAAAAATAGGTTTTATTTTTTAGGAGAAAAGAAGTACAACAAATGCATTGGGGAGGAGATGGGAATTAAATCTTGAAAATAAAAAGGTTTACAACTCAAAATGTAAACATAGCACGGTCCAGAACCTGACTGATGAGTGTAAGCAATATCCCACAAGATATTCAGGTATCATTTCCCTTACTAGATGTGAGAGATGTAATGAAATGGAGTCCAAACTGGGGAATTCTAGCTCTTATTTCTATTCAGATATTCACAAGAACTTTTTCAAGGGACCCAAGGATTATTAATATGTGCAGCACAGTTGAAGACAAGTAAAGAAGTTTAATTTTTGTTGCTCCTTCAGAGTTCCACATACAGGTATGATTTTCATTAATGGTATTTCAGGCAGATCCCTGTAATTATAGCTTTGCTATTTTTGATCAACAAAGCTTTTGTTGATTTCAGAGTAGCCACGGATAAAAGTGGCAACAATCACTTCATTGGTGCATATAAAACACTATATGGAAAACATGTTAAGACAGCCCAGAAATGGGAAAACTGTCCATAATTTCCTATGTCATATACTGTTGGAGAAGCCTTACATGTGTAGGTACTGATCTTCACAGAGAATTTCAACCTCCCCTCCTAAGAGGGCAAGAAAGCAAGGTATAAGGCATCAGGAAAGTTTAATGAATATGTTGGTGTGATACCATACAGGCAACCATAGATATTTAACTGTTGCAAAGTTATGTATCAATTGTCCATATTTCTTTCTCCACTGAATAATTATTTAGAGCTTTGTACATCATAGATTATAATTATTCTAATCAGAATATTAATTATTGAAAAACTAGATGTTTTCTCTTAAACAGATCAGCTCCAGAGAACAGGATCCTGATATAAGAATAAGAATGCAAAAAACATGCACAAGAACAATGAAAATATGGGGATCTCACTGATAACATCAGATGTGTCAGTGCACTTTCATCAATGAGTTTTATTTTTGACTCCATCCACATGACTTTCCTTTCAAAAACAATTTTTATTCTACTTTTCAATAATAAACTCACTATCATCTCTGGCAATGTTTGAGGTTTTTAATTATGGCCCTACTCCACTGTCAACAAGGCTTGGGCATGAACAGTATATCTGATTAACTGCATGAGGCAAGAGACCAGATATAATGCAGTAGAAAGCTAAGGAGGCAGATAATTGTCGGGGGAAACATTTCACTCAACTATATGGTGCTGTTATCAAAATTATTTCTGAAATCTGTTTGGGAGAAAATTAGCTAGATTCAGTCCTGGATAAAGCTATTTACTCTAGAGATAAAGAGCCTTTCAGGATCTTTAATCTATTGCATTCTCCCTTAAAAGATTCTCAATTTCTGAGCTATTTTGTTGCAAATCATGCAACAAGTAGCAGCTCTGAAATACCCGGATCACTACATCATCGTGGTTCTCACAGCTGCGGTGTAGAATATGGTAAATATGGTCATTTTATAATGAATATCATCACATTATTTGTTGTAGTCATTATAAAAAACTCTTAATGACAAATCTTTATTTGTACATCAATGAGGTTTTTGACTTTAAGGTACAAACCATCATTAAAATCCACATTCAACATACAATCTTTACTCAGAACAACAAAAAAATCCAACTAAACTAAATAGAAAAAAAAAGTTTCTGACATCAAATCCAAAAATAACATTATCACAACACATCACAAAAGGAAAAATTACAAAAAATCCACCTCTGGACCCTTCACTACAATTATGATACAAATTCTCCACTATCATCCTACTTCATAACACTTGTTTTACTCACTATTTCTCCTAATTAGCATGCCTTCTAGCAGTCATACAAGGCCAGAAATGTTGTGTTGTTGGGGGTTGGATTTGTTTTCTTTGTGTTTGTGGAATTTTTTCCTGGTGGTTTGCTAGGGAACTAATTGTTGGGTACTTATGAGTACTTGACCAAAACAAAAGTATTGAGCAGGTTGTCTTGTGAACAGCAGTTGAACATGGGCAGTCAGTCCTAAGGATGCCTTCTGAAAGGATGTCAGGGCACCAGAGGACCCTGCTTGTTTTTCCACTGGATTTCTTCCCGGAGAAGATGTGGACTCATCTCGTCACCACTGGACTTTCTACAGGACCATCTCCACTCCACAGAACGACATCTATTACTCCAGGAGGATTTCATCTGGACTGCTTTTAACACCCTGACACCCAGGGTGTCAGGTCACATCCCTGACTCTGTCAGGGTTTGTCTAGGTTTTTTTTTTGTTTTGTTTCGCTTGTCTTTTGGCACTATTACATTTGGGGTTTTTTTAATATTCCTAGTAAAGAACTGTTATTCCTATTCCCAAATCTTTGCCTGAGAGTCTCCAATTGCAAAATTAATATTAATATAAAAATAAAAATAAAAAAATTTATTAATATAAAAATAAAAATAAAATATAAATAGTAATCTGAGGGAGGGGGTTTACATTCTCTATTTAAAGGGAGATTCAAGCTTTTTCTGGCAGATACCTGTCTTTCAAACCAGGACGTGTTCAGAACAGTAAGACAACATTAGCATGAATCAAAACTATACACATTAAACCACTGATTATATAAGCAAAGCCTTTTTACATGCAAGTTCCTCAATACATCTTAAAAAGAAGTTGATCCAACTTGTAAACAGATCTCGTTTTCTTTTAACCTCAACAAGCTAATGTCCTTCTAAGCAGTGCTAGACACCTTTTCTGAAAACTATAAAATCTGAATATTGTTCCAGATAACATTGTAAACCTTTTATATGTTCCTTAGTTTGAAAACTCCATAATTCCTGTGTATCTGCATTTCATTGCAATATCAAAGAGCTATAATTAGTCCAACCAATACCATACAAAGAACAGTATTTTCTGGGTAGTACTGAAGCTATTATAATATAGCTCCTAGCACTACTATCTGCCCATGATGAATCTAACTCAGAGTACAGTAATTTCAGTGGTATATTACAGAAGTTCAGAAACAGTGTCCAACTTATACTTTGAAATGAAATTATTTGCTTAACCTAACATTACTTCTTTGCATTCTTATTTCTGATATAATACTAATATACCACCAACAAACAGGTATTCCTCATTATGGCCTTATCTAAAAGTTCATATTTAATTTTAAATAAGTGGCCTGTTCTTAATTATTGTTTTCACACTATATCTTCAGAGTATTTAAATATTTGAAAAGACAGATAAATATGCAAGGTGCACTAATTTAACTTTGGTTGGCTGTCAGATGCTCACCAAGTGACTCCATCACTACCCCTCAGCAGCACAGAATGGAAAAACTTAATGAAAAAGCCCGTGGGTTAAGATAAAGATGGGGAGATTGCTCACTAATTAGTGCCATGGGTAAAACAAACTCAATCTAGGGAAAATTAGTTATATTTACTGACAATTAAAAATAGAATAGGAAAGTGACAAATAAGAACAAAATTAAACCCACCATCATCCCAACATCTTTTGTCATGAGCTCAAATTCACTTTTTTGTTCCTGACTCTTCTGTCCCCTCCTGTCTCCCAAAGTGACAAAGGGGAACATGAAATGGGGGCTACAGTCAGTTTGTAACACTTCATCTGTGCTGTTCCTTCCTCCTCATGCTCCTTCCCTGCTCCAGAGTTAGAGCTCTCCCACAGGAAATAGTTCTTCACACCCTTCTCAATCATGGGTCTCTCCCACAAGGCTGCAGTTCTTCAAAATCTGTTTCAGTATGACTCATATGGGGTCACAGGCCCTGCCAGACACCTGCTCCCCCTTGGGCTCTCCACGGGGTCACAGCTTCCTTCAGGCACACCCATCTCTTCAGGCACATGTCCTGCACACACCACAGGTGGATCTCTGCTCCACCATGGACCTCTACAAGCTGTAGGGGACAACCTGCATCAATGGCACTCTCCAGAGGCTCCAGGGGAATCCCTGTTCCAGCACATGGAGCACCTTCTTCCATTCCTTCTGCTCTGCCTGTAGTGTCTGTGGGGTTATTTCTCTTGGGTGTTCTCATTCATCTCCTTCAGCTGCTGTTGTACAGCTTTTTTTGCCCTTACTCAAATAAGTTATCACAGAGGTGCCACCAGCTTGCCTGATTTGCTCAGCTGTGTCCTGTAGTGGGTCTGTCTTGGAGCCAGCTAGAACTGTCTCAGTCTGATATGGGGGCAACTTCAGATCTCTTCCTAGAAAAGTCACTCCTACAGCCATGCCTACTACTGAAACTTTGCTTCGTAAATAAAATCAAAATGCATCAAATCTAATCAAATCAAACTAATCAATCAATCTAATCTAATCTAATAAAAAAGCATGTACGTGCTGAAGTATTTTACTAAGCCAGCAGAGGTTAAACCTAAGAGTTCTGATTCACCCCCAAATATCTTAAACCTGCAGTCACCTGTGACTTGCCAGTAAATAAGTACCAGTTTGTAAACTCAAGGGTGTAGACATAAAAGAAAAAGGCAAATTAGATTTTACACATTCTACCATTGGTAGAAACAAACATTTAAGAAAGAAAACCATTTTATGCAAAATATGGCCTTCTGTGTCTTAAGTTCCTTCAACCATTCACTGGAGACTTTCAGGCCATTTAGAGAACTTGTACAAAGTGTGGTAGCTGTGTTTCATTTCCTCAAATAGTATGATACTAATTCTCTCAGCTGGCACATTTGACAAAACTTTCAGAAATTCTAGATGTGTACACAGATTTCATCTTGCTCACAAATAGTTTTTAATTAAAGAAATAAAAATATTAAAATTCTTTGGGATGAGAAATATTAAATATTACTCTTGAACTTTTTGCCCATTTGTGGAATGGAGTCTGAATCATTTTTCAAGGACTCTTGACACTTTTTTTATGACCTATAAATTGGATACATTTGATTAGTCCTTGGAACAAGGATCAAACAAACAAATTACCTCCTCCCCAAACACATTTATAATTTTCATTATCAAATTCTAATCATTTGTGTAAATATCCTTTTTTCTTTTACCTCAGTGGAACATAAGGATGGCTTCCACAGAGGACTTTGTAAAATTAGAGTGAAAAATACACCAGTGTAGCTAAATGGTTTTTGAAATTTTGAAAATAGTCAGGATTTCACTGAGTCCTCAGATGAATTCAGGTGCAAAGGAGTGAGCCTTATAGGTCTGTCTCAGCAGTTCATGGAGTGTGATGCAGATGGAAATATAAAACAAAATTTAGAGGTAAAATATATCCCTGTAGCAGCAAACATAGATGATGATAGTCCTTTATGAAACATTCCTGAGCTGCACAGCTAATTTATGTTTTATTACATCTAAACAAGTCAATTACACTCAGTTCACACAAAATGATACACCTGGAAATAGAATATAGCCATTGCTTCCAGGTGTTTAGTTCTTGAAATTAAAGACAACTGGTGTCGTAACTTAGCTTAATTGCTCTACTTTGACTCATCTGACATTATCAGAACTCTCAGTACTTTTGCTTTAAAGCATAGGTATAAAGTACATGGGATTTTAATACAGTGGTTCAGACAATAGAATAAACATCTTCAGAACAGTTTCTCACGAAGGGAAAGTGAATTCAAGAACTTCAGTGATTTCTCACACAGTCGAAGGCCAAACATTATATAAACATACACAAAGTAGCTCTTCTGCTTCTAACACAATACTAGTGGGCCCATGAAATTGTCTCATAACATTGAATATTTGCTTCTGGGAATTAAGTTAGAGACTAACATAAAAGACATGATAGCATCTACTCAGCATACAAAAACTAAAACAATCTTAGGGGAAACAAGAGGTTTTAACGTCTGTCCAAACTCATCTGGCATCAGATATTTCTTAAAAATATCTGAAATGCACCTAGTACAAAACCGGAACTGTAGAAATAAATTGTATTAGTGAAAAATGTTATGGTCTATGTGTGCTTTTTTTTGGTTGGTTTAGGGTTGGGGGGGTGGAGGTGGGGGGAGGGATTTGGGGTTTTTTTGGGTTTTTTAAAAGAAAAGCCAGAATATTAAGCTTACCTTATTAGTATTGATAGCTGTGATGACCCATACACATTGAGCATTGCTGTCATATTGAAATGGAAAATTGGGTGATGCAAAAGTGCCTCCAGGCCCCTGAAGATTGGATCCACAAGTTTTGACTGCAAAAAGAAAGTTCACCTTTTAATTCACATAGAAAATACATGTAACAGATTCATAAGCTGATCTCTAACTTACTCTAATCACAATATGAAGAATTAAAATACCATTGAACAAAACCAGAACCACCTCTTACAAGACAATAAAACATTCACATTTAATTATTCTGACAAAATAAAATAGAGCTTCTCTTGGGTCTAAACTTATAATCTTAAAAAATATTGAAAGTATTTTGAGGAAAAACAGTAAATACAGTTACAGAATCTGCCCTATTTATTTTTAAAATTCTTCAAGGATTAACTTATTCCACCTTCACTAATGTCTTGAAAGACAAATTTAAGTAGTAGAAACCTTTATCACTGTGCATATGTGGGTTTTTTTGTGCATATGTGTTGGTGTATGGCATGTCAGCATTTTTTTCTCCTATAACCCCTGTAAAACCCATTGAATCAATGGCCAAAGCACTGAAAAGTTTAAACTAATCTTGTAAAAGTTAGACCAACACAAAACAGTGTTCTCTATTTCTAAAGATTACAAAGGGTATTTATTTCAATTCAAAGTCTGTATGGTTATTTACAATAGCATGTCAGTAAAAAAAAAAAACAAACATATTCTTATTTACATAGTTTGCATCTCTGTCATAAATAATACAAAGGATATAAATTGTGTCCTTTGTGCTTTCAAGTGACACTTTCAAGGCCCTAACTTCTTAGTCTGCTGAAGCCAATAACACTTTTATTGTTCTTTCCTTGATATTCAGATCTTTGCTGAATACTCTACTGGTTAACTTTTCCTGTATGACGATGTAAAACTGACAAGCAACCTCCACTAAACATGAGCCTATCCTATTTCTCTAGTGATTATTATGACACCACATTAACTGCAAAAGCTATAGAACTATTTCTTCCACTGTATTCTGCCAGACCATCTTGCATAATTGAATAAAACAAATTGACACTTAGATATGTGAAATAATCCTAGAGTTGCATTGCACTTTCACAAAGCATGTTTATTTGATCAGTACTGAACACAGATAGATTCAGCTGCTTCTGGATGGAGGCTTGTTCCTTCCCTCACATTAACCTTTAGAAAGAATGTCACTTTTGCACCACGCTCAGAGAAACAATACTCTGGTGATGAATGTGTTCACAGTCACACCAGATCCCTGGAAAGGGGGTAGAGAGGTGAGAGTAAGGCTCCTCATTTAGGATCAGTAGCTGAGCACATTAGGGTCATAAGTGACACTAATGCCAAGCATTTTTGTCTATATATTTAATAAGAAATTGTACGACTCCTTGCAGCTTGTATGTGGGAAGTAAGTCAGGAGAGGAAAACCAGTGAATGTTCTAGATATTTTGCTGCTCCATCTGAACATGTGAGTCCATCTTTGGGGCATAGTTTGGGTGTAAAGCACAGCTCCTTTGCCTGCGTGCTGCAGAAGAGTTATGAGCTCTGTTTGCTGCCTTTTCCCATTGTAGCCTCATAGAGAAGGTCTCAAAGGAACCATGTCATTCTATAGTGGAATGAAATCTAAGTCTTTGACCCCCAATATCTAATACTTACACTGTTTTTAAATACTTCTAAAAACCACTTGCTTCCAGTACTTTTAAGTTTGAAATCCAGAAAAAAAAAAAAAACACGTTCTGGTTAGGACAATTTCTGTGTATTTGTGCACATTAATATTTTCATTATATATTAATATCTGATCTGTACCTACACACTAATACTTTCATTCCTTGATTCAGTTATTCATCATACTACTTGCTGTTGTATTAGGTCATCAAACATTTTCAGCAAAATTCCTTCATGCTTTTCTTCTTTTACTGAATTTTTTGCCCTTCATCCATTTGCTCAGGGTCAAAACCAAATGTAGACTTACTTCTTCACTACTTATCTCTTATAAATTCAAGAATTTCTTAACTGCTTATAAAATGTGTAATAAGGAAGCTTCATGAATTACTGGTTTTATTCTAAATCACTGCAATTTTGATATCCATCTTGATAAGTTCTAATAATAAGTGTGTGATAGGTTTTTGTCAGCTACTTATAAAGCAAAATTTATAATGTAAGTTGCCTAGTTAAACAAGCATACTGAAATACAAAGTTCATGTTAAACAAAACAGCATAGGAGAATCTTTTTACAGGACACTAGGATTAAAATTTCATGCACTTACAAAAATTTTAATAGGATTGGCTATCAAACAATGGATAGATGCCAAATGGAATAATCACTGTGAGAGTAAGAACTTCTGTTTACCTTTACACACAGGTCTATGATCACTCCATGCAGCAAAAACTTCAGCTATCCTCTGACAGGTGATACTTTTGGAACCTTGTAGGACATAATCTTCATCACAGGAGAACTGTACTGTTGCTCCCAAGCTAAAATCAAACAATGACATAAAAAGAAGGATTTTTTAACAAATAGATAGCAATCCACTGTTCCCATCACTTTGGATATGATAGTCTTGACAAACAATACAAATATGTAATCTGGAAATTTCTGCTATCACTAGTTAAAGGCTGAAGGCTATGTACTAGCCTTCAGCCTTTAACTAGTGTGTGATAGTGCACAATGTTCAGCCCTCTCTGGGCCCACTTTGGCTGGAGCTGGACTAACTCTTTTAACTGTCATTTGGAGGACAAGGGACTATTTCCTGACCTAACTTCAGAGCTCCATACAGTAAAAATTTGACAAACCTAGACATTGTGTAACTAAAAGTAGTTATTTATGTTATTTGAAGCTAGGAAAGAATGTGAAAATTGTATAAGAGAATCACCTGGAAGAAAAGTCAAAAGGTCAACTACAAGACTGAAAGAGAAATCCCCATAAACATTTTATTTCTCCCAGTGAAGACTTCAGGATATAAATAATATGCTGTGAATATCTCCCACCTCTGATTCTTCTTGAGGAAATCTGGTGCTTTTGATTTTAGAACTGGAGGGCATTGGAAGGGTGAGCACAATACCAGAAAAAAAGAACTAGATATTAATAATGTTTCTTGTATTTAAAAAGTAGTATAATATTAATAAGAGTATACAATATTAATTTGGATTATTGCAAAAATACTGGTTATAGCATTGCTTTATATTTCGATTACTAGGTTAAGATTTTAATTAAGCTTGCAGTGAAATCTTAACTTCATAGAAGTGGTCTCTGCACTCTTGCCAGTAATAAGATTCTGAATGTAACATCTACTAGATAATGAAAGTTACAAGAATATAAGGATTTGCTCATCTAACTGGCACATGTTTCTCAAATTAATGGAAGAAAATATAAGAATTCTAAAAACATATTTGTAGGTGTTTAACTGTGATTATTTATGAAGTTATAATTATGGCTTGAAAAGGTTTTGTACTTTTTCATATGAAGCTGACATCTGTTGCTGGAAACAGCACAGGACAAAACAAGAAATATATCCAGAAAAACTTTTTTGTTTGTTCTGTTTTGTTGTTTGTTTGTTTGTTTGGAGGGTTTTTTGTTTTGTTTGGTTGTTTGGTTGTTTGTTTGGAGGGTTGTTTGTTTTGTTTTGTTTTGTTTTTGTTGGTTGGTTGGTTTTGTTTGGGTTTTTTTGGTTGTTAAGTTTTTCCGAGAGGAGGATTGGGGCTGGGGGGAAGAGGGAAAAGGGGGGTAGAGTTTGGAAAATTGAATAAATCAATCGAGTAATATATATTCTTGAGATAGGTCTTTTTCTTTAATATCATTATGGTTTCAAATCCTGATTACAGTTGAAATAGCCAATGCATCAGGTCTTTCTCTGACATCAGTACCGCACACTTCATAATTTCAGCCTGCTGTCTTTAAAGGCTTGTCTGTCACAGCTGCAAAGTGTAAAATGTTTTATACATACACGTGACTTACAAGATCTTGTCTACACTGTGAATGCATTTCTATGGGTATTTTTAGATTAAATGTGCAGTAATTCCCCAAGGGTTTGTTATAGGAGCTATCCTGTATAACACTGTAAGCCATGTAGATATCTGGCCCTCCTCAGATGGATGACATTTTCCTGTCTTTGATAGGTTGCATACTGGTAAAAAAAAATGGCTCGTAAATCTCTCTAAGCAAAGTGTCAATATTTACTTGACACTTTGCTTGACCCAATCTTCAAATCTGGGTTTGATCCCACAAGGTATGACATTCATTTTTTCCAAAAGACAAACTAAAATTAATTTTTCTCTGATGGGTTTGGCTTGCAAAGAACAAGGCCTGTTTTTCTTTCCTTATAGACGGCCATTTTAGTGGAGCAATTCTTCAATTCACGAAGGCAGAGAGAAAAGTAAAAAGGCTGAGCACACATTCCAGAAAATAACTTTAGTTAGGTAATCTATTCAACTGCATTTTCATATGATGAAAAAAGCTACTAAAGAAGATTCATACTTATTAGAACAAGAATTAGCTTAAGGGAGTTTGAAATGTTAGATATTTAAAAAGGAGGAGTGTCAGCACAAAATAGCTGATGAAACCTGGGAAGTACCTGGGCCTTACAGAGACATAGATACTAAGAAAATGAGGACATGAAAGATGATACAGTCACCTGAACAGACACCTCAGAAAAGGAGGATTTGACAGTGGGTAACAGCTCTATAAACTGTTCCAAAACAGTTCCTGTTTGAATAAGAATGTTTGTGAAAGAATGGGATAAAGAACAGCTGCAGAATCTACCAAAAAAGGAGACATAAAAGTGAAAAACTGGGAAAAAAAAATAGGCGACTGAGGAAAAAGACCCACCAGGCAGATCATAGAGCTGGAGGATATTTCAAAACTGTGAAACACAGAGTTTATCTATAACTAATTTGAAAAAATATGCACAGCTGCTACAGAGACTAAATGGTTAGGAAAGTTCAAAAGGTACCAATTGGGAAGACAAGAATATCTTTCTCAAGATTAGATTTTCATAATTATCTGCATCAGAAAGTCATGTTGAGAAAATCTGAGTGTCCTTATTATTAGGAAAGAAAAGGAACACTTGAAGCAAAATAACATGGAAATATATTTTCTTTAACTGGCTATGGACTGATTTAAAGAGGAAATACACCATTTACAAATAAAATTAAACTCTTGGTAAAAAAAAAAAAAAAACTGTAGCAGGCAAAAATCCCAGAGGTCTGAATGATTATGAAGACTGTACAAGCATGATAATTATTTCTATCACCCACAAAAGTATAAATAACATTCACATTATGAAGTCCACTTTACTTGTCCAAATCAGTTTTGATATTAAACTGATATTTAAAAGTATATGACTATAAGAATTTGACTGAACTCAGCATGGGACTGGAAAATTTACAAAATTTGTGACATATATGATGTGTGAGTGAGACCTAGTAAGGGCAATTAGATAAGCAGATGATAAAGTACCAGTCTAAGAAAGAAAATGGAAGAGTAGGAGATCAGTTCCTACGGAAGATCAAATAAAAAAAGAAAATAATAGAGAGCTTGTCAAGAAAATGTTAAGAAAATGTGTCTCTCAGGAACTTAAAGCATAGCCAAGATTACCATTTTTAATATTTTGCTGTCATTGTCTATCTATACACTCTTAAAAATGGAAATTCTTTCAATTCTTTCCAAATTTTCTAGTATTAGAGAATCACAGAATCATAGAATATTCTGAGTTGGAAGGTACCCACAAGGATAATGGAGTCCAACTCTTAATTGAATGTCCCAAACAGTGGTTGAAGCAAAGATTCTTCTTCTTTCTGATGACAATATTATTTTTCCAATACCTTTAATCTGTGAGCCAGAATTACTCAGTTAGAAACTCATATTTCTCTAAAAACAGTTTGATTACTTGAGTACAAAAGGGTAAAGTGTCACTTCCCTCCATTGGTGGGTGCATGAGGCCCATGAGGTGAATATGATGAAGATTCAAAAAGGACATGCAAATTACCAGGAAATAATTATTAGCTCTAAGACAAAATGAATTAAAACATAGGCCAAGGGTTTGATGAGGGTTTGTGTGGTGTGGTGACATAGCAACAATTTCAGTAGGTTTTAAGTTTTTATTTTCTATTTTCTTTTTCTTTGACAGGATCTCAGATGATGGAAGGATTGTGTTATAGGACAAAGAGAAAACCTTGATAGAATAAAATCGATGACATCTATTACATATCCAGAGGTACTGTAGGAGGACATGTGAGAGATCTGATCTCAGCCTACTGGTATGTTAGAGAACTAAAGACTGTGGAGTTAGAAAATCAGATTGTGGAAGCTGGTTTTAGGGGAACCTCTGAACTGTGGGCAGGTATTACTTTAGAGAAAACTGGCAAGAGTAGTCCGAAAACAGATTGTGGGAACAAATGACCAAAAATAGTGCGAAAAAAAAGGACAGCATGATGTCCTGACTTACATTTGGTCCAAACTGCTTACCAGATGAAGCCCCCTAAAAGTAGACTATTTCTGCTTTGTAAATCTCAAGAGAACTGAGGCATGATATAATTATGAAGTTGCTCATTGTTGTATACAATATAGATATACATCACCAAAAAAAGAAAAATCTCAAGGATAGTATGAAAATCTCAAAAAATTTCAGAAGCAGAATATATTAATAAAAAAAAAATTGTTTGTGTATGCAGTCAATGGCCATTTAGTTCAGTATGCTAGCACTGAAAGTAATGAAAAGTTAATGCTCAGAGAAAATCTTTAGAATACAGGAACCATTTATAGTGCATCTTCCGGTCATTTATGATTAACAAACTTTCTGAGCTAGATCTACTATTTTAGGAGTCCTTGGATGACTAAATTAGGCTTTTTGAATGAGACCCTAGCTAAAGCTAAGACTAGTAAGGCACACTGGTAAACAAAAAGCTTCTTTGGGTATATTAGTCACAAAAGCAAGTTCATATACAATGTGGGTTCATTATTAAATGGATGAAGCCATCTTGTGGTGCTGAAATCCAATATAGAAAAGGCAGAAACACTAAATGCTTCTTCTGCACCAAATTCTACAGCAGATGTGCTTCTAGGTATCTGTATGTATCAACATAATTTGTGAAGAAGGGGACAAGCCAACACTGGGAAACAACAGGTAAAAGAGGGCCGCTGTATTCAAGGGCAGGTGGCCAGATAGCTTTCACCAAAGGCTGCTGAAAAATCTCTCTGAGTCTGTGCAAGGTGGGTATCTTCTATGAAAAACTATGATGAGATGTTCTGACTGATCATAGAAAGGCTAACATTACATGAACTTTTAAAAGGGCAAGGAGATGCTAGGAATCTTACATTGATCTCTGGAAACAACATGGGCTCTAGAAAAGCATGAACTGGAAATCAAGAGCACATACACTAGTTTACCAAAGCTGAGTTATATTTAATCAACTTGATTGTCTTTTATGACAAAATGACTGGCTACATAGCTTAGTGTTAGATGTAGCAGTGCTCAGTGTAACAGTGCTCATCATCAGTAATGTTTCTGAGATCACCTTTTAAAGCAGTATGTTTTGAGAGCTGACAAAATATGCACTGAATAGATATATATCCAAAATCGGCCTGGCAGCTGTGCTTAAAGAGCAGGAATCAATCACTTCATATTCAGTTTGTGGACACTAATAATCTGAGCATTAGGAAATCAACATAATGTCTGATGCTGTCTGATATTTTCATCCTCAGTCTTGATGGGGAGACAGAATTTCTGGATCCATATATTTATGGATCAAACTAAAATTGGAAAAGTAGCTGACACACTGAAGATCAGACCTTCAATCCAGAGGCTTGGCAAAGTCCAGCACTGGGCAAACAGGAACCTCATGAAACTCAAGTAGATGTACAATAGTCTGTACTATTGATCAGTAAAATGTTCTCATCCTGAACAGAACAAACATATACTTAAAAATACTAGATGTGGTGGCAGCAGATCAAGTGAAATTGTTACTCAGCGAGTGAAGCTGTAGCTGCAATATTAAGCCAAATGTTTTGCCTCCCACTTCAAGAGAGAGATTGGTAAAACTCAAGAATTTGGACATTAGTCAGAGGCTTAAAGCATATGACCTGCAGTGAAAAGTTAAGGCAGCTAGGCTTAAATAGTCTGACAAAGAGAAAGCTATGGTACTATCTAATAGCATACCATACCAATTTCAGGAGCCATTACCAAGATAATGAAGCCAAACTTTTCTAATTGCACCATATAATATACAAGGGGTGGTTTGGAAGATTCAGATTTTACTTTACAAGAAATTTCCTTCAATAAAGGAGGGCAGAGCTGGAACAGTGCACACAAACTTTAATCTTTGAAATCTTTAATCTTGAGAGTTTTCAGGTTTGGCTAAACAAAGACAGAGCTGATCTGACTAGTCCTGCATTGGGCAGGAGGATAGACTGGATGCCCTCTGAAGGACCCTTCCAATCAATATTTCTATGACTCATATAAACTGCTTAATTTGTCCTGAATTAATGCAAAGCTTTTGCATATATAACATAATGTGCTAAGGCAGTTTATAACTCCAAAAATGAATGCTTGACCTGAGTGTCTCTCAGTAACTTTATCTGCAAATTTCTAATTGGACAAAAGATGATTGCCATTAGGTTTGCATTTTCATAAAAATCCAAATTTGGATATATTTTTAACTAGGAAAAAATGTATAAATAAATATCAAATAAGGAAGCTAATATACAAATTTGATAAAATTTTAATTTTGTATCTGTTTTTAAAGTTTTCATCATTTGCCTCAAATGTGTGATTCCTCTTTAAATAACAGAAACTAAAAGCAGTAAGGAGTCCAAAATGAACTCTAGAATCTCTAAAGGATGAGAAAGACCAAGTTTATAATTTTGAACTTCATATGAAGTTTATACTGAATAGTATTATTTTAATAGTTGGCATTTGTGTAGTGAACTGCCTCATTTTAGGTTCTTTTCCTCCATTGTCTGATATGTTTTTTAAATTATTGTTGAAAAATAATCAATTATGCAAAGAATCAAAAACATCTTTCTGATGTACTAACCTATTCGGTTCATGCCTGCAACTGAACAATAACTGAACACAAACTTGAGTGAGGCCACCATTTTAGCTATAGAAGAAAATACACAGCCAGAAATAACCAATCAGTTCTTAAAAGTCCATCTCTATAAAATTGTAAATTTAGCAATATCATATATTTTAATGCTAGCATAAAGAAACAATCAGTATTTCAACACATATATTATTTCTTCCACCTGCAGCAAAAGAAACTAAATACAGTTTTTCAAGATTATGAACAGCGTACATTTTTTTTTAACCTAGCAACTTTCTACACACTACTAATCCATATTATTTTTTTATGTGTAAGTTACAAATAGGTTCTGCTGTTGTCTTTGAGCAACAGTATGAGAGCTGAGCTAAGTCACAGCATCTCTCTCAAGTTAAAAACATCCATAGGAACATT
>WBNO01006891.1:0-15546 GCA_013400575.1 Peucedramus taeniatus | reverse complement strand
CAAGGAGAGCTTGAAGCCCACACCACCACCAGGGCCATTTTGAAGTCCTTACCCTGCTGCTGCCACCAGCCTAGCCCAAGCCACACAGGCTGCAGATGCCACCCCTGATGCCACAGAAGATGTTTAAAGAACACAACACCTCAAACACAGTTGGAACAAAGCAGGCAAGGCTGACTCTCACTGCTCAAGGCTGTCAGGATGAGAAACCAATAAACATTTGGCAGTAACAGAGACCTTCCTTCCCGCCACAGCTCTTCCCCTGATTTTACAGCATCATCTGGCCTGAAAAACGTCTGCTTTTCCTCTATGCTGTTTTTTGCTGCCAATTCTGAGTCTGGCAAGGCTGGCTCTGCCAACTTCTTGGCTCTCTGTTACAAAAGAGAACATTAGAGAGAAGGATTTGTGAGTTAGCTGATTTGTAAACACTGCAGCAAGTCACCGTGTAAACACGGTGCTTATGTCCCTGTTGTTTCTCCTGAGCAGTTTACCTGGCACCTGATGTTGAACTTCAGGATCCTCCCCTCCCACCAACATTACAGTTGCTTGGTATGTAAAAAAAAAAAAAAAATCCTAGCTTCTCTGGGTAGCATAAAAAAAAAATCCTTAATTAAACAGTGCTCACAAAGCATCTTGATAATTAGGAGAGTCACTGGTAATATTTTGCATGAATAATAAATGAGATCCACAGGTGCACCCACAGTTGTTCAGTAGGATGAGGTTCAAACACAGCCAATTAGAGAGGGAGAACAGGTAAATAAACAGCAGAAGGCTCCACACTCACTGCTCATTTGACATCATTACTTTCACTATTGTGTAAAAAGCCCTTTCTAAGATTGCGTGGGACAAGGAGTTTGTACCTGAAGAAAAAGAATTAAAGGAAACTGAGATCTTGCACAAAGCTGGTTTGGGGATTCAGGGGGCGTTTCTGACCTTTCAGAGAATCCCAGAATGGTTTGGGTGGGAAGGGACATTAAGACCCTGTCATTCCAATCCCCTCCCATGGCAGGGACACTTCCACTGTCCCACACTGCTCCAAGCCCCATNCACTTCCACTGTCCCACACTGCTCCAAGCCCCATCCAACATGGCCTGGGGCACTCCCAGGGATGGGGAACCCACAGCTTCTCCAGGCAGCAAGAGCTTGTGCTGCTCCATTCACAAGAAGGGAAGTGGTGGTGGATAAATCACAACACTCCCATCACGTGGGATCCTTTTAGGTGGCTGTGATGGAAAACAGCTCAATCCAAGCCCCGTTCCTGACACCAGGGCTGGTTGTGCATGAAAGTCTGTGCTTGAAAGCTTCAGCAACAACATCTGCTGGGAAAGCGTGATTGACACAGCAGAGGGAACACCATCCACCCCCGAGGAGTGGGAAGGGAGACAGACTGCAGCATCAATCTTGTGCATAAAATAGATTTATTGTTGGTACAGAGTGAGGCATTTTCGTCAGGACTTGATACGAGCGAGGAGCACAACAGAACCATCCCATGGAAATAAAGGCCATGGAGCACCCTAAGCACTGGGTCATGAACATCATTCCAGCAGAAGGCCTGCAGAAAGGGTCTTCATCAATCCAGGCAATTTGGGAAATAAGTTAAAGCAAAATTTACACTTCTACACTGTGAGGAGAACTCTGACACCGGGACCAGGGGCTGCTCCTGAGGAACGGCCGCGTCCCGGCTCTGCAAGGGTTACACACCTTGCCTCTGACAGAGAGATGTTTCTGAGGAGATTCTACAGTGAAATAGCAGCATTTGAAGGATATTTCCCCTCTCTGAGGTCAGAGAAAGGCTCTTTTCTTTCCCTTCCTTCAATCACCAATAAGTGGGCTTTGATGCGGCGGAGCCACGGCCTCGGACGGGCGAGCTCTGATGGAACAAGATCCAGGTCTCGGCTTCCCGAGCGCTCAGGCTGATTGAGCCCTGAGGATGCTGCCCTTCAAATGGCTCTTCCACTTCTTCTCTTTATTGGGCTGCCCTGCAAATGGGCTGCTGGGTCGTTCTTGGGGAGAAAAAAAAAAGCTCTTCTGCTGAAATTAGTTGATGGTCTTGTGCTTGATGCGGACAATGCCTTTATCCTCCTCTCCCAAGCATTCTCTGCTGCAAAAACGATCAGAGGGGTGGGAAGAGAGAGGGAGAAACACATATTTCAGTAACTCAAAGTTATTCTGAAGTTTGGCTTCAATTCCTTTCTAGGATCTGCAATTTTTTAAAATAAAAACGCAGAACAAGAAACATTGTTGATAAACACATCTTGCCAGAGACAAGCCACAGAAGCAGAACGAAGCAGTCTGAGGACTCAACAAGGCAGTGGTTTGGAGGCCTGAAGAGTCTCACTAATGATCCATTTTCATCTCCCCTAAAGGAAATGAAAACACCTGACCTTACAATAAGAAAAATCCCACTCCCAGAAATTAAACTCTTAAGGAAAAATATCCTGAAAATATCCAGCTCTGTGTATCCCTTACCTGGCTCCTTCCCGGGTTCTGAGTCAGAATCAAAACCCCAAAAGTCTGAACAAGTTGCACTCAACTTGGGCTTCATTACAGAACCACAGATCATGGGATAGTTTGGGTTGGAAAGGACCTTAAAAATCATTTAACTCTTTTCACCAAACCAGGTTTCCTGTCCCTGGAAATGTTCCAGGCCAGGCTGGACAGGGCTTGGAGCACCCTGGGATAGTGGGAGGTGTCCTTGCCCATGGCAGGGGTTGGGATGAGATGATCTTTAAAGCCCCTTCCAACCCAAACCATTTTTCTTGCCTACAAAACCCATCAAATGAGTAAGGACTAATTATGAGTCTCCTTGCAAGAAATGGTAGGAAGGGATTGATATTTCTGAGGCTTTATGTCAGGAACAACCCCAAATTTAAACCTTGAAATCCTACAGGTGACCTCCAAACAGCTGATTCAGGTGTCTAAGCAACACTACACAGCTTGGAAGTCTGAACTGCATTGTCACAGTCATGGAAATTAGGGAAAATTAACAATAAAGGGAGTTAAAACCAGGTCAGGTTTGGCTTCAATCAGATTCTCTTATTATTCCTAAAAATAACCTGGTAAACTGTGCTATTCCACCCAGTTCCTGCAAGGCTTAAGAGCTGCACTTGGGCTGGATTTTAGGAAAAATGTCTTTTCCAAAAGGATTGTCCAGGGGGCAGGGGTGGAGTCCCCCTTCCTGGAGGGATTTAAAGCCCGTTAAAGTGTGGATGTGGCACTTGGGGACAGTCAGGGGTGGCCTTGGCAGTGCTGGGAATGCTTGCACTCAATGATCCTGGAGGTATTTTTCAACCTTAACAATTCTGATTTTAAAATTTTCCAAGGCATCCACACAACAGTTGGTGCCTCTCCTTGTGCCCACAAAATCTTCTAAAATCCACAGAGAAGAGGCTGATGGAATAAAAGGAGTCAGTTTTGTGGTCTTTGGGTGCCTTTGCAAACAAAAATCTGGGGAAGTTTCATCTGTTACCAAAACCTCCAATCCATGGCACCACCAGGGAGATTTCTGGAAAGCTCAGGAAGGCTCCTCTACCTGGAAAATTCCTTTTTGCAGAGGAATTACAGATTCACTCCAAGCCATCTCTGGGCTGAATATTAACTTTATGTTGATTTTTGTCAATTTAACACTGCACAAGTTAATAGAGGAAAATCCCAAGGGATCTGAGAAAAAAATGGGCACTTTTGTTTAGTGTCCTAAGGAAAGAAAATGCAGATATTTGTTCATCATATTCATATTTCTGCCCACAAAATTTCACCTTCAGACCAACGGGGGTCTTCCAAGCCTTACTTTGGTTTTTATCTACATTTTGGGTGTTTTTTTGCCTTTTGAAATTATTGCATTTAAAGTATTTTTTTTTTTTCTTACACAACCTTTTAAAATTATTGCACTTAAAATATTTTCTTTTGTTTTTTTTTACCTAACCCCATGGAGGGAAGCTGATCCCTTTTTAAATGAATGCATTTTTTTCTTGCCTTTTAAAATTAACGCATTTAAAATATTTCCCTTTTTTTTTTTTACATAACCCCATGGAGGGAAGATGGTCCATAATAAACTTCCTTCAATGAGGGCAGTGTTAAATGAAGAGGTCTTTTTGTTGCATTTCAATTCAGTGTTTCCAGACACACAAATCCCATTTTTTTTCTCTTAGACTGGAAATTGGCATCAAGTAAAAATACTGGAGATGGGGCTAAAATCCTGGTTTTATTCTATTTGGGATGCATAATTAAGGACCCACTTGATCCAATAAATTAAAATAGTGGTTACAAGGCTGAAGGGTATCATTTTGTAGCCAGGCTGTCAGGTACCAGCAGCTGCTGGTATTGTTATTTTAAGTACTCTCAAACCTCACCTGCCTGCAGAGGCCTGAATCTTTCTGGAATTCAATGGTTTAACAGGAAATTATTGCACAGATTTGTTAAAATTGTGGACTAGTTGTGTTTTTATGTAAGAATCAGAACTTCTTGTAGCCCAAGAAGGGGGAAAAATTGAGAAAAACACCCCCAAGATGTGTATTTTAACAGCTAATGTCCATATTCATGACTGGAAAACCAGGAAAAAGGATTAAAAAGCCATGGATGGTCTGGCTGGAGTTACTTCAGCATAAATAAATGCCAGCCACAATCCAAATATCTTCCCCTTAATGGCTCCATTAGGTTAAGTTTTCCTCTCCATTACTGGCATTATCATTATAATAACATGCAAACATTAATAACAGAGTTTAATTTATCTCTCCAGCTTCTCATGACTTTGGGAAGAGATTTCAAGGGAAGATACAACAACGTGTCAAACCCCTCTGAATTAACAACTCTCTGGGCTTTTCTAAGGAGGGGAGAAAAGGACAGATAGAGACATGAGATTACAGACAGCATGAGAAATAAGGAGCACACAGAAGAGAGGGGGAGATAATTATAAGCAAGATAGGAAAGAAAGAGGAGTCAATAAATTCAATTTATGAAAAGCACAGAGTGTGCTCAGCCCGAGCACAAGTGCCCAGACTCACCGCCAGGAAATCGGATTAGTTCACTTATTTGCTTTTCAATATCTTGCTCTATTCCCTCTAGCAAATTTTCTTCTTCCTTTGTTTCTTGTAGCCAGTGTCAGTTAACTTTTTCATTTCTGAATCTGCCATTTATCTCCCTCCTCTGGCTCCCAACCAAGCGCACAGAGAAGGTAATTTTGAAGTGATTTTATAGCAGCGTTTAGGAATTATTTCAAAGGAACTGTCTGGACATGTGGGCAAACAGTGAGTAAAAATAATTACAATTACAGCTGCAGCACGTGGAGGATGGGCTGGAGTTCATTATGAAAAACAATTGCTCCTGCTTGCAAATATTTCCATCATAAAAGGCTTCTCCTTCTCTGTTATCATGAGAGAAACCTCTCTGAATTCTCATCTTGAAGCATGTGTGAAACAGAATAAGAAACATTTAGGAAACACTTTTAACTACTTGACAGGCTTGCTTGAAGATCTTCAGCAAAAAAAAAGGTGTTTAAAAGGGTTCAAAAACCTAATGCTCATATTTATGCAATTTGCTTTTCCTGCACCTTCTGAACATGAATTAATTCATCCCCATCAGAGTCTTCTGAAGAAATTCCTATCAGATACAAACTCGAGTTAGAGCCTGAACATGTCTAAGTAATTAATCCATTTTTTTCTGGTTACTTTATAAAATAATAATAAAATTATACATACAGTAAATTAATGCTGCAGATGTTGCAGGGTCATGGGGAAGTCCACTTGAGAACAAACCAAAACAGGGCTACAAGTGACAGAACAAGAGGAAACAGCCTCAAGTTGCACCAGGGGAGGTTGAGGTTGGATATTGTGGAAGATTTCTTCACTCAAAGGCTTGTCCAGCCAGGTCAGGGCTGGAGTCCCCATTCTTGGGGGGATGTCAAAGCCCTGTGGATGTGGCACTTGGGGACAGGGTCAGTGGTGGCCTTGGCAGAGCTGGGGAACAACTGGACTGGATGGGCTTAAGAATCTTAATGATTCTGTGATTCTCATATTATTCACTGGACTTCTCCTAGAAAAAGGAGATTGGTGCATTCCAAAACGGGCAGGAGGAGAAATCATGGAATCACAGAAGGGTTTGGGTTAGAAGGGACCTTAAATCCCGTCCAGTGCCACCCCTGCCATGGCAGGGACACCTCCCACTGTCCCAGAGTGCTCCAACCTGGCCTTGGACATTGCAGGGATGGCACAACAAATACCAATAAAGGACAGAATAAAGGAAGTGAATTGGAAGGGACAGGCAGCTCTCAGTGACTTGAGGAACAACGAGCAGTGTTAATTCCAGCAGATCTTTGGGAATACCAGAGCAGTGTTAATTCCAGCAGATCTTTGGGAATACCAGCTCGAGGCTGCAGCATTTTAAAGCAAAAGGTCACGGAGAAGGATCAGAGGCAAAGTCTCAGGGATTTTCTGCCCAGGCAGAGTTAAGCCCAGGGAAGGTGATTACCATGATCAAACACCAGCCGTGCTCGCCAGGTCTCCACTATCACATAAAGATGGGTGTCCTCATGTGCTCAAATATTAACTCACAGATTTGGGCAGAAATAAAGATCAACAGACTGATTTAAGCACTTTTTACACATCCTGCATGTAGGCTGTGAGCACATTTCCTGATTTGTTTAAGAATACAATTGAGGTCAATATATGCATTTCTGTATTTGAAAGATGCAAACTGATGAAAAAGAGTAAAACTGAGAAATTGTAGCTTCTGTTAATTTAATGATTTACACATTACTGTCATTTTCCTACATGCTGCACTAATGAAGCATAAAGATTTTAATTGGCAGTGACATCCATACCCTACAAAACTGGAAGAGAAGAGGGAAACAGCAGGTAAAGGGCATTTTTAAAGCCTTGCATAACATATGACAGAAGAAATCAAGAATTCCAAGAGGTGACCAATGTAGTTTGAGACATCCATGAGTTTCTCATATTTATGGCAAAGACTACCAGGTATTTTAATCCCCTTGTTTTACTGCTAAAACTGTAGATAACAGGAAACATCTGCCAACAGCAAGAGCTCCTACACCAAACAACAGCTTCCCAGGGGAAGAGACAGAAACCTGAGCATTTAAATCAACTCTGAGTCGTCTCCACAGAGCTCTGAGAACGCACACATTGGGAAATGCTCAGGCATGGAGGAAAGACTAATTAGAAATTCCTCTGTTCATCATTCCATCATTTTTTAGTAAGAATAGGCCCAGCTCACCTGTTTGGCATGATTGACACAGTGCAGGTACTGGCTGGCCAGGGCAGAGCAGCTCAGGGTCTCCTGGGCATGGTCCCGGTAGCACTGGAGGATTTTATCCTGCAGCTCCCCACAGATGGGGTGGGACTCGTATCTCCTGTGGGAACAGAGAACAGCTTCAGGGTTTCCTTCTAAAAACATCTCAGGAAAGACAAAAAACGTGTATTATCATCATTATTATTAATATTATTATTGAATCCATTTGGGAAAGGAGTTTAAAGCACATCCAGTTCTACTCCCTGCCCCGCGCAGGGACACCTTCCACTACCCCAGGGTGCTCCAAGCCCTCTCCAACTTGGCCTTGAGAGGGCTGCCCTGATGCCTCAGGTTTGAGCTTTTATATTTTTCATATTCTGTGCTGCTTTAGTGTGCAGTTCTGAGCTTCACATTATGGGATGGTGAGCTCTGTGCACAGAGCAGGGAGACAAAACAATTGCTGCTCCAGCTGGGGACCAAGGACAAATGATCCCAATCTCAGGCCAAGAGCACAAACAGCGTGGGCTGGAGAGAGAAAAACAAGCAGGATGGGAGTGCATGGGCTAAAGCTGGGATGGGACAATGAACTGCAAGGTGCAAATGGAGCAGAACTGATCCAAGGCAGAGACCCCGTGCCCGCTGGGGCATTTTGGGACCATTTTGGTTCATCTTGGCTGCAGCCCTGGCTGGGCTCTTGTGCTGCCCAAGGTGGATCCATGGAGGAGATCCTTTGGATCAATCCCTGCTTTATTCTTTAACTCTGTCCAGTCTCTGTTCTAGGTCAGCCTTCACAAGGCATCACCCCCACCCCTGGAAGTGTCCAAGGCCAGGTTGGACAGGGCTTGGAGCATCCTGGGATAGTGGAAGGTGTCTCTGCCCATGGAAATGGGGTTGGAACTGGGTGATCCTTAAGGTCCCTCCCAAGCCAACCCACTCTGTGATTCTGATTCTCATTTTGCTGATTGGCCAAGGCAGATTTATTTTCCTCCAGCAGGGAAATCAAACACAAAGCACAAACGCTGCTCCTCCGAGGAATTGATTTCTTGACAATCACTGAAGACGAGGTGCTAAAATAAAGGGAATGTTAAGTCACCTTGATTTCACTGTATGTACCTATATGAAACATCTCTTCCTCCTTTCATTCATTACCCTGAATCTGTGAAATCTAAACCACAATTTAAATGCAGTCCCAGGTGCTTCCACACTTTATGATCTCCAAGTTCAAACTGGTGCAGATTCTTACGGAGGAGGATTTTCCCTTAATCCCCCCTCTGCTGAGAGCAGCACGTGCTTCAAAGGCATGTCAGGCATCAAAATGTGCAGCCACAAACTACTGCACGTGGAGGGAGGATGGCATGGTCTGGATTGGGACAGGGAACACAGAAACAGCAAGGATGTTCTCTGCAGACATCTCCCAGCAGTGATGATTTAGGTCCAACTAAACCAGAGCTCGATTAAAATGCCCAAACTCCTGGTGTGAATTGATAAATCAATACAAGAGAGCCTGAATTAACTAAAAATACCCACATAAACCTTGCTGTGCCTTTATTCACAAGTGATTTTAAAGTGAACTCTTACATACAGGTGAAGAGAGGAAGGAATTGGCTGCTCTAGCACTGCTGCATAAATTCTGTCAATGTATTTAAAGCCATTTCAATGGGGGAACTCTCAAACCCATGATAAAGAGCTTTTGAATTGTGTATTTTTTTTTTTCCCAGAGCCATCAGTGACCAAAATCCAGGTATTATTCCTTATTTGAATGTTCCAAAGGGTTCTACACATTGCCAAGCACATGGGAGCCCTGTGAGACACATCATCTCCTGCCCCTCAGTGATTTGTTTTCACACTCTGACTTTTCAGGGGGGGATTTTTGAAAACCTGCTCTCAGCCCCATCCTTGTGAGAACAAGGCCACTTCCTTCAAGCCAACCAAGTCCATTTCTTTATTGAATCTGAAGGTGAGCACTGTCTCTGTATTGATCAGCTGTGCTTGTTCCACTCCCCCAATGCTCTGTTGGCACTTTTGGGAAAGCACTAAATGAAATTACTGCCTGGCATTAGAGGGCCATAAACCACAGGCTGCAGGATCTCCTGTTGGGAAAGGAGGTTCCATTGTGCATTATGGGAACCCCTCTGAAGGGTTTCCCATTGATTTCTGTCAGGGATGGATCACTGGATGGATGGTCAGAAACAACAGCAAGGAAACTCCTCCAAAGGGGAATGAAATATCTCCCTAACAGAGAACCTCCTGAAGCTGCTGTGATTACATCAATTAATACTTAAATGGGATATTGGGAAGGAATTCCTAGCTAGGAGGGTGGGGAGAGGATGGGATGGAATTCCCAGAGAAGCTGTGGCTGCCCCTGGATCCCTGAAATGTCCAAGGTCAGGTTGGACACTGGGGCTTGGAGCACCCTGGGACAGTGGGAAGTGTCCCTGCCCATGGCAGGGGAGGGATCTGGATGGGCTTTAAGGTCCCTTCCAACCCAAACCATTCTGTGAAACTTTATTCATGAAACTTCCATGAATAAAGATCATTTTACAGAAGCTTTTAAGGATCTGTGGGGTTTGGCTGAGGGAAAAGCTCATAAGAAAAGGTAAATGGTGCAAACCCAGCAATTACGTGGAATCTGTTGGGAAAATGTGGAGGTTTTAAATGCCTGAGTGGATAAAACAACCTGGTCAGGTCCCAGGCAGGGCCAGGAGATCCTTAGAGCAGGAGGTCCTGAACCATCCCATGTCCTGGGAGAGATCTATATTTTGGGACATGTGGCAGGAAAAGTGTCACCAGAGTATCACAGAATGGGTTGGGGTGGAAGGGACCTGAAAGCCCATCCTGTGCCACCCCTGTCCTGGGCAGGGACATCTCCCAAACCCCAATCCAACCAGCATCACCACCCAACAGCCAGGAATTCCTTCCCAGTATCCCATCTAAATCCCCTCTCTTTCAGTTTTAATCTCTTGCCCCTGTTCCTATCACTACCTGCCCACGTAAAGTAAACAAGATCGGGTCCTACATCATAATTAATTAATTAATTAATTAATTGCTCAGGGATTTCACAACTAAACTGAAGGAAAACCACAAACCATGGGAGTGAAGCAGGAATGCCAGGGAATGCTGACAGATCTCCAGCTCCACTCAGTGCAACTCCAGAACTCCTTAACAGAACCAACACACCCAAAATCTCCAACGCTTTCCTCAGCACAAGTCAATGTGAGCAGCAGCCACATGGCACACGAGGAACAGCGTGGTTTTATTAAGTTTGCAATTCCTTCATCTGCTCTCCCTTCTCCAGCTGCTCCTGAAGCACCTCCCATGCCAGAATAATCTTTCAGTGCTGGAATAAACCTCTGAGGGAGCCGTGCACCCACCTTTTCCAGAGAGCTGATGCATCACAACCTCATAAAGGTAATAGGATGAAAACACAAAAGGAAACGAGAGAGAGACAGTCTTAAAAAGAAATATTCTATGCTAAAGCATGAAAAGAAAATTTAATGAAGGGAACTTTGTACTCATCTGGGCTCTCTCAAAGAGCATAGCTTATTGTGCTCCTGGGGGCTTGGGGAGAGGAGCCCCTTCATGGCATTCAAACAAAATGTCTACTAAAGAGGAAATTTGAAATCACCACGGTGAGCTTTGCGAGCTTCGTGCTAAAACTGACACTCTCACTGAAGGAATCTGAATGGCTGATGAGTTTCCAGCTGTGCAGGTATCTGGCATAATCCCCCCCAGATCAGGACTTCAGGCAATTGTCATAAAATATGGGGAAAAAAAACAGCAACAAAAAAGGAGAACGTGAGATAAAAATAGTGCCATGAGATGGGCAGGAGTACCCAGGGCTTAATTTAATTCCTCATTAAAGTGCTGACACCTATCAAAGGCGGCTGATTTTATTTGTGTAACCCTTGGCTACTTGTGAAGTACTGAATTAAACAGAGCAGACTGATCCTCTGTGTCCGAGCAGCACAGAAGAGCCCAACCTGCAGCTCTTTAAGATCAAATCTTGCTGTGCCTCCTCCACAGAGCAGCTCAGCACATCCAAACCACAAACTGGGGGTGGTTCCCAGCATGGGGCCGTGCTGGGGAAGTCCAGGGAAGTCTTAACTTGAAAATAAAACCCTACAAATGAACGTGATCCCATTGAGCCCCAGAGCAGCAGCACAGGAGGGTGTTGGGGAGGATGTTCTGACCTGTTCTATTTAGTCCTACTGATGGAGGAGAGGAACCAGGCTGTGACCAGACCCGGCAGAATGCAAGATAAACAACAAAAAAAGGAAGGTGTTTCTTTTCTCAGTGTTCTCAGAATAAACACAAAGATAAGGAAGAACAAATGGATTCGAACAAACGGTGAAACAAAAGGAAACTCAGGCAATCCACACCCTCGAGGTGGGCAGCCCATCAAGTGTCTAACAGCTGAACTGTTTTCAGGTGCTTTATGAAGAGCCAAGAGGAGTTTCAGAAGGATTTGTTAGAATTTAATCCATTAACACTGTCTGTGTCCAGAAGAAATTTCTTCTGAGAAAGAGCAAAATGTGTTTCATGGAATCATGGCACGGTTTGGGTTGGAAGGACCTTAAAACTCGTCCAGTGCCACCCCATCCATGGGCAGGGACACCTCCCACTGTCCCAGGCTGCTCCAAGCCCTGTCCAACCTGGCCTTGGACACTGCAGGGATCCAGGGGCAGCCACAGCTTCTCTGGGCAGTCTGGAAAAGGAATGAGTGAGGGGTAAAGGTGGAGTCACAAATGCTTCAGAGAGAAATCCGCAGGGAACTGGAAATAGGAGGGAAGGAGAAATGGGACAGGCAGGGCTGGGAAAGTGAAGATGTGTGATTTGCCTGGAGAACACTGGTGAGGAAGTAGCAGCAGGATGAAAGGGGATGATGAGAATTTGGGGTAGGAAAATCTGCAGCGCTGCTTTCACCTGACACAGTCAGGGCAAGATTCCGTTTCTTTTGGCCAGGAGGAAAAAAAAAAAGTAAAATAAAGGTTGGTAGTTTGAGCAGCGATGGATTTAGCTGAGCAGATGGACAGGAAAGGCCACAGTGGAAGAGTTTTGCATATGGAGGCAGCAAGAGAAACGTGAGCCCAGCTCAGGAAACCCTGAGGGAAGGGCAGCTCCAAGCTGAAGTGTGAAGGACACCTCTGAAACAGCAGCAAGGCATTTGTGCTCTCCATCACCACCCAAAAAGGCGCTGGTAAGGGGATTCTTCTTTTTTTTACATTACCTCACCCAAAAAGCCTCTCCCAGCAGCATCACATCACCGCAGAGCGAATCCACAGGATGGGTTTGTAGCACAGAAAATCATTGTAAAACAGAACCCAGGGAAAAAATAAGACAAAAGGGCATATGGTAATGAAGGTCCTCATTGCTGCACCATTATTTTTAGTTTTTACATTAATTTACTCTTTATATTAAACTATTTTTAAGGATTGTTTTCACACATGCAGTAGGTGATGACTGGAAGACGCGTTACGGAACGTGTGAGGCACAAACCAAATGGTTCCGTTCTTCTCCGAATGCTTTGGAGGGAATAACACAAATCTGATTGCTGAATATCTACAAATGCTGGGCCCTAATCAAGCTGTGCCCACACAGAGCCCTCACAATCACTGCGTGGGAAGTGCTGCCAGCAAAAGATCAAGTACTGCAGAGTTGATTCTTGCTTTTATTTACACTCAGATGCGGAGTGTGACTTCTGCAAAAGGTGTAAAAGAAAGAATTTTCCTGACAAATCTCTGCTGAAATGCTGGGAGAGAACCATGGTGGTTTCTGCTCTGCAATTGAGAATGTAAAATCTACAGGGTAATAGTAAAAAAATGACTTAAAGACTGGAATACAGCTTACTCCACCTTTTGTGCTATTCATAATCAAGCCCAGGGTTAACGTTCACTGTGTTATTCTTACATCCTTTCTGCAAAAAAGCACCCCCAAAATCACAGGGAAATGTTTGTCATCATCTCATTTATTTCATCTCTTACCCAACCTTGTCAAAAGCAAACAAAGATCTATTTTAAACATTCTGAGGGAAGGGAAGGGAATGGGCTTTAAGGTCCCTTCCAACCCAAACCATTCCATGTTACTTCTAAAGACTGGAAANGGAATAGCAGGGGAAGGGGAAGGGGAAGGGGAAGGGGAAGGGGAAGGGAAGGGGATGGGCTTTAAGGTCCCTTCCAACCCAAACCAGGATTGAGCAATTCCACATTTGCACATGAAAGTTATGCACATTCTTAAAGCCTTTCTTGGGCAAGGACTGAAGTGGAAAACAACAGGATGAGGATCAGGAAAAAATATCCTGGTTGTGAACCGTAATTTGTTGGGTGAACTGATTGCCAAGGACAACCTTCAGGCCCTCAGGACATCACACAAGGATCAGATCTCTTCAGCCCAGAGAAAGACAACTGCAAGAGCTGGATCTCAATTATCAATGAATTACAGGATGAAATTATCCTGTAATGGATTACAGGACAGAGGCAGCCAGACAGGTTTCCTAGCAGTGGGTTTACAATGCAAAAATAATCCCAACCTTTCCCAAAGAACAGCTAATGAAGAGCTGGGACTCACTGTCAGAGCATACTGGGGTCATCAAAAGCACATTTAGGTCCAAAAATAATTCTGCAGGAAGGTGTGAGGTGCCCAGCAAGAGATTACAAGCAAGATTTCCTGGCTCAGGAAAGCCCCACACCACCACTTGTTTGAAGGCAAAATGGTATCATTGAACACTTCCCTCATCTTCACAGAATTCCCTAAAACCCCTCCCTGCTCAGGAGATTCTGATCTGACATGCTGTGGTTGCCTAAATTCCAAATATCTCAAGGAGCAATCTATCAAATGAAGACAGGATTCCCATCCACCCTGACAGACAAAATGAGTTTGAATACTTTTATTTCAATTGCTATGAACCGATTTGCATGATCCCAAACCACTATTTGTTTATAAAATTCCCCTCCCCTCCAAAAATAGAAGAAAAAACCCTCTTCAAATCCAAAGCACACCACCATTAATGCACAAATGCACCTCTCCCACAGCTGGTTCCTGCAGCTGCAAAGGGAGCAGCATGTTGGAATCACCCAAATTTAGGATGCACTTTTCTTTTTAGCTTAAGGGACAGTTTTTAGTGAATAGCAGGATACTAAAATAAACAATCACGTGGATGGCAATGATACAAATTCCTTCTAACAGGGGCATGGATGCTGCTACAAAGTAGGAAAGAGAATTTAGCAACTGCAGGCTTTAATTAGAAGGAACTCAATGAGAAGCAGTTTTATCTCTATGAATATTTTGTAGTACCTAAATGTTATATTTAGAAATATATAGAGAAATACTTCTTGGCCTTGCACAGATCAAACCCAGCTCCTAATTCTGAGAAGTTCAGAGCCAAAGAATGATCCCAGATGTAGCCAAGCCTGTCCCACCACTGTTGAAGACAAAACCCAAACTCTTCCCAGCTCCAGAGTCCCATCAGCTCAGTGTGGATGGAGCCAATCCCCCCAATTCCATAATTCCACAATCAGCAAACCAACATTTGCATCCAAACCTCATCATGTAAACCCAGATCACAGACTATTTTTAGAGCTTGCACGTGGTATCACTTGAGCTCAGCCTTACTCACCCGAAAAAAGAATTATTTAATGAAGACTGGCAAGATTCCACTTGGCTGTTCAGGAGAACACAAGTCAAGGATCATCACTGCAAACAACACCATGTGCTAGAATTCCTTACTATTTACTCCTAATAAGGGATTTGGAGGGGGTTTCTGAGGGTTTAGGGAAGCAAAGGAATCAAGGCTCTCCTCAGCTCCAGCTCGTGGAAAGGCAGATCCAGGCTCGGGGAGACTGAATTGATGCTATGCTGGTATTTCTCATAGAAGTGGCTGGTGCCAGTTGTAGGATTACTTGGATATATGAACTACCATTACCTGACAGATTAAACCTCGATATTTCTGATTTTAAAGGAAAAAATAATTCTGCAACAGTTTGAAACCTGCTTCTGTATGAAGGTGGCAAAAAAGACAAAGTTTCATCCACTTAAATGATCTATTTTAATGACATCCCTGCCCCTGCATTAAATTTTCCACAATAACTTTACATCACTGTGTGTGTAAAGCACACAGACACACACAAAAATACAGACAGATCCAAATGAGCATCATAAACCAAATGCAGGACAGCAAAGCACACTGTGGATTTATTACTGCCACTTATTTCCTAAGAGCTACAACTCACTGCAGGCTTTGTAAAGGCCTAACATCACACCATCATCCTCAAACCGTGGTGATAAAATCTTCACTGAGCCTCACACTAAAAAAAA
>WBNO01006888.1:30058-54743 GCA_013400575.1 Peucedramus taeniatus | reverse complement strand
AATAAATAATAATAAATAATAAATAGAGTTTACCAAGAGACCCTGTGCCAGATAACAGCTGGGTACATTTGTGTACATTTGCTGGGAATAAAAAAGAACCTAATATCCAGATTTGTAGAATCTGAATTTCACCATGCTGAAAGTTTTACTGTATCAACTGTGAGCTACGCACCACAAGTGAGAGTTTACTGAGAACTGTCTTAGTGCTTTTCTGTCTATAATATCATTGTATCTGCGAAAAGTGGCAATCAGATGTTAATATTTTCAAATAACTGTAGGAAAAAATACTTTATTAGTGTCTGTAGAACAGCATGTGTGTTTGTTTGAGATTTTCAGTCCCAATACGCATGTTTATAAATGGGATAGGACAGGACAGGATAGGACAGGATGGAATGGAATACTCTTATTTCTATGATAGAAATAGATATTTGTACAATGTTACTATTTAAAGAAAAAAGAATGAATCATGAATGATAATCTTAACATGGAGTAGGGTGAGGAAGAATCCCCAAAACAGTTTCTTTCTCATTTCAACTTCTTGATTTCAGAGCTTTCTTGATTATTTATTCCTTTTTTCCCTAGTGTAATAGAAATCAGATTTTAGTCCTTAGTGAAATCCACAAAGAGCAAAATCTAAACCAACAGAATTTTCTTAGTGAGAATGTGATCTACACGACCTCATCTCCATATTTGAAAGCGTACAATCTCAATGTATAGTGTATCTCTGGCATGAAATCCTGCATAGAACAGAACTACAGAACTGACAGGTAGCTACATGTTTGCAATTGTTTTTTTAAGATGGTATTCCTGCATGTATTTTTTAAAATACCCGAAAGGAAAAAAAAGGTTTTTTAGTTGAAAAAAGGTTGTTTAGTTCTTGCATGTCTACAAGAAGGAAAAATTATTCAAATGCATAGGACTTCTCTGGGGCTTAACAATAAGGCAGCTTAAGGCAGCTACTAGCTGCCTTAGCAGTGAACAATTTTTAGTAGAGAAAGCTGCATCATTACAGATAATAGCTTCAGTTGCTTGAGACTCAAAGACAACCTTTTAGAAAAGGCAAANNAGGAAAGGAGTAAAACCAGGGAAAAAAAAAAAAGGCAAGCACACTCTTCTAAAAGGAAGCAAAGAAAGAATTCCCAAAATGTTCATTTTTTCTCTAATAGTTTTGGTACCATATGGTTTTTGAATCAGTAGCAGCTGATGTATTCAGTAATAGTTCCTTTTGAAGGGACTTGTCATAATATTTACCTTCTCTACAGCAACAGAAATAGCTTCTGAGGCTGAAATGGCCATGCTTACTAAGACTCATGAAAACAAGAGACATTACCATGGTGAATGAATCTCTTGACACCATTATTTCAAGGATAAATAACATTCATTGCACTGTGCTTAATTTCAGCTGAGATATTTGTGTCCTTAGGCATGGTGTTACCTAGAAAAGAAGGTTCCATTGTGCCACAGACCTCTAGAACATGAAAAGTATGAAGGACCTCTGGAGATTTGATAATGAAAATGAAAAATAGAGCATGCTACATTTATCAAAAACACAAGAATAAAAAAAGCCATCTGTAAAGAGAGTTTTCACAATGAAATAGTGTGGTAGGCAGGGACAGTTACTCACCTCTTCTTGTACTGCAATTTGATGCCATCCTTTGTCCACTCTCCTGACAAAACTGGCATCAGAATACCAATCTCCCTGGAAAGGAGATTAAAAGTAAATTTTATTGAGATACTCAAGTAATCTGTCTATATACAGAAATACTGAAGTGTGTGCAGTGTGACCAAAAAAGTGAAAATTGTTCCAAGGAAATGTAAGAAACTAGCCTCTCATGTGCATCTGTCCGAAAAAGTAGCCTGATTCAGTTTCCCATGTCAACCAATGTGTAGATTTTTGGTCTGTACTGATAAATTCCTCTTTTCCATTGATTTCATTGCCTGCATAGCAGCATGTGTCTCTTCTTAAAAAAACTAAAGAAATGGATGCATTGGAAAACTGAAGTCAGATTAGGATATAGTCTATTAATCTTGTTCAATCCCTACACACACACAAAAAAGCATTATGTGCTGCTTAGTCAGAAGCTCTTAAAATATGAGCCTTACAGCTGTATGTACTGACTAGTCCCATAAGTCTTACATCTGACTAATCATATGAACTTTATTCTACATCTATTGAGTATAATAAGCCTTTTAACTTAAGGTTGGAAGTACAAAGAAGCTAAATAACAAATGACTTTAGATTTTGTCATGGTCTATAATTATCTTTTGTTCGCATTTATATTTATGCATGCTGGATCATAAAATTTTAAGGAATCTACCAGAGAAATACAAAGTGAGGATATTGCAGGGAAGGGAACCTTTTATTTTTTTTAAGAGGAATGAAAAAGAGACTAATTACCTCAGGACCAAATTGTCATTGAAAGACTGGACAAAGAAATATCTACTATAATCTGTGTAATACATAAAAACATAATCTGTCATTATTTACTGGAACAATAAATTCCAAGACATTGTATAATTTCATAAGCTTGACTACAAAAGCAAAAATAAATGCCAGCCTTTGCACGGTTTTGAGGAAAATATATGACCTTATATAAGCTAGTGCATTCACCAAAGCATTCAGCCACCACATTAGACAATGTGTTCTGTTCAGATAGACACTAAGGTGAAGTGCTGCTCTGAATGCTACATTTTCCCCCATTAAAACACTTCAAGGGTTAAAAGCACAACACTTACTTTGCGTTAGATGAACCTGGGCCTTTAAATCTCAGCTGTGGCTGCAGCCTCCTTGTCAGGGAACAGCCGATGTCAGCAGCTTGAATGATGTCTGACACTAATTATGTGCCATTCACAAGATTGCCAGGCTGGAGAGTCTAGGGGTCTAAAAAGCTATTTAAAAGGTTTTCACTTGAGGTCTTACTCTGTTGTTTTTTTGTTTTTTTTTCTGGAACCACTTCTTTTTCAGAGCAGCACCCTGCTAATACCATTGAGGAAGAAAAATGGTTAAAAGACCATTAATGGTCTAAATGGTTAAAAGACCAATTAATGCTTGAAATGCATTGCTTTTGTTTGAAAGCCATATAAAGAACAGCTTTTACATCTTTTTCTGTGAAAAATACAAAGCTGCAGAGAGATACCTTGTCCTTGTCATACCACCTGCCTTGGTGCTGACACAGAAGAACCTACAAGGTCAGCATTTCAAAGCATTCAAAATTAATTGACAGATGGACATTGTTAAATAATTAATGTACCTTTTAGCTGCTAATGAATCTTAGAAAGTGTTCCATGGCTATTGAATAATTCAAAGATTTTTTTGGGGATCTTATGTATATGCGACTCTAGATTTATTTTTTCCCCAGGTAGTTTTTAAGAATACCATTCCTTCCATTTGCACATATGCATTTATGTATGACAGCATTTCCTAAAATCTAGGAATGGCTTATATTTTTGTTAAGATATCTCCCTTCAAAGTTTAAGATTTAAAACTTCTGCTTGTCATGCTTATGGTCAGTTTATGAATATTACAAAAGTGAGCAAGTCAAGCAGCTTGTCAAGCCAGTCTCAGACAGAAATTTGCTGTTGTAAACCAGGTATGGATCAATACATTACATGAGTCAGTGCCGTGTTCTGGGGAGGGTGTCCCTCTCTTCTTCCAAATAATAAGTGTTAGGATGAAAGAAAGTATCTTCCAACTTGTGCCAAAGAAGGATTAGATTGGATATTAGCAAAAAAATTCTTTACTGAAAAAGTTGTCAAGCATTGGAAGAGACTGCTCAGGTCAGTGGCAGCCACCACCCCTGGAGATACTAAGAGGACCTGTAGATGGGGTGCTTGGTGACATGGTTTAGGCGTGGACTTGGCAGTGCTGGGGTAATGGTCGGACTTGATCCAGAGGGTCTTTTCCAGCCTAAAAAATTCCATAGTTCTATGATTTTAAGTTTCTTGTATTAAATTTCATTAGAAGGACACATACTAGATGAAGAGTACTTCACTTGTTCTCAAAATAGTGCTCCTAAGTAGTTAAACAAAGTTTGTGCTTTTAACAGGGATTAGCAGAGCTACAGATATTGAGAATATCCCATTGACAGAGATGATCTCACTGATTTTGTTGGATTATCTCATTATATATAGGCACATAGTAAATCAGCCAAATGCAAAGAAATATAAGCAGAAATGAAGGCATATTATTATTATAATTACAATATGAGAAACTATGCCTAGAAAAAAGACTGAGTCAGAATTTAATCCTACCAATTGTAACAAAAATCCTCTGTAAAATGCTGTGACTTAAAGAAGGCTAGGATGATCCTGGAATGAGCAAAAAAGGGAGTTTGATTCATGTTACCTGAATACCTAACAATGATAAGTCTACCACTAAATATTGATCATGTATTTTGTATCCCAGGCAAAAGCAGTCTGAAGGGGACCAAATCATATTGTGTGGGAAGTTTTTAGAGCATGTACGTCTATGTGGCCATGTGTAATCAGTCATAGATTAATGCGGGTTTGACATGTATTGACTGGCAAAAAAAAAAGAGCTAGGTCTGATTTTTACTGTATACCTGCAAACTGCTGGTTCTCTTACATGTGTGGATGCAATGGGAAATGCCCAGTCCCACAGTTATGATGCCATCCTTGGACCACTATGGCATCCATTGAGCTTAATGAAGAAGAGGAATGGAAGGCAGAGGTGCGGATTATTTTCTTTTGGTTTTTCATGGAAAGTATTTTTGCTAGGGTAAAGTTTCTTATCTTGTTGGCCTTTTAAAATCAGTGAGGAATTTCTCCCCCCTGATATGTATCTTAGTTTCTGGGTGCACATTTTTCTTCTCATTCTGCATCATGAAAGGTTCCCCATGACTGAACAGGTTACTAAGCCAGATGAGCTGGTATTTTGCAGCTCTGGGCGTGCATTTGAACCACTTGGTTAATATGTCCTCTGTGTTTACTTAGGGTTGGGTTGATTTCCCCCAAGTCAGATTGGCAGAGATTTGAAGAGTTCTTCACCTTTTCATCAAGCTCATGCCATATCTAACTTTCTGAGGTCATTTGGATGTAGAACATGTGTTTCCCTAATACCAGAGCCTTTTGAGCGGCTCTCAATCTCTTTTGCTTGTTGCCTGAGACATATATTCAGTTTTATTGAAGAAAAAATAAATTCTGTCCCTGAAGTATCTAGGTTTGTTACTGAGATTTTGTGTGGACAATAGCTGGCTCTTGTACACAGAAAGCCAGCTGCTGCAATTTAATGGTTATAGGCAGACTAATGTTTAGCAAAGTCAAATTTAAAAAGGAAAACCACTCCTCTCCCAGTAAGCTTAGAGCCAGACCAGATGAGGGACATGTAATTAAATGTATTCATTATAGTACCCCATAAATATTCTCACACATGACAATGGAGAAGGGAAATGCTTATTCTTCACACTTCAAAAAATAAAAGATGATCCTTTGCCACAAATTGCGATGCTTAGAAATATATGCAGATCATTGTATAACTGGTTCAGGTGAAAAAAGATATTAAAAGCCCAAACTTGAGGAGAGTAACATTATGTTGTGTACTAGATTGAACATTTCTGTAATATCAAGTACTGTTCAGGTGCCAGTATTTTCAAAAGTAATTAATTTAATTTCATTTTTGGAAGTTCAGAATCAATTCTGAAGGAGGTCTGAGAAAGCATTGTGTATAGTAAGAAAGAAAGTTCTTCTGATATGTATAAATTGTCTAAGATAAGGTTAAATTACTTGATAACAGAAAATACCTAGAATAAAAAAGTTAATTTTTACATTGCTTATAATGTTAATAGAGCAGAAAAATGACAAAAGAAAATACACTGCCTGGGTGCTGGAGCAAAACCAATTCAGACATGAAAACATGAATATATTTAATACCAGATAATATTAGATACTGGATTAAGAAGAAGCTATGCTGGCTGTGTTTGACTTTTATATGAAGACTACATACTTTCCAGTGAATGGATCAGAGCTCAGACAGATGTCTGCCAGAACAAGTTCTTCAATCCTTGCTATACTAGTGATCAACTGAGATTATCAGAACAGTTCCTTTTGCAGAGAAAAATGACTAATTTCTTAGTCACTTGGCCGCTGACTATCTGCTACTGATACTGGGATTTTCACTCAAGTATTACCATGCTGTTCTATAGTTTGAGTCTAAATATATTATGTAGCGAATTCCAGTCAGGGCTCAGAAATACATGGTGCATCCAGCAGGGCTTTGCATGTTGCACAGATTATTTTATATAACCTATGAAATTATATTGTCATTTTACTGAAGGGTTGCCTGGTATGCTGAACATCATCTCTGTGTAAACAAGGATGAACAGTGCACTCATGAGAACATGAATGTTTTAAAGTCATAAAACTGCGTTTTCTTTCTGTTGATATTCTTGCTTTTCATAATAGTCCTTATAAAAGGAGAAAGTAAACATGAATGTATTTTAAAAAGAACTTTAGGAAGTACAGAGAGGAAATTTTCTGTATGAGCTACTTAATGGTTTCAATTTGCATGCAGCAGTAAAAATAGAAGCTCAGTAACTGATTTCTGTATTACAATTTAGGAAAATATTGCACAATTAATTTCACATAAGACTTGCAAAAAATCTGGTTTAATCAGGATATGTTTAGGACTGTTAAATAGATTCAGAATGCTAAAGGGACGCCATATACTTAAGTGACTACAACAGTTAATACCTTAGAAAATTATGAGCTCCATTTCAAAAACATGTATCAACTACCTGACCTTTTCCCCCTGTAAGTGATCCTGTCTTGTCTGTGATACTTCCACTGAAATTTTTTATCAGGATAGAGAGTATGTTGAAAAGAGTGTATTTTCATTCATTTTATTGTAAGTATCAGAGATTTCCAAGGCTTTAAATAATTTGATTTATAGAAGAAACATTCAATAACTGTTGAGTAAAGATGGTTTTCTTAGTTATACAGGCTTGTAGACTGTTTTGCTAGAATGACCTTTCCAGCAATACACAACTATATATTTCCTTGTGAATATGCCAGACAGTAATTTATGGCTGTGGAGAGAAGAGAGAACTATAGTTTCTTCCAATTTATACTAATGCAGAAGTCTTCAGAAATAATAATTCTGAATTTAATAACAATTAAATTTGTATGTTAAGATTCCCCGGTTCTGCTTACTTAAACTTTTTTGCCCATTTAAAATTAATGGTAATTTTACAGCCATATAAGCAATCATTTACATGTTTAAGTTCATTTGCACACTTGAAAATTCAAAGTTTAATAACCTGCAAAATAAACAAAACAGAGTCATGCTTCTACAACTTGTTCATTGGTCTGAATTTTACCCTATAAAATTAATGGCTTCTTGAGATACGAAAATTATTCTTATGTACAGCATAGTTACAATCATTAGAATGCACAGTTGTTCTTTCATGATATTATGACAAAATAATAACTTGTCTGTATTAGGCTAATCAGTAGATTTATTTCTCATTTTAACAGATGTATGTAGTCTTTATATTTCACTAAATATAATTTCTTTGCTCAGGATTTTATCCTGAGAAAATGAAAAGACAAAAAGGCCTTAGAGATGAGAAAAATAATACTTATTTTATTTGTTTCTTTTGTGTTCTGTTTATGTAGAATATATTTGGAATTTATTTACTTAAAATGATGAGCCTCATTGGGCTCTAGTGAGTTGTTTTTAATCATTGATCAATGGTCACAAAAATCATGTCAGGGACTCTGGAAGGAGTCACAAATTTCATTATTATTATCTTTCTAGCTTTCTATAAGTATCCTTCTATATTTTTAGTATAGTTTTAGTATAATTTTCTTTAACATAATATGATATCATAAAATTATCTTCTAATCACATAGAGGCAAAGCATCATTCTTCCCTGCCACGAAGAGTCAAAGCTTCTTACAACAGAGGTACTCTTGAATTATTTTGCTTTTTGAAGTCTCAAAAGTGAAAGAGTACAATTTTACTAGATGTTAGGAAGTGAATAATTATTGTGAGTTTGGTGAGACACGGGCACAAGTTGCCCAGAAAAGTTGTCTCATCCCTGGAAGTGTTCAAGCCAAGGCTGCATGGAGCATTGAGCAACCTGTTCCAGCAGGTCTACTTACTCATGGCAGGGAGGTTGGAACTAAATGGTCTTTAAGATCCCTTCCAACCCAAACCATTCTACAATTGTATCACTTTTGTGATTAATTTCTTATATCAGTTTTTTAGCTACCATGTTTTTATGCTGTCTCCACTTTTTTATTTTTTCCTAGAAAAAAAGTGATATTTTTATCAAGGCAATTTTAAGATATTTTAGTGTGTTTTATTTTTTTTATATTTATCCTGTAATATTTTCTACAAATATATCCTTAAGAGTAAAAATATTTTTACACTTGCAACAATGTTTTGTCTGCATGCTAAAGCTCTGTAGATATAAAGGCAAGATTATTTATAAACATAAATTAATGCTCAGTGATCAAAACTGGATAATCTGAAAAGCACTGGTTTGTTTTGGATAAAGGAATGGAATATAAATAAAAAGTGTCACAGGTCGAGACATTTTCTGAAGTGCACGTGTACGAAAGATAAATTGCAATTATGGTATAGCAAGTGTAGTTCATCCTCTGTATCAAGCTTTACCTTCTTAAGCTTAATTTTAATACTGCTGGTTTATAGGTAATGTGTTTTATATTTTATTCTTTGAACTTGTAATGCTTTTTTGCAGTAATCTAAAAGATGTGCTTAAAATTAAGTGAAAGATACAACTTTTTGTTTCCTCTTTTTTGAGGGTGTTACGGATTAGTAAGAAAGGCATGCTAATTACGACCAGAATTATGTCAGTTTTTATACTTGCACTTTTGTAAACATAGATGTACTGCATAATATATTATAAAATTCAGTTGTGTCATTCTGACACCTGCGAAAAATGGCCCATTATTTTTCAAGTGAATAAAATTAATAGGTAGTGAAATGATGGAAATTTTTGTTAGCTTTAGAAGCATCTCTATAGAAATCATCTACTACATCTACTACAGAAATATTATTTTGGAAGCATGCAAGAACCCCAAACTAGCAGTTTGTTACGCATCAGAAGCTTTAGATGTTGCATAGTGGGATATGCAGCAACTGAAACTAATGAGATTAATTGATCTTGACTGATAGAATTTTAGTAAGCCTATACTTCTGATATTCATAAATACTTAGGTCTAATTGTAATCAAGTATATAAAAATGCTGGTGTCAAATAGAACAGATCTTTTAGATTCCCTTGGGTTACAGTATACTATGAGAACATGATAGATGAAAAACTTGTTTTCTGTTCATATAAACATAGATTTCTCCACAGATGCAGTACTTCATTAGGTATAGAAGTACCATGCCACATGGTTATCAGTTCCTCACAGGAATTACATCCTATTTTGACAGGCTTACAGTATTTTTACTATGTCATACATTTACTCATTACAGAAAGGTGAAAACATATTTCACAAGTAATTTCACTTTTTGCATCACCATGAGCAAGGCAGAGCAGACTGAAATTTCTCTGCATGTCTTTGCTATTGCTCTGTAGGTTGGTACTGAGAGATGCCTCTGTTATGCTCAGTTGCTAGTATCCGAAGAAGCCTGGAGCTGAGATAGGGATAGCTAGGAGAGGCCTTGAAATCCTCACAGTGACCATTTTGGTGCCTATGTACCCCAGGGAGGAGATTCAGCTGATGCTGTTTCCCAGAGAGGTGCTGCACTCTCAGCTTGCTGATCCCTTTGGGTCTCAGTGTGCCATCTGCAAAATGTAGGACATACTCTCATAATTCAGCCACGTGCAGGGAGGATAGGTACATTTTTACAGTCTAAATGGTTTGAACCCTGCAGCAACACCTACACTGAGAAGCCAGGCCTTGCAGAGCTACCCGGCCATAGCAGGCTGGAGGTCTCTGCATGCCCTTTTACCCTTCAGTTTGCTGTTTGCTGTTGCAGTTTACTGTGTGTGCCTTCCTTTCAAATAATTTCTTTCTCTTTTCTAGTTTGAGGGTTGCAAGAAAGCCTTTTCCAGACTAGAAAATCTGAAGATTCACCTAAGGAGCCATACGGGTGAAAAGCCGTACCTTTGCCAGCACCCTGGCTGCCAGAAAGCGTTCAGCAACTCCAGCGACCGCGCCAAGCACCAGAGGACACACTTGGACACTGTAAGGACACAGAAGTCCCATTGCAGCCCCCTGTACACTAGAACATCTGCTCCTTTCCTGCAGCTTGGTGACAGCAGGTAGCCCATAACCTTAGAGACAGGAGGGTGGGCGGTCTGATGAGGCTGTCAAAGCTGCCTCCAAAGTGACCCAGTCCTCTAAGCATGCGAGAAGATGGACCCAGGCTGGTTGATAAAAAGACCACAGGTTCCATGGTCTTTGCTGCAGGTAGAAACAGTAGCTTTCTCCCACTTAGTTGATCTTTAGGGAAACTGAAGCCATCTGCAATATAAAGTGTTTTTCTTTGATGAAAAGTTAAGGCTGGAGCATGTACCAGAAAGTCAAGAGAGGTAGAATAATTTTGTAAATCTAAAAATTTTCATGCGGACAGATTGTCCCTCGTAAATTTGAGTGACAGCTGAGATTTGTTTAAAAATCTCTGCTTCAGAAAAAAACTTTGTATTTTCTCAGACACAGTTTCCAAAGGGCAGAAGCCCAGAAATACAATTAAAACAATAAGATTTGAATTTTAAAAAAATAAGTTAACCATTTTGAATAGTCAATACTATGGGTGGTAAGTTAATAGTTTGTACAAGGTGTTTTCAGAAATTCTTTGTGGAACATAAGTGGATAAATTGCTGAATAGCTACTTCCAGGAAACAGTTGGACCTAGTGTTCATTTTATACTTAGTATTGTGAACCTACAAGTCTTTAGGCAAGACAGACGGATTAGAACAGGTAAGATGAGATGTTTATATGAGTTAGATTTATTGGGCATTCTTTTAAGAAAACGATGAGGATATTACAGGATATTTTACGGGTATTTTTCTAAAATGAAGTATTATTAGAAAATGTGAGCTGAAGGAGCTGGTCAGTACTTCACATAAAAATGCTTTTTTTTTTTTAATGTAATACTTTTGAAACTTCAGTATTCAATGCTTGTTTGGGTTTTTGCTTGCCTTTTTGTAATATAGTAAACTAACACTTTTTCTTCTTCTCTTTTTCTGAAGCGGATCCTTCTATAATCCTAAACAGTCTTTCCGGGCCTTTACTGCGGTTTCTTTACCTGATTCACTAAAGACTGTAATTTCTGATTAAGTCAAAGATTGCTCTGAGGGTGGAAGAATTGTAAGTATATCTAGCAATATTGATTGTACTGCTAAGAAAAAAAAAAGGTAATCATGAAAGGTGCTGTAATGAAAGCTTTCCTTTTGTTTGTCTTCCTTTAAAGCTTTACTTCATCCTTTCCTTTTCTAACAAATTGTGAAGCATTCTGCATGTAATAATGTACAATGGGGTTTTTTTCTGTAGTAATGAGGTTAGCAGCATCCCAAGGCTCAAAAGTATTCTCTTGAGTTAAAATCATCTGTGATATAACAGCAACTTTATCCTTTTTTTATTTTAATTTAGAAACCTTATGCATGTGAGATTCCAGGATGTACTAAGCGATACACAGATCCAAGCTCCCTGAGAAAACATGTGAAAGCCCATTCCTCCAAAGATCAACAAGTCAGGAAAAAGGTAATTTTTCTGCTGTCTTGACCAGGGTAAAATTAATATGAAGAAATCTGTGTTATAATATTAGATGTCTCAATGCATCTTCAAGTACTTGGGTTGATTTCAGACTTTGAATTAGAAAAAAGAACAAATGTATTGACGTGGTTCGTATATAGATAATTTCATCTTTGACTTAATGGTTTAATGCTTTATGTTTTCTGCTGTAATGGTGAATCACTACACGAACATAACAAGGCAAGTAAAAATAATTTTTGTAAACATAAATGCTTGATTTCAAATTCTGACACTTGGTAAATACACAGTATTATAAAATACTGGTCAGTCTGTTTCAAACAGTATGTGTGACTAAGCTCCAAATTGTATTTCCATATTCCAGATACTTCCAGTAATGCCAAGATATTTCACAATGCTGATTCCCTGTGGATGTCAAGTTCATGAGTCATCAACTGTTTATATCTATAAGTGCATCTCTAAAGAGCTGAGCTGCTACCTAAGGAAATTTTTTTTTTTTAGCATTTTTCATCATAGCTCCTATTAATCACTGGCATAATGTTTACAAGGTACAACATAGGTAGTTACTGGACCTTTGTGAAGTTAAAATTACTAACTAACATTATGCTTTGGTATTTGAAATATTTCCTGACAGTAATAATAATGAAAAATAAGAACAACAAGCCTTTTAATTGAGAGTTAAGGTTATTTATGGATTTAATTAAAAGTGAAAACTGGCTTAATGCCGAAAAGGTAATTATGAAAATGTGAATTCATCAAAAATAACCATAAAAATAACCATAAAAATTCCAAGGTGATAAAGGCACAGTGGACTAATACTTCAAGCCCTAGGGAACATTTCTGTTGAAAAGAATGAAACCCTTTGCTGTCACACCCCGTTAGTCATGGATTCCTTTAATATATTGTGCCTGACTGGTTCTACTCCTCTCTTTAACCTCCCCCTGCATACCAAGTGACATTATTGTGTCATCTTAAGTTGCTGACTCTCCAAGACTGTACCTACAAATGTATCTTTGATGTTGCATAGACTTAAATAGCAGGATGAAGTATATTCATAAGAGTGAAATCTTATGTGCTGTGCTGATGTTTACATTGAGTCTTCACCCCGGATTCTGTAGATGTTTTTTCAAAGATTTGACTCTTTCCTTGGCTCTCTAAGATGGGATTATGCAATGGGATATAGGTAAATTTCCATCTCTCAATTATTTTAATCAACTTCTGTTGATGTGTGTCTATGATTTACCATATAAGGCAAAATTATTTTTCTGCAAATATGTAATCCAGCCCCTGCTCTCCTTCACTTCTCAGCCCTTAGTTATCCACTAAATACATTTAACTGGGAATCTCACCAGGTAATGGCATGAAATCCTATATACTAAGAAGATCCCAGCAAAAATGCATTTATTAAAAGTAATTTGATGGATAGCACAATAAAATTTCATTTACTCTTCAAAGAAAAGCAGAGCCATGAGAGAGTAAAGACAGTCATGCCTGCTTTAATCACCTTTGTGTATTTTGAAAAATTATTCATAAAAATGAAGGCAAACATGTACACAAATGCCATGAAAATATCTGAAAAGGTGCTGAAAATGTTTAGTAACACATTTTAGATATAATCTCTATGCATCATAATATTCCGTCTGTCATTTAAAAATATTTAGGTGGGGTAAAAAGCAGTTTTTACTATCATATTTTTAAAAGGAAAAATTGCTGACTCTGCCAGGATTTCATCTTTTCATTGGGAAGACAGATGAGATTTCATCTAAGGCAGGAAGTCAGTGAAAGAAAGCTAGACAGTTCCCAAAATGGAGATTAAAGTGATGCTGAGAGGAATGTTAATGTACAACATGCCCCTCAACTACAATTACTTTTGAAGTGTGTTCTCTTCTTAATCTTGTTCTCATTTCAGCTTTGAAAGGACAACAATTTACAAGATTTTTTTTTGTAAGCTGACTAGACAAGTAAGCCTATTTTCAGTGGTTACCCTTTTTTGATTTCAGTAAAGCAGAAATGTCTTTCGTCTGGGAACTGACGGTACTGTATTGAAAAACAAGAATCCATAGCTCTTTTAGTTTGTAAGTTTTTTTATTGAAGATAATGAAAATGAAATTATGGAGCATTGTGATACCACAGTCAGCCAGATAGAAGCTTTCTAACATGGTTTTGAGTATTAGAGAGCAGGCATTCTTTGCTGCAGTTGCTGGCCACTTGGAGGATCCTGTCTCCAATTGAATACCTGCATGTTGGGTAAACAGAGTGTTTATCATACAAAAATGATCACATATTCATTAGCTATCCCCCCTTACTGGAGGTATATGTTTAACTTAATTTTACATGTCTCATCCCTTATCAAAAGTCCTTAGAGTTTCCTTGGGGTCTGTCTTCAATGCCCCATGTCCTTTTTAGGTACCTGTTCCTCGACCCCTGCTTTTGAGTAAGTGCAATATCATTTTTTTGCATAATTTTGGCTTTGTTAGCCTTGCAAAGCTGAGCTGGCATCCTGCTTGCGTTTTGCATGGATTCTATTTGCCTAAGTTACATCCTTTAACCTGTTTCTCCAAGGCTGTGCTGTTCTGTTCTACTGTCCTTGATAAGAGTAAAATGTTGTTCTGTTCTACTCTTATCATTCATATCATTCTACTCATTATCATGTCCATATCACATCATTAACAAAATCCAGATCCTGTGCTGTTAGAACACATAAGCACAGGATGGGTCAGGTTGGAAGGGGTCACAGTGGTCATCTGGTTCAACCTCCCTGCTCTGTCATCCCATAGCACATTGCCCAGGATTGTGTGAGACAGTTCTTGAATATCCCCAGTGAGGGAGACTCCACAGCCTCTCTGGGCAATCTGTTCCAGTGCTCAGTCACACTCACAGTGAAGAAGTTCTTCCTTGTGTTCAGGTGGAATTTCCTGTGCATCAGTTTCTGCCTGTTGCATTTTGTCCTATTGCTTGGCACTTGAGAAAAGCCTCTGACATCTTCAGAGACGTACAGTCATTGAAGAGGTCCCATCTCAGTCACCTCTTCTCAAGGTGAACAGGCCCAGCTCGCTCAGCCTCCTTTGTAAGAGAGACCTAGGGGTTTGAAGCCTGTATAGAAGGTAAATACTACTGTTATGGTCTCCATTAAGATCCATTTGTTGTGTAAGGTAGCACTCAGCCTTGTACAAGTATGAGATCATTGTCTTTTCCATTCAAGTATACCAGGAAAAGTAATTTGCTACTTCTGTAGCAGTCATGCTGAAGAAATCTGTGTTTGTAAATCTAAAGAAAATACTTAATTCACTTTCAAATATTGCAGTGCGATTCCCACTGTGAGTGGAATGGACTCTCCACTGGCTTTGCAGATCTTGTCATGAATATCTGCAATGTCCATTGCCTTTCTTATAGGTTTTATCTTTTTAAAAAGTGCATTTTCAAACAGAAAAGAGATAATTTTAAAAGGACAAAAGGTTCTGATTTTGTGCAGCTGTTTGGCAAAGACAAGATCAATTTAGTAACATTGACCTTATCAACTGAACAATGCAGTGGTTATGGTTTTAGATAGTTTTAATTTTATCCATACCAGTGAATAACTGTTGTCATATATAACAGTACTTTAAGCCAATGTGTCCTGCCAAAAAAAAAAAAAACAACCCCAAACTGACAAAGATTTAAAAGATTGTTTCTATTTAATTAAAAGAAAGTTAAATAATTAAAGACGCAACTAGTTAGCGCCATCTTTGTGAAAAAAAAGGAAGAGATCATTTGAACGGTTGACATAAACAAAATCAGCTAAAGAGACTGTGCATAGTCTTAGTCTGGACTTTGAATTGAAGGATGATTTATACCAAATAATTTCCTCATTCAGCTGACCAGCCTTTGATTTCTTGGCAGTTCTAATAGTGACCAGATCATGTCTTTGGTCTATTTATTTAAATTATTTATGGGTCAGATATTTTATTTAGACAAGCTTTGAGGTACTGAATGCTTACCTGACAACTGCCTCTAAAAGCTGTCTGTCCTGTAAACCTGTACCATCTTAAATCATTCAAATGGGTCTGGAGGAGCCCATACAAGGATTCAACTGGCCAGATAGGTTAACACCTCAGCAGACACTCAGTGATTTTCCTAGGTCACTACTTAGTTTTAGCCTAACACAGGAATTACGTTTCTTTTTCTGGGACAAAAATTTTCGTACTCTCTCTGCCAGAAATAAAATACCATAGAGGCATAGCTTCAGGAAAGGCAGTCCAAAGGATATTTCTGGAAATTAACTAGACATGACTGAGATTTTTTAAAATTGTAGTTTACATGGTATATGTACCAAATCACTAAGGAATGGAGGGAGTGATGAGACTGAAGGAGATAAGGGCTATGTGCAGGGCTTCTACATTGATTTATTTCTTCCTGGTAATCTTTCTTTTTCACACAGATTGGTCAGTTGTAAAATGATGTCTGCACAGTCACTCTTGAGAAGTTACAGAACATTATCCCAATCACCAATCACGATGGGTGCTTCCATCATTTGTTCCTGTGATATCTGACTGGAAGGAAATTTTTTCAGGCATTATTTTGCTGTGCAGGAATAAAGCACAGAAGGCAATCAGAATTTCTCGAATCCTGGTGCTATTTATGCATGATTTCTTCCCCATTGCATTTATTGCTCTTCCAAGATTGATTGGCTAGCAATGGTAGGAAGTTTTCAGAATACTATTCCTGATTAAAATAAGAAAAATGGTGATAGACTGCATTGTTGTGATGAAGCAGGAAGTATGACACCTCAGCCATATCCACTCCTCCTTCAGACTGTAGTAGAGGCCAGTCTTGTGTGAGCAGAGTACACACTGGGTGTGGAGCACACTGAAAACAGTAGGATAAGGATATAAATCGTCTGGCCAAAGCAATTACTGACATTCCCTTGCCAAGTGGTCACTGCTGAGCTTGATGTGGGTTCCCATCTGAACTGAGGGGGCTTTACAGAAGCCACCTTGCTTATAAAGATGCTGTAGATACTCGTCTTCTCTCACTGTACAACCTCCATATTAGCAAAAAGGGAATATAAAATCCTCACCTTTAGAGGCAGATCTTAATTCTTCTGAAGCCTAGTTATTTTATATTCCTTTTCTAGAAGTTCACATCTTCTCTCTTAGAGCCCTGTAACGTATAATGTATAGAGAATATAGAATGGTTTGGCTTGGAAGGGACCTTAAAGAAGATCTAATTTTAGTGCCCCCACCATGAGCAGGGACAGCTCCCTCTAGACCAGGTTACTAAAAGCCCCATCCAGCCTGGTCTTGAATGCTTCCAGGGATGAGGCATCCACAGCTTCTCTGGGCAACCTGTTCCAATATCTCACTACCCTCACAGCAAAGAATTTCTTCCTGACATTTAATTTAAACCTACTTTCTTTCAGTTTTAAGCCAGTCACCCTTGCCTATCAATAGAGTTCCTGAAAGAGGGTCCCTCTTCAGCTTCCCTGTAGGCCGCCTTCAGATACTGGAAAGTTCCTATGAAGTCTTCTCTTCTCCAGGCTGAACAGCCCAAACTTCTTCAGCCTATCTTTGTTCACAGGAGGTGCTCCTATCCTCTGATGAAATTTTTGGCCTCCTCTGGACTCAATCCAATAGCTTTACATCCTTCCTGTGCTGGGACCCCAGAGCTGATGCAGCCCTGCAGGTGGGGTCTCACCAGAGCAGAGCAGAGGGGCAGAATCCCCTCCCTGGCCCTGCTGCCCACACTGCTCTGGATGCAGCCCAGGACACGTTTGGCTCTCTGGGCTGTGACCACACACAGCCAGCTCGTGCTGAGGGTTTTTTTCAACCATCACTCCCAAGTCCTTTTCCACAGTGCTGTTCTCAAACACTTCTCAGCCCAACCTGTAGTATGATATATAAACCTGTCCACCTTACAATGAAAACAAGAAATAGGAAAAAACCCAATTACCTAAAGGCATGATGTTCTCCTATTGAACGATATTTCTCTGGAACTAAGACATACAGGTGTTTTCAAAAAGTTAACATGGAAATTTCTATTAAATTTTGAGAGATTGTCTGGCTTTCTGTTATGTGGGTTATGTCAGCAATTATATTATTCAAAATAATACAGACCTCTTTCCTCTTACAGAGCTGCATAGTTCATGATGGTTCATTTTTAAATGCTTTTACAGTACAATAGAAACAGGGTTTTTATTGTGACTACATATTGATTTTACCACACAACTGATGAATCTACAGTTTGTTTAAAGATTCTAGAAAAACTGAAATTTTATACCAGCCTTTAGATTTTGTGAATAACATGAGAAGAAAGCAGTGTCTGGAGATTGCTTTTTTAGCTAGTATCCTTTGTTTGCTAATTTAATGATGACTTTCCAGTTTTTTCTCTCCTTTCTTTCTCAGTATTTGAACTAAGCTTTTTTTTTGCAACTCAAGAAACACCGTGCTTATTGTGTTTCTTACATGAAATAAATTATTTTTTAAAAATATTTTTCTAACTCAGAATGTTTAATTGATGAGGAAGATGGGAGCCAAGGTGGTTGGAGCATCACACCACTGATGTTTCCAGTCATTCAGGCACTAAGCTAATTACCAGTGACAGTCTCTATTATGTTACTATATTAATCTGGAGGAACTGCTCTGTTTGTGAACACCTTCCTCATGGGAAGCAAACATACTAACATATGAGATAAGTGGTTTCTGCATCTTTCAGTTTTTGCTTGACCTTATTCAGACTCTTAGTTCAGATTTCACTGTTTAAACTGCAAATAGGAGAGAATGGGCTGAAAGAGAAACAAATCTATTTTCTTGTTTTGAGAGCAGTTGAAAATAAGGATATTTTCCCTCATTTGTTCTCTATGACGTCCACTTAAAAGATGTCACCAATGCAAAAAGAAGTGTATTCAGGGCCACAGGGTCAGTGAGCAGTGCCCATGGCAACTAAGAAACTATTCTGCAGAAGAAAATGCAGTAAGGAGTAAGTGTTTTAATCCCCAACTTCAATTCCTTTACTTCCTGTCTTCAGAATGAAATATAAATACGACACCATGGCGTTCAGCAATTTTTTGTGAAAGACATGTTTGCAAAAAGGGATTACAAATGGGCAGCAGTGTTTAAGGAATTTAATCATACCATTTGTTGGAAAACTGTTGAGACTAGGAATGACCAGTTCTTTTGAGTGTGGTCAGTGAGACACAGGAAAACAGGCTCTGAAAGCAGTGCAGCACTGGCTGTGGCTGTGCTGCCCCCGCCAGCCACCGCAGCAGCGCTGGTGTGGGCTGTGGTGGGATGCACAAGGCATACTTCACAAGGAAGATCCATTGTGGGGGATATGCTTTGCCAGCACTACATTTAGAACTTTGTTCACCAGGGAGAAGGAGAAGTAGAAATCCCCCAGTGGTTTTCATGGTGTTCTGACAGCTGGGGCAGTTTTATAACCAGGAAATTGTTGGTTCATTTTACTTATTGGTTAACTTTTGTTGCTCTGTATATTGATTCCTTCCTGCACTTGGTTTCTGTTCTGAGTTTATACGCCTGTGAGCTCTGGCAGTGTGACATGTAGAAAAGTACATAAGAAAGAAAAAATAAGTGCTTTCACCCTCGTTACATTAACACAAATGGCAGAAAAAAAAAAAAAAAAAAACCAAAAAACAAACAACCCAGATTGTCTCAAAATTCTGTAAATAAGTTCATGCTCATAGCATTTCATGTTCTTCAGGTCTATTTTTGATATCAAACAATATCCTTTTCTCTGTTTCTTTGTCTTCACTTCCCTGCCACAATATATGCCTGAACATGGTCTTGATAGAGCAGGAATCTTTCTTTCTTTTGGTGGCCTGGTAAATAGAGTCCGTGGATGGACTTGGCAGTGCTGGAAATACACTTGGACTTGGTGATCATACTGGTATTTTTCAACCTGTGAATTCTATGGTTCTATAATTCTATGATTCTCATTAGTCTGTCACACTTCAGTCTGGGCTTTGAATGCACTGTCCTTCCTGTTCATTATGGTCCTTATGCAACACCAGGGTTTGAGCAAGCAAGATTTAAACTGTGCATAGGATGCCTAGGAGGTTGCAGTTCAGCACCCTGACACCAGCACAAATACCCTTCAAGTCTTTAGTACTGTCCTCAGCGAGGGTTCCTGTTCCAGGGTGAGGTCTCTGTGATTCACATTGTTGGATCTGGGTGTGGGCAGCTGCATTGGCAGGTGCTAATTTTGGAGTCCTCAGTACTGCTCCTGAAGCAGCCATATATTGGCCTCACTTGCAGTGCCCATTTGAGGAGGGCCTTCATTTGGCCTTTTTTTTTCCTCCCTGTGATGCAGAGCTCTGCCCTTTCTCTGGCACAGCTGTTTGTGAGACTGCTCTGTAAGCTGAATTATAGCTTTAACAACAACAAAAACCCTAACTTGACACAGAAATGCCCCACAATAAATCAGAGACAGTAGAAACTCGTAAAGTTAGCAGTGCCAGCCTAGCCAGCACTTCACATCATTGTCTTGCCTGATAAAGAACAGAACAGTATTTTGCTCTGATAAGGAGAATAGAACAGCACAGCCTTGGAGAAACAGATGAAGGATGTAATTTAGGCAAACAGAGGCCACACAAAATGCAAGTAGGATGCCAGCTCAGCTCTGCTGATGAAGGAGAAGTTATGCAAAACAATGATATTGCACTTACACAAAAACGGGGTCGAGCCACATAAAAAGGACAGGGGACATTGAAAACCCCCAAAGAACATCCCAAAGAACCTATAAGGACTTCTGGTAAGGGGTATAACTATGTAAAATAAAGTAATACATAAACATCTAGCAGGTAGGGATGGCTGAGGAATGTGTGATTGGTGTGTATGACAAAAACTCTGTTTGTGTGGTGCTCAGAACACTCAGCTGGAGGAAGGATCCCCTGAGTGACCAGGGCACTGCAGTAAAGAATGCCTGCTCTCTAATAGTCAAAACTGTGTTAGAAAATTCCTATCTGGCTGATATCATGCCATGTAACACACTAAACAGACAGCTCACAGACAATGAATGAAAATGTACAGGCATGACCTGAGGAATCTTTGCAAAAGTAAAAGTCATAAGCCTGAAAGCTAATGATTTTGACCTCTTGATTGTAGAGTGGTAGAACTTTTCAGTTCTAGTCCTAGACTCTCTTCAAGATATTATTTTGAAGAGTGTATTTTCATGTATGACCTGGTACATGCATGCATTTAGGTTCAAGTGGAGTTTAATACAGAATCAAATATTTAAACTGAAGGCCAGTGTTACATAAAGGATGCTGCAGTTAAAGAAAAAAAAATTTGCAAATGAAATCTGAAAATCTCTTTCTGTATACTAACAATTGTTGACATCACTAATCTACAGATTACCATGGCAATTTTTGGTAATCTGTGATAAGGAGAAAAATATATTTGTGCTAAATGAATCACCTGGATAAGTATGTGTTTATTTCACACATTTTTCCTCTCATGAAGTGAAAATTTACCGAACAGATGTATTTTCAGAGTGGGAAAGCAAATAATTCTGCAGTACAAGTTTTTTCTTTGTCAGGCTGCATTTACTTGGAAAAGCTGATGCTTAGCAATATCATATAATAGCTATATCCCCAAATCAGTCTAGCATGAAACAGTAGGTTTTTTCCTGCTTTTTGAATTGAAATGGTCAGCTATTAGACTGATATTCAGATAAAAATCAGCTACAATCCTCTTGGAACTGCTGGAAGAAGAGGATGAAATAAAAAGGGTCATAGGTATAATTTATATAACATTTTAGATGTGATACAACCTGATGTGGGGAAGGAAGAGAGGTAATATATATATGTGTGTGTGTGTGTATGTTCAAACATCTGTATGACTGCTTTTCAATTTTGAACTGAACTGTGGCTTTTTTGTTTATTTTAGAAAAAGGCCACTGCACTCACTCAAACTTTACTTCCCTTTTTTAAAGTAAGATTCTCAAGGTTTTTTTTTAATTAGAATTTTCTTTTCAGATCTGTCCCAGCTGCAATTTTTCCCTTAAAGTGGTCTTCTTGGTGGTCTGTATCATTTTAGTGATGATATAATGCAAAATATTCCTCAAATTAGAATAATACCAATCAAAAGAAAACTCTCTTTTCTACATATAATAAAAGTGGAATTAATTTTACTGTTATCAGTCTTAATGCAACTTTGTTTTTCATCTTATAGTATTCCTTTAAAATCAGAATTTCTTGAAATTCGCCAAAGTAACCTAATTGTGTAGGATCTAGGTCCTTTTGATTTTTAGTGCAAGACACTAAAAAACATTTTTGATATGTTTTCCTGATCTATGCTAGAACATGAAGATGGAAACCATTTTTATACTGAACTCAAATGTTCAACATAGTAAAAACTTTGAGAGTAGCAAAAATGATTATTTCTTGCATAGAACCTAACATCACTACTGTACAGGTAGGCTAGTTTAACTTGATTTTTATTGTTTTTTCTGGCTAAGTGTTTAACTGAAATAGGATCTAAAAGCAGGGAAAAGTAGTGCACACGCACACACACACTCACACACACACTCTGAGGCATATCTTGAAGCTGTGGTAGACAATTAGCAGAACACTTCTCTCTAGAAGTCCTGCATAGATGACTCACTGAAAACAAGGGTACAGGGAAATCCCTTTTGTCTGCATTGCTTCATTGCCCCAAGATGTCTGTAGCCTCCAGAAGCAAGAATTGGGACAATTTTTATTGATTCTTTGTCATTGTCTATTGTCAGAAAGGCTTAGTACTGTGCAAGAAAGTGCTGGACCTTGAAGCTGATCTTTTTGAGTAACAGGATGATCTGTATCCAGCAAGAAAAACTATCATATGAGTAAATACTGTCTTACAGCATCACTTCATAAACTTAAACTTTTCTGCGTACTCTAAATGTCATGGTACTAGCAGGACATAATTTTACTCTAACTGTACAAGTAAATATTAAATTACAGGTACTCCTTCAGAAAAGCTAGTACAGTATGGCTCTGTGTAGACAGGTCGTGCTTTGCTCTCACAATGCCAGCTTAAATTACAGACAATGAAAATGAGTAAAAACTACTGACTTTGTACTTGACACTAGTAAACTTAAACACAAACTATGCAAATAGCAGAAATTCCTCCTTGTCTTTATACACAAAACAAAAACATATCTGTAGAACTATTACAGTTAGTGTAAAAAAGTTCCTGTCAATGAAACATACCAGTATTTAGGTGAGTTTTTTGCTGGTTTTAGACACGACAGACACATATCTGCATAAAAATAAATAGACTATAACTAATGTCTCACATATGTAAATACTTTACTAGGTACACAACATGAATGTATATTAAGCACATGTTTATGTAAGCAAGATTTAAAATTTGATAATTGGCATGTTTGAATGACTGAAGGCACCTAGACTTTGCTGAAGAATTAATCGAGTTAATCTGAATATGTACAGGCAGGTTTTGAAGTTACTGAACTATTTTGTGTGGTTTAGGATTTCTCAAGATATACTGCTTCTTTTCTTAAGAAGTGTTACTAGTGATAGCAGGAAACCTAGCACAATTACTAATAATAGCAGGATAATAGCAGACAATGACATGTGCCAAAGTGGAAGAAATGTTTGTACTTAAAACAGATTGTAAATATGGATAATAAACAAAATAATTTGTCAGGGTATTTCTTCCCTTCTCCCTCTTACCCATCCATTCTCCCCCTTCCTACAATTCTAGAATAACAAATGTACCTTACAGAGGTAGTGTACCTTTGGGCTTAGTAATGGCTGGTTAAGTTTTTAAGAGAAGGAATCTCCAGCATGCAGAGTGTCTGCATAGCTATCACAGGCTATGTAGTATCTCCTGCTACAGGGTCAGGCGCTTATGACGTGCAAGACTAACTTTCCACTCAGTTGCCATGGTTTTACAGTAGTGCATAATCAAAATCTGAGTGTTTATCAGCATTTTGTGGCACAAGGGTCATCTTGTGGCAATGGGTCTTTTTATAGTTGCGTTAAAAATCATTTCGTCTTACTTTTCTTTCTTCATTTGCCCCATCCCTGGGCTGTTCAAGGCAAGGTTGGATGGGGCTCTGAACAGCCTGATCTAGCAGAAGGTGCCTCTGCCTGTGGCAGGGATGTTGGAACTTGGTTCCTTCAAATTAAAACCATTCTGTGATTCATTTCTGAGTATAGTACGTGCAGAAATTTGTCTTGTTCCTCTTCCTCCCCTTAGGAGTTGTTTAGAGGTGCTAGGCTATGTTCTAGTTAACTGTTACCTGCTCACCCCCATGGCACCAAACAAGAGAGGAGAAGCCTCACTGGCCTCTGTGAGATTTGTTTCTTGGGAAAGTGCAGCACATCCAAGTGCACTAGGTCAGGGTTGTTTCCATCATGCTGCACGAACCTGGATGACATGACAGGATATTTATGGGCATCTCAGCCACTGGAGTAGCTCACATGCTTGTAAGCACAGGCCTTCATTTTCCAGGTGTCTTGGTTTGAAAGACAGGTATCTGCCAGCAAAAGCTGGAATCTCCTTTTGAATAGAGAATGTAAACCCCCTCCCTCAGATTATTATAATTTTGCAATTGGAGGCTCTCAGGCAAAGATTTGGGAATAGGAATAACAGTTCTTTACTAGGAATATTAGACAAAACAAAGAAAATACAAATGTAATAGCACCAAGAGACAAGCAAAACAAAAACAACAAAACCCCAGAAAATGCCCTGACAGAGTTGAGGATGTGACCTGACACCCTGGGTGTCAGGGTGTTAAAGCAGTCCGGATGAAATCCTCCTGGAGTAATAGATGCAGTTCTGTGAAGTGGAGATGATCTCGTAGGAAAGTCCAGTGGTGACAAGAGGAGTCCAGTCTTCCTCTGGGAAGGAATCCAGTGGGAAACAAGCAGGGTCCTCTGGTGCTCAGATGTCCTTTCGGAGTGGTGCCCTTCAGACTGAACTGACCTGTTCAGCTGCTGTTCCCCAGGAAAAACCTGCTGCCCCCTTTTGTTTCAG
>WBNO01006888.1:0-29755 GCA_013400575.1 Peucedramus taeniatus | reverse complement strand
CCTGTACACTTCTTGACCCCCCTGTACACTTCTTGACCCCCCTGTACACTTATCATATGAATCTTAACATTCTATTTCTCTACTCAGTAATAAGCTACTCATTCTATTCTACTTTCCCTGGTTTGTAACTCTTCACATAAAGTTGGTAACTGTTTCCATGGCTCGAGATCAAGGGCAGAGGGGTCTTTGGCTCCATGCCCCCTTCCAGGGTCTCAGCTCATCCAAAGCACAAGAGAGATGTCCTGGTTTCCCACAAGCAGCCTCCAGCAGCATCCATAACCTGTCCTAAACCTCAGGGTGCAGTTTAGCATTACAGCTACGTCATCCTTTTCAGGGTGCGGCAGCAGACTTTCTTCCTTTTTCTTATTTTGGTGTTGGGACTTTTTTTTTTAATTGTAGTTTATTACTGTATTTCATTGCAGCCTCACATTGAGACTCTCCATCCAGTTTCATCAAAGGAAAACTCCTGTTATGAATTTGTTTATTCATTATTTCCAGAGTGAATTTTCTGATCATCAGCCAGATCTTGCTGTTGGTGGATCGGGTACCAGGCAAGTGGCCATTCATGCAGCTAGGACTACTGGCTGTGACAGAGCATTCTCAGTTGTGCAGTAATGTGAAACAAATGTAGTCCTAGTCTGTTTAAGAATGGTGTCTCAAGACAACTTTAGTCCATATTGAAGTGGTCCTATTTCCATCCTGACTTGCCTGTATATTGCCTCTCCTAAGTGCTTGTTCCGAGTCACTCATTTCCAGTGTTATGGGCACCTTTGCTCTTCTGGTCCTATGGTGAGGCTGTTCAGGGTAGTAAACCAGCATGAAAATATTTGTATTCATTATTGTACCCCTCTGCTGATATAAGCATGTCAGATATTTGATAAATCTCCAATACCCATTAACCAGGCCACTCCTCTCTTTTGTCGTGTGTGACAAAAGAGCACACTGAAGTCCTTCTGTCCAAGATCCTACCTGTACAAGTAGTGCTTGTCCTAAGTACAGTCTTGTTAGGGATCTGGAAGTGTTTTCTTCCTCAAATTGAAAAAGTACCTGCTGGATTGAAAGGATGGTATTAATGAGGATTTAAAAAGAAGGTTTCTGATGTCCTCCATTTTTTTCTCTAACCTCAACATTTCTTCTTTATAATTTTTCACCATCTTAACGATTTTTGTGATTATTTCCTTTCTTTTGTCCATGTCCATCTTTCATTATAATTTCTCCTTTTTTATCTCTTGTTTTTCAGTTGCGATCAAGCTCAGAGATTGGCCAGGACATCCTGAATGACTGCCTTGCAATCCAGTCCCTCCAGCCAGCCCTGTCACCACACAATGCTGTAGAAAATGCCATGGGACACTCCCCAGGGCCTGCTTGTGATATTTTCCCAGGTATAAAATAAGACAGATAAAAAGCAGTTGTATTATTCTTCATTCAATATTAGGGATCATTTTGTAGAGTAGAATGTACTCTGAAATCCATATCTATCTCATAAGAAGGATAGAATATGAAAAGCAATATAAAAAAAGACAGATTTTGAACATGTTTTTTATGTTTTTTGGAGGGAAGGAGAACCAATCATACTATAGCCATGAAAAGACCTAATGCAACCTAGATGGATATTTTTGCTCTATAGGCATTTGATTCTGCTACCAATTTACTTCAACCATTCCTTGTAGACATCTTGAATACATTACTTCATTTAATATCACAGTATTTTTCCTCTGCCTTATTCGTGGATTACATATCAGTTTTTCAATTGATCTACATTAGGGAACTGAAATGCTGCATTATGACTTCACATATTTTGACCATAAATATACAATAAACACATTATATTTAGTGTTTAACACATTGTATTAACATCTCAGTTAAATATCCGAGATTTACCTACTAAAATACCTTTGTCATACCTGCCTACATGTACAATTTTTGTTAATATTTCAAAAAGATTTGAAACTATTAGTAAGTTATGAATGATGATAAACCTTAAAGCTCAAGAGGGCAATGGGCAGGATGTTAACATTTTTTAATGCAGTATTTTAGTAGTTGTGAGGGCCTCTGTTTTTAACTTTCAGGCAAAATGCGTTACGTCTTTTATCACTTCAACTTTTAAGTGAGAACCAGACGTAGGAAGTGAATGAATTGGCTTCACTGATGTTATCTGCAGTGATGAAAATGACATTATATGAAGTGACCACTTCAATAAGTGGTTTTATTTTACTGAGAGGTTTGTAAAGCTAGCAATTCTATTTCATGTTTTTGTCAAGGCTGCTGTGAGTCACACAATAGTTGGTGATGATGTAGGTTTATATGACAAAAATCAGGACAATTAAAGCTGTGATTGATTGTATTCTAGTTTATTAAGTAGTTGATATTACTTGTATGCTGTTAACTTTTAAATGCCTTAGTCTGAGTACAGACTGAGTGTGACATTTGCCATGTGAAAGAGAAGGGAAATTTCAGATTTTAAAAACGTGATTTTGGCCAGACATACTCTGGGAATATGTAGTTGGTTATAGTTGTTTATTTTACATTGTGCATTGAGAGGGAGTTGGATAGTGAGGAATGCTGAGATTTTTTTTTTTAATTATTTAATGGTTTTACCAAGTGTAACATGCAAAACTAGCGAGATAACGTAGACTCAGCTTTTCCTTTTCAAGTTCCTAGACAGAATGGAAGCTGGGATGGGACGGTGTGTCAGATTTCAGAAACTGAAGATATTCTCACAGGAGATGGCCACAGCAACCTGTTGAGCACTCCTCCTTAGCTTCTAGAGCTTAAATGTCCAGCTGCTGGGTCAGTCCAAACACAGGCTGACAGTGGCTTGAACAAACTGCTGCCCATGACAAGCTGGGTAAAGCTGCTGCCTCCAGCCAGCCCTTGGGTGGCAGCTGTCTGCCATCATGATGTTTCACAGGCAGCTTCTGAGACTGAGACATTCTTTTCTGTAGTTTCATTCATGCATTATCTTTAAATACTTGATGTTTGCAGCACAACTAACTATGAACCTTTTTTGATATAATAATGTATTTTGGTAGTTTCTTTCCTGGCACTGCTTCCTATTGTATGGCAATTTTTATGGTAAGTGAATTTTTATGGTAATTAATCAACATACTCTTAACAGCATTAATTTCTGTGTAAGTAGTAATCTGCTTTCTCTTACATGTATTCCCACCTATCTATAACTCAGGAAAGTTCTTGTAGCTCTATTCACTTGTGCTGTTTAACATCAGTTAGAGGGTACTCTGTCAGGCATAGATCAGTCCATGTCACCCCATTTTGACAACTGCTTGATCCAATTGAAATAAATTGTTTCATTAACTACTCATCAGGGGTGCTGCAGCATAATATACTAGGTGAACAAATGAGATAAATCTGACAGGCAGGGAATTATTTTATTGAAATGGCAACATGAAAATTATTCATGTCCCATAGAGAGGAAAGTAAAATACAGAAAAACCTAAGTGTCTTGCCTCAGAGAAGCTACTCTTCAAAATTCACTGAAAGCAATTTTTCTTTTTTTTTTTTTTTTNTAAATGTAGTTAACAGCTTTGGGACTTCTGAAAAGTTAAATACATTATTTTTACTGGGTACTGTTTGAGACAGCACATTAGCTGAAATGTCTCTGTGCTACCTTTAAAGTAGAAGGAGGAATAGATTTTCATTCTTTCAGTGGTGTCTAATCAAACTTTTCTTACTTGAAGGTGACTTCACTTATTATTGACACACATTTATAGCAAAGGTAGGGTTTTTTTTCTTGTAGAAGAAGTCTACAGAGTAAATGTTTGAAAGCAAACTATTAAAAATAGGTAAGAAATGTCAGAAATATATTTTTAGATGCAAGTCCATTTTCACTTACATAGTAGAAGTCCACTTTCACTTACAATGCACTTACTTGCATTTTTAGATGCAAGTCCATTTTCACTTACCTGTAGTGACTATTGTATAATTTCTCAGTACTGATAAAATACAGAATCTATAAACGCAGACACATTTAAATGAAATACAACAATAAACTTTTTCATTACACACCTATTACTTGGAGTTAAGTCTCCAAAAGTGTTTTTTCTTATCATGTAGTCTTTATGACTTCATAGAAGAAATCCAAACTGACTTTTATCTTACTAATACAGTGAGGTAGCATTACAGATTCTTTGCTTAAAACTAACAGAAAATTACATTTATGGGTCTAAAGCAAACAGATAGCATTGTGGTAGTGTCTAGGTTTTAATTTTGAACAATACCTAGGCATTTGGGTTTACTCAGTTCACAGAATAAAGATGAGAGCAATGCACTCGTAATGACAAAAAGGGGATGATGTTTTTCCTACTGTGAAATAGTATGAACTTACTTTGTGTAGAGCAATCTGGGATCACTAAAACTGGAAGAATCATAAATAATGCAGCAGAAAAAAAACCCACCTTTTTACTGTGCTGTTTGGATAAAACTTGACCATTTCATATTTATGCATAAGCCAGAATGTGTAATTTGTTTATAAGAAGTTGCTGAATATCACACTAAGTTCTGCTCCAGAGCAAGCAAAGGATCTTCCTAAAGCTTGTCAAGTGCATAATTTTCTTTGCAAGTTGGAATTTAAAAATTGAATCAGTAAAGATACAGAACTTCTTTGAATTCCAAGTATTTTTTAAATAATGTCTTATGCTGTATTGTGAAACTTTGACCTAGCTACTTCTATGTGTATGACTTGCTGTGCTTTGCTTGAGTAACACTTTTCTTCGGTTTTTTTTCCCCACTGAAATAGTACTAATCTGGGTGCTTTATGCACATAATAAGAAAAAATCCAATCCCCCAGGAGTTTGTACCTAAGGTAATGATAGGAAAGTAGGTAGGTACAACAGGCAGGTAGAGGATAAGGACACATACAGAGTTAGATTAATGGAATGATTAATTAATGAAAGAATTTTATTAAATCAATTGTCCTAAGAGATGTCTGGAAAAAAGCAATCTAATTTTTTTAAAAGGTGGTCTGTTTTTTTCTTTAAAAATAGTTTGGTAAGGGTGACAGCCTTGGAAAGTAGTTACAGCTCATTCCTGTAAGAAAAAAACAAGAATGATAAGAACTGACATATGAATGGCCCTTGCTGTGAAAAACAGAACTGTATTTGATGCATAGGGAATGGATGCAAAAGGAGCAGTAATGTAGGACTACCAATAATGAAGAGGTTTTCACCTTTTAAGCTGAATTTAAGTATTGCATACAAATCTAGAACTCCTGCTTAATGTGATGTAGTCACAGGTAGAACCATACACACATTGCAGGGGGCAAAAAAAGTGTTAATAATATTATCTTAGTTTAAGGAGGATAGTTTGCGTCCCCTCAGACTTGTCCTTTTATTTACCAGTTTTGCTTATGAGTTTATAATTTCTATTTTGAGACAGCTTCATGGTTCTCCAAAAATTGATGTCATGTTTGGGTTCCCATTTTTAAGAACATTTACCAATGGACTGCTGCAAACATTGTAGGCAGCACAGCCATTTGCACCATTTTAGTTCCATTCATCATGATGAGACTGAACTTCAAAAACTGCAATGCCCTAAAAGAGAAGAAAATGAAAGGCAGGGATGTGATCTAGAGATGCCATTTCAGGAATGGCTTAAAATACTTGTCCAGACCCAGCTTTATTGCTTCATTACTTTAATGTTATCCAGTATCTATGATCTGCCTGCAGAATACCTCAAAAGAGATAGAAAGACCATCCATGCAGGTGGTCCCTGTGACAGACCAACTTTGAAGACAGGCTTATTATCTTGAAAATGCAATTTTTACTTCTACTTCTTAATGCATGATGGCTTCTTGAGTTTCATGTTCTCTGGAGACTTCAGATTGACAGATGAGCTGAAGATAAAGGTAGAACAGACAGTAAGTTTTTCATTTGCTGGGCTTACCACTTACAACTCAATACAGCACATATCCATATATTCCTGGCTACAAAATCCTGTAGGGAAGTGTCGACTTCCTAGGGGAAGTGAAAGAGGGGAATATATACAAGTGATGCTTCCAAGTGCAAAAAATATTTTGTATTTTTCCTTCTGTGCAATAGTAAATCAGTTGTTGTCAAGGACCTCATAAATATTCCTTACAGAAATAGACTATATTTAGTAATTAAAAAAAGGAGCCTTGCAAATGTATGTATGTAACTAACTGAGCTACAAAATTAAACCTTCACGCTCTCTTACTGTATATGGTATAAATTGTCAGCCCTACTCCAAATTCATACTGTCAATAATTAGAGGAGAGATATTTCAGTGGCAGAAATTGTTTTTAAGAGTGCTGATTTGATGGTAGTAAGTCCAAGATGCTCTTCAGCTAGAGCATTTTTGGTAATTTGCGAATTTCTGCATTTAAATATGTTCCATGAAACTGCAGGTCTCTTATTCTATTAAAAAAAACCCTCTTCTTTTGGCCTTAGATTATGTGATACTTTAAATGCTACCTTTTGGCCTTCTTTTTCTTAAAGAAGCCTTATTCATAATCATCTTTGTCTCTTGCAACCACCTAACTTGTTCCTATGCATTGTGAGAATACATGTGAATTTAGCTTTTCATGCAGAATTGTTTGCAGAAATTTTCCCATGGAAAATTCCTATGTACTTATACATGGATATGTGATGAGACTCCAGAAAAGAAAACATGACTCATTCCTCTTTTTGGCTGAAACTCTGTGCCTGTCACCCAATCTGAGGTTCATTGTCGGGACTAAGTTGGGACTAAACTATACCCATCTTGTAAATAATGTTGTAGCTTGGACTTTTTAAGGGATACAAAGGAACAGCATTCGTGATTCTTTGGCTTTTATTAGTTTGAGGTTGTTTGGGTGTTTTTCAAAATATCTGAATATATTTAAAACTGCTTTAAAGGTGTTAGTTTATCCTGAATTGATAAAGAGAAAAGCCTTCTTGTAGCAACCTTTTTTGTTACATAATCATAGAATGATAGAATCATAGAATGGTTTGCACTGGAAGAATTCTTAAAGATCATCTGGTTCCAACCCCCCTGCCATGGACAAGGGCACCTTCCACTAGACCAGGTTTCTCAAAGACCCATCTGGCCTGGCCTTGAACACTTCTAGAGATGGGGCATCCACAGCTTCTCTGGGCAACCTGTTCCAGTGACTCGCCACCCTCACAGTAAAGAATTTCTTCCTATCTGATCTAAACTTCTTCTCTATTTATTTAAAACTGATGCAAAACTAAGAATTCTATTTTGTGCGTGGACCTACGTGGTGGTGCTATACTGGAGTCAGTGAGCATGCTGGTTGTCATGAAAGTTTCACAGAATCACAGAATCACTAGGCTGGAAGAGACCTTCAAGATCATTAAGTCCAACCCAGCCCTAACACTCAACTGAACCATGGCATTGGGTGCCATATCAAGTCTATTTTTAAACACATCCAGGGATGGTGACTCCATCACCTCCCCAGGCAGGCCATTCCAGAACTTTATCACTCTTTCAGTGAAAATCTTTTTCCTAATATCCAACCTATATTTCCCTTGGTGTAGCTTGAGACTCTGTCCTCTGGTTCTGTCAGNCCAGAACTGGACACAGCACTCAAGGTGTGCCCTCACCAGTGCCGAGTACAGGGGAAGAATGACCTCCCTGCTCCTGCTGGCCACACTATTCCTGATACAGGCCAGGATGCCATTGGCCTTCTTGGCCACCAGGGCACACTGCTGGCTCATGTTCAGCCAGGTATCGACCAAGTACCCCCAGGTCCCTTTCTGCCTGGGCACTGTCCAGCCACACCATCCCCAGCCTATAGCATTGCAGGGGGTTATTGTGCCGGGCCTGGCACTTGGATTTACTAAACTTCATCCTATTGGACTCTGCCCATCCATTCAACTGTTCCAAGTCTCTCTGCAGAGCCCTCCTACATTTCAACAGATTGACACATACTCCCAGCTTAGTGTCATCTGCAAAATTACTAATGAAAGACTCAATCCCCTCATCCATATCATCAGTAAAGATACTGAACAGACCTGGCCCCAGCACAGACCCCTGAGAGACACCACTGGTGACTGGCCACAGCTGGATGCAGCACCATTCACCACAACTCTCTGAGCCCGCCATCCAGCCAGTTCCTAACCTAGCAAAGAGTGCTCCTGTCCAAGCCATGGGCTCCTGGCTTTTCCAGGAGAGTGCTGTGGGAGACAGTGTCAAAGGCCCTGCTGAAGTCCAGGTACACAACATCAGCAGCCTTTCCTGCATCCACCAGGTGGGTCACCTGGTCATAAAAGGAGACCAGGTTGGTCAAACACAACCTACCCCTCCTAAACCCATTCTTTGCTCAGTTTCATACCATCTGAATCAGGTATTTAATGGGATCAGGACTGAAAAGATACTGGGAAGGTATTTACTGGCAATGCTTTGAGCAAGCAACTCAAATGTAACACAGCCTGAACCAGCTATAAGATGTACAAGCATGGCTTACAAAATACTTGCATGGAATGCTAATAATGGTTGTGGAAGAGAACAGCTACGTCAAGAAGAACAACTCTTGCTACCTTGTGCTGAAGACCTGGTCATAATCCAATGTTTTTACTCCTGATCCTGAAGAGGTTAATTTTAAATGCAAAGATCACAGTACTGGTAAACTAAGCCATTGTATATTTTTACACAGTTTTATTAGTTTTTGTAATGGTAAAATGCAAGTTACCCTATTTTGCCATGGAATAATTTAAATAGTCTCTTTTTATTTAGACAATCAGGGCTTTCCTTCGCAGTGTCCCAATTCATTAAATATTCTCTCTGCTTTTGCTGTCAGAATGTGTGCTTATTTGTTTTTCAGTATTTTCTTCTGTGCTGCATGTAAGATAAAATAAGAATTTCAAAAGTTCATTCCTTTGGTTTTTGTCTTCTGAACTTGCCTTGATGCTACACTGAGAGACAGACATGGAAAAAGTAACTTTTGGCGTACATGAGCAAAGTGGGAAAAAAAATTCCCCTGTCTTAATAAGGAAATGTCTTCAGCTCCTTCTTTGCAGATTACTCTGCTGTTTTAAGGGATGTCTCATCTTCCTGCAGGATCTGGCTCCTCTGATGCTCTTTAAGGCTTGGGATATCTTCTACTGTCAGATGTCTGACGTCAGTTAGGTTGTGATTAGGAGGCTCTGGTCCACACACAAATTAGCAGAGAGCAGAGCTTGGCACCAAGGTCAGCCTCCCCTCCTCCAGCTTTGACCACCGGTGTCAACATCCTCTAATCTTTGACATTACCTCTACAGCATCTGTATTGGATGTTTTTATTGACAAAGTGGTTTCCTGTCCTCTTGCACTGTGTGTCATTTCCACCAGCTGAAAGATGTCCAGGACTGTTCGTTAATGGGACTACAGCCTAATTAAACTCATGAGTGTTTTCTTAACTCTGTCATAGCTTGGTGACTATCCAGTGTGTCACAAAGGTGGGCTTGTAAGGATTAGAGTCTTTCCAAAAACAGGCTGAGGACTTGGGACATTGGGTGAATTTTCACTTTTTTGATCTTCTGTAGCAAAATTCACACCTGTGAATGAGAAAATGATGACCTGGGAAATCATTTCCTTGAAGACTGATCTATGGTGAGGCTACCTCTAATGCAGTCTTCTTCTAGGATTGCAGCATCCATGGACACATTTCAGCCTAGAAAGACGTTTTACTGGTGACAATGCCCCCTGGGGAACTGGTTTAAACTCTAGGATTTTATCAAGAAACTCAAATCATTAGCTCCAACATATTCACTGGCATAATGTTAATTTTAAAGACGGAATTTTACTCTGAAACCTAGGCCTGAACAATACTTTTTTTTTTTTTTAAGCGATAGGAAGATATGACAGACAAAAGGAGAAATAATTTTTATCTTTTAGACAGACTATCTAATTCATTCTCTGGGTTCATAAAATATTTAGGTGTAAGTATTTGTTTGCCAGTCAACATCAGCATAAGCTACCTGACACAAATGTCAGTAGAAATAGTTGGATAACTGGATTTTCAGAGATACAAAAATTTAATTTGTCTGATTTAAACTCTTTTTTTTTTTTTAATAAAAAGGGGTTACCAGAAAATAAGGTTACAGGATTTGGGACCAACTAATTAGGACATTTGAACAAAGTCCTGTATTGCTTTTTGTTTAGTCAGTAAGGAAATAGGCAGCAAACTTTTCTTATTGGAAAAAAATACAAGAGAAAACACATAGAAAATTATTAAGCTGTTAAAGATGGTTTAATTTTTTTGTATGTATTACTGAGGAATCTGGGCCAAAGACAGCAATAATGCTCTTCAAGGACTTTGTAATTTTAACAGATGAGGGGAAAATGTAGAAAGCATTTCACATTTTATTAAACTGTTCTTTCTGTTCACTAGTTCTAAAAATACAGATCTTAGGAATATTGACACATCTTCTACAATAGAAAAATATAGAAGATTTGCAGCCTTATTTAGACAAAAAATTCCAGGACAATGAGCATGGCTGTGATCATTCATGCTTGGTTTTATGGAAATGCCATTTGGAAGCAGCAAAGAATACTTATTCTCATGTGGGTCTTCTCCTTCACTTTGTATGGAAAATATCACATCAGAAAACCCTTAGTTTTCTTAGTTGCTAAGAGCTGGCACTACAGCTTGACAGGAGGGGTTGCACAATGGTGTTTGGTCATTTATCAATACTATGGTTGTTTGGTTAGTTATCAGTGTTGTTTCCTGCCTGATGAGCATTATTTCTCTCTTTTACTTTCAGCAGCTGTGATCCCCAGCACACAGATAAATCAAAGTGGAACAGCAGCTGGGGCAGCGTCCCTGTCCCACCCCAGCAGCCACTCCTCCCCAGGACATAACATACAGGGCAGTCCTCTGCATCCTCCCCAGATACCTCTTCTCGCAGCCGCAGACTCAGAGAGGTAAGACCCTGTGCTTCCCAGCTTGAGCCTGAGGCTGGACTGTCCTCAGAGCTGCCAGGATGGGGGAAATACAATTGTTGGTGTATAGACAGGCACTGGTGGCAGCCCTGGCCTAACAACTGCTCTGGGCAGGGGTTTATCAGGAGGAGAGATAAAATGGACAGTGTTATTCCAGTCTGGGAGGGAGATTTTCCATCCATCTCCATTTCAGAGACTTCCTCCAATCCCTTAATGATCCCAACGAAGGGCTCAAGCAAGGAAAGTGATACCAGCTGGCACACTGAACTTCAGCTGACCACAGCCATACCTTACAGAATGGGGGCCCTGAGATTCATGTTTCTGTTTACCTGTGGGAGAAGAGTCATATTCTGTCAATATTCTCCCACATTTCTGAAGCATTTCTGAAGGAAGACATTTGCCTTTTCTTATTTAATTGCCATTTTATGAAGAACAATAGATAATGACCAAAATTTTATTTCACTATTTTTTGAGTTTGATTTATAGTCAGATTTTATTTTATGACAGTTATGTATGTTTTATTATATGCTGGTTAGGTATTGTAAATTCTATGATTTTAGATATTTCAATGACAGAAAAATCAATTGCTTGGATGTTTTTTGATTTTCATTGTTAGACATTCCCTATATTATTTTCAGCAATCTTTCCAATGATTTAGCTAGAGTATGGTACTACAGATGTGGAAGTCTATAGTTCATTGAACCAGAAGTCTACCAAATCACAAGTCTGAAGAGGCCTAAGTAAATAGTCTTTAGTGGAAAAGTTAGGAAGATAACATCATCACACTAAATACTAAACTCTTACTATTTGCTCATGGATACTTAAACATTATTTTTAAAATTTCTTTTTCAGTGCTCTAAGTGATAAATTGCTGTATTTCACTAATATATTTCAAAGTATTTCATTTCCTTGAGTGACAGATATGGCAGTAATTTGAAGAGTACAAAATCCCCAATTATAAACCTGAAAACAACATTCACTAGATTTCAATTACTGGTAAATGAGCATAATTTCTTTGGATGAAAGCAATATTCACTCTGCCTTGTATCAGGAAGATAGAAGAAGATGATGTCTTAGGAAATTAACAACAGGTGAAAGTACATTTTTATTTCACACTTCACATGTGAATTCAGCCATTTCTGGAGCCACTGGAAGTTGTTGAGCTTTTTGTACATCAGTCTAAGATGGAGCTTACTGCCTCATGATCACTGGAGCTCATCTACTTGGTTCATTCCTTCCTCCCCACTCCTGCCCCCATCATCCTGGTCTTTTTCCCTTGTGCTGGCTCTGACCCTCTGTGCACACCTCTGGGACTGTCCATGCCCTCTTGCCTGACACAGAGACTCTTCTGTCCCAGCATAGTTTTCTCTTCAATGCATGGCCTGTCCATCCATACCCAATGATTGCCAGAGCATGTGGGGACAGGCAGGGATGCATTAACAGTTGTTATAGGTACAAATGTCACTATAAAAGACAATGATCTTATTAGCCCATTTCTGAGGTTCTTCTGCTGTGAAACCATAGCAGAGGTGCCTAGAGTGAGACTTCCTTCATTCAATTGATTGAATGCATTTCAGATGTCAAGATAATGGAGTACTCTACAGAATAATAAAAAACTAACATGGTATACTCCTTTTTCATGTGTTAAATGTATACATGCTCTCTAAAAAGGCTTTAATATGCAGCTCCACATAAGCATATGTGGAGCTGCTTTGGATTTTAAAAAGTTCCAGTGTCTTCATTTAGGTAGTGTGACAAATGGCAATTTAAATTCAGAAAAGGAAAAAAGTATTACAGCAGTGTTGGTTTGATTACAATACATAGGGTAGGAGTTAAGGGAAATGTTTACAAGAAGAACTAAGGCAAAATCTGCATATTGAATCTAGCACAGTACACTCGCCAAGGGGCCTTGCGGGTAGGCTGTCACCTCACTTCATGGGTGTGATGAGAAAGGTGAAAATGTGAACAAACCTTCAGTAGAGAAAGTGGCAGAGATATTGTTTTTGAAAGGTGTGAGTCATCCTATTTATTTCAACCTCATTGCTGAGAGGACTTAAGGACTGCATTGTTGCAGGATTTAAGGGTGCAAGTAGAGCATTTGTTGCCCCTCATGCTAGTAAGGGTTGGACTAGGTGACTTTGAAGGTCCTTTCCAACCCAACCTGCTCTGTGGTTCTGTGGTTCTGGGCTGTGGGGTTCCTGACACACTGTGCATGCCCATGGTCATTTTAGAGCTAGAACAGGCTGACCAGCACTTGCTCCAGCAGAAGGCTGTATTTGTTAGACTGAAGCTGATCCAAACTGGCCTGGCTGTTTGATGATGCTGGGGACCAAGCCAGTGCCACTTTTTGGACAGCTGACTCAGGTTTACGAGACACAGAAGCAGAAGGAAGTAAGCATTTTCTCTACATTTCCACATACCACGGGATAGAGAAATAGTGGGAGTGTTTCTTTTAAGTCTTTCTCTTCTAGGTGGTGTGAGACAAAGAGTGGACTTGACTAACCCTTATAAATGTGAGAAACTGAGCCAAACATGGAACACATCTTACATTGCATTCATTATGTGTACAAAATTCTGAGAACACAGACTGCAAGGCAGTCAGAGAGTTTGAATCTAAGAAATCACTTCATTTATCAAAGGAGAGAGCATAAATAATAAAAGTGCAGATTTACATTTTGTCTGTGCTGGCTCTTTGATACTAACTTTGAGTGCTCCACTAATATGAAGTACTGCGGCTATTCAATAAAGGTACCAAATGTGTACCTAAAAGCATATCTGTGACAGGGAATATGTACTTCATTTCTTTTTCACTCACTACTGTAATACAAGAAGGCATGAGCATACTAATAAGCTGAAAGAAAAATCTAATTAAAACTCAGATCAAAAATTATGGGTTTGTATGGCATAGTTAACATATGTAGTTCAGTGCCCCAAAATTGATGGTGCTAAATGTTTGAAATTAATATTTTAAAATTCTTTCTTTAGATAATGAAGTATCCAAATACACATCTTGCTTTTGAGCAAGAACTAGGCTGGTAGTCAATGTGACACAAGAATAAAATGTTTCATGGACTTGATGTTCCAGGTGATTTTTTTATCCACCTGTGAACCACAGCTAGAATTATGTCCCTAAAGCATGATGCATCCCAGCTTCACAGAAATTTCTAGAGATTGTGTAAGGCTGACAAGAAGAACTTAGGGCCAAAGTATTCAGTTTAGCAATACCATTATGCTATAATAAGTTCTACAACAGTCATTCTTTTTGCTTATTTGAGTGTGTGGTTATATTCCCTTTATGATTTCAGTGTAAAATGGTAAGTAGCTCCGGGCTAGACTTCCAGAAGCAAAAGCCTCTTCCTAGTTCTACTCAAGAAGCTGAGACTCCCAACCTTCACACTTTACAAAGCCTTTTGTATGTAGCATACAAAGGGCTTCCTCTGAGAAGGCCTTTAGTTAACAGCATGGTTTTGAAATAAGTACATCAACTTCTTTCTGGGTGTGGGACACTTCAGAGGATTGCCTGTTAATCACGTTTTCTTTTTAGGGGGCAAACAACACATATAAATGACAAATGCTTGAGTGGGAGGTGTCAGTAAGGCTAACCCTGAACCTGAGCCATAGAGTCACAGAATCCTAGAATAATTTAGGCTGGAAAAGACCCTTAAGACCATCAAGTCCAACTGTTAACATAACAGTGCTGAGGCCACCACTAAACCATGCATCCAAGTGCCACACATCCACATGTCTTTTAAATACCTTCAGGGATGGTGACTCCACCACTTCCCTGGGTAGCCTGGCCCAATGCCTGCCCACCCTTTCTGTGGAGAAATTCTTCCTATTATACAATCTAAACCTTCTCTGGTACAATTTGAGAAAGTTTCCTTCTTGTCCTGTTGCTTGGGAGTTGTTGTTACTGAATCCCATCAGGCTACAACCTCTTTTCAAAGCAAACCTAGCAAAGTTTGGAATTTTTCTCACGTTTCCTTTTTTTTCCAAAGGCATTTTTCCCTCTTTGCCACATTAGCAAGAAACTTAGTTCTCTGATACAATATAGGCACAGAAGATATTGAGAGATTTTATAAAAAGTTACTTAGTCTCCCTCCAGGGAGTTTGTACATTGAGATGCCTGCTCCCATCTCCCTTCCTTAAAATCCACTTTATATTCCACTTAAATTCTCCTTTCATCTTGTCACCAAAGAGATGAGGTACTGGTCAGAGGGGTTGTTTGTTCTTCCTGCCATCCCTTCTTTCAGCTAGATTTTGGTTTTCTTTCCCAAAATATTTCTCTTATGCAAGAAGATTGCATTCCTTAAAAAAAAAAAAAAAAAAAAAAAAAAAAAAAAAAAAAAGACAACAACAAAAATCCAAAACCAAAGCATCCAGAAAACTTGTAGCAGAGAAATCATTGGAGAGAAACATGCATCACAGGTAGGTAAAAAATTAGGCTTTTGTTGAATAAATATATTCATAACTTTGGGGAAACATCCTACTTTTTCAATTTTGTTCCTGGCAAAAGGTGTGCTTTCCTTAAACTGTGTTTCCTTAAAGTGTGTTTTTAAAGCATGTTTATTTGATTGTCACTGATAGGTAGCCAGACTAATTTATAGTGCAATATGCTGGATTTCACCATGCTGTGTTACAACAGAATGTTTCCTTCACTGACAGCAGACTGAGGATCTGTTAAGACACAGCATAAAGTGTGGACTGAGTTCAAAGAATGTGAGTTTACAGAAAGAATGTGAGAGCAGAGAATGGAGACATCACCACAGATTTTCTGGATTTTCCTAGAAATAAAAAGGCATTCAGGAAGAAATGATTATGGATTTTTCTTCATTTAACATTGTCAGAAAGCGCAGCCCTGTACAGGACACTGCTGGAGACAGCAATCTCTTACAGAGAGCTTGTAATTCAGTCCTCTGTCTAGCTGAACCTTCAGCTCAGCCAGATGAAAGCCTGATCACCTTACTGTGTGAACTGCATAACATCTGGATATGTTCCCAAACTGCTGAAGCCCAGCAAAAAGGACTCAGCCAGTTAACAGAGTAGCAACTCAATAAATTGTGTTTACAAGTTGTTCAAAGAAAACTATGACCTCTGAAGAAAAAAAGAAAAAAAGAAAAAAAGACCAAGGTTTTCAGCTTTAATGTTTATTTTCCACTTCAGCAACATATCTGTAGCAACCATAAGGATTCATTTTGTATGAATGGTGATATACGCTTTAATTTACATTGCAAAGTTGAGAAAAAAAAGAATGAAGACAGAACTACATCCAACATAGTTACATAGTTCCTGTCTCAAATATTTATTGTTAGTAGCATTTTGTGCCCTAGTGTAGCATGGATTAATGTAGGTAAATTATGTCTTTTATATGCAGATGCAGTTTCCTTTCTTTCAAAACATTTTTTAAAAAATCAAAATTTAAAAAAAATACTAAGTTGAACTAAGTGAAATAATTTGAAGAGTTGCAAAGCACTTGTGTTTCTAGGTGACGAAACATCTTATATATATTCTTGCTACAGAGATATAAGAGGCTGTTTCCCCACTGCACCAAGGATTGATTTGTAGGTGGCCAACCATGATAAAATAATGAAAATGAAAGTACTATAGAAATACACAATTTATACTGTATATTATGACTGTTAGGTTTCCCCTTCCCTTCGTTTTCCACACATTTCTTAGGCTGTGCATGTAGTTATAGTGATTGTTGACTGGGCCAGCTCCAGCAAACAATTGTTAGAGTAAAATCGCTTTTTTTTGTGAGGTCATGACCAGTCCTGGTCATTAACAAATCCCCTCTGTATGTGGCATTTCAACTAATCTCGTCCAAACAGGTAAGCTTTGGTAACTTTGTCATCCATCTTGCTTGCTACCAATTCTAGTCATTCCCCAGCAAGACACTTTTTCACAGCTAAAACTGGAAAAGAAAAATTTTCTTAATGGCTCCAGAAGCATTCCTGCTCAGATTTTACACCAATCATAGGAAAGGGCAACTTTCTGCAAATCTGGCTGGTTCCTGACTGAATGGACACCTGGGCTTGACTAAAGCTTTTGACTGAAGTTTCCAAGTGGTTACAAGCTGGTCCTGAGTGTTTCAGGAACAAAATTAAATTAGCTGTTCTCCCAGGAATAATATGAGATTTGTTCAGACACAAATTTAGGCTGCGGCAAGTACAAGTTTCTCTTTTGTTAAGCAGAAGGAAAGCAAAAGTAGATAACTATAGTTGTGGATATGGGTAAGCCAGGTTGATTTATAAATAATTATAAAGATCACTTATGTCTACTAAAAAGGAGTCCTGTCTGGCTGTCAAATATAGTGTGTTATTATTGGGAGGAAGTTTTTTGGATGTTAAATCAAAGGTAAATCTGTAAAACCGTGCTTTCCACTTTGAGTTTTGAAAAGGATTTTTCCCATTAGTGGCTACTGGTTAAAATAATTTTTCAGAAATTAATTTTCCCAATTAATCTCGAAAACACGAAGGATTCCATGATTTTTTAAATAATTATAGTACTTAAAGGCTGTCTGTGCTTGGCTTTCATCTCTGGCAGGAGATAACAGTCTGTGTGACTCTATACAAAATACTAACTCCAGTTATTACTCAGAAGGCATATAACCAAGTAGTTACAGCACTTTTTAAAAACCTCTGATATTTTTATCACAATATAACTACTGATTTCTCTTTCTTAAAAAAAAAAATTGTACAATAGTATTATTGTGAAATATGTGCATGCTTTGTTCTCTTCCTCCCTGGTATGTCTTTCAGCCTACTCTGCATCAGTTATCTGGAACAATGAAATATTTGACATGCTAAAGACTCAATGGCTCAGTAGTAACATCTTTATTTCCTCCATCCATGTAGCATTTCTGAAGTAGCATATGTTTATGAAGTTAATATCACATCAGCACCAGGACCATGCAAACCCTACCTAATATGCTTTAAAAATGTGCTTCCCACAGAAAACTGAATAGGCAGTACATCATCCAAAGTTCATTTCGATACTTGTTACACTTCAAATGTAGATTATTGTTCACCAGAAATGTAGCAAATACCTTTCAAATGAAGTCAAAAATCACTCCAAATGTAGATTATGATTCACCAGAAATGTAGTAAATACCTTTCAAACGAAGTCAAAATCACATAGACAACACGTGGCAGACACAGATTCTCAGCTGTAGCATAAAAGATGTCAAGTGACTTGGATTTAAATACAGTTGTAATCTGTATGATAACCCTGCCCAGAGGTGTTCTGTAGACCTGCTACTGGAGTTGCATCTTCTGTTGTATTCAGAGTGTGATAAAAACTTCCTTAACACTTCTTTAGGAAAAAGATGCTTTTTAATTAGGTAAAAAAAAAAGTCCAATCTCAGAGCAACAGGGACCAGATCCATAGTTTAGAACACTGGCAGACTGTGTTAACTGCAGGCACTGATCCTTCCTAGCAGCAGCCACTGAGCACACAAAGAAGGGTATTCCTCCTCAGCAGACTTGAAGCTTATTTTTAGTGGTGGAGAGACAGGCTGATCTGCAACAGGACTTGATACGTCACTTTCCACTCACCCTCTAGCAGAAATACCATGCAAGGTTCTTTCTTGGTGTTTGGGAACGTTTCCAGCTCTCCTCTCATTGATGAAAAATTGGCCCAGAGCCATTCCTGAGATTTCATTAACTAGATAGATCCCATCAGTCTATTGGGTGGTTTGGGACACAAACCTCAAACCACAAACCAGAAACTCTTAAAATCCTAGTTTTCTGTCTGCAAAAAAGATCACATGACCTATCTGTCATGTACTTTGAGGTATGCAGTTTTAAGGAAATGCAGAAAAAAATCAGTAAAAAGTTAAATTCCCTAAAACTCTTCTGCAAAATCTTCAAAAATAGTGCATATCCTTGTTGTGCCAGTAGCAAAAGAGCTGTGCAAAACATACCCGTAAGGTGATGAACCTCTGTGGCAGCTGCACCACCAGATTTGTTCTCAAGCACTCTCTCCTCTGCCAGGCTTGTAAGTTTATAGTTTGAGTCCAGATCAACATTTTGATGTGGTTAGATTCTGGAAGCAGTTTAACACTTGCCCTTACCTGCATTATATTGACATCAGATTGTTTATTTTCAAATAGCTCTATGTAACATACAAAGATTTCTAGAGCCTGAAACTTGGGCCTGAACCTAACACCTCAGTGGCCAATGACCTGAACTGACCTCTCCCTGTCAGTGAGCAAGAACAGCTATTTATTGATAAATAAAGTTGATACAAAGCCTTAAAATACACAGCTGGCAGTGCCTCCAAAGTCAGGTCCCCCTTGAGGTATCTCCTCCAATTATGGCATGACACACACACACAAAAGGAGTGGGTTAAAAGCAGTTTTCCATGATAATGGGCAATTCAGCCTCCTAATTTCCCAGATGTCAAATCTAATGATACATCACCATTTAAAAACATATCATCTCTATTTCGGCTGCACACTGTTATTTTGGAAGTCTGGATCTGTGCAAGTAACTAAATTGATCTAAATAAAGTAAAAACAATCTTTAGCTCTTATGTATTGGAGATTTTACAGTTTTGTGGTTTTGAACTTCTAGATTTGTTGCTCCAGCTCCTTCTCATCACATCAGCCCCCAGAGAATGTCCATTCAACATCCCATGATGCAGACTCCACAACCTCCTCAGCTTCCACAGCTTGCAGGGATGCCTCTGAAGACATACCAACCAGCAGAAAGCCCTTCTTTTCAGCCAAATCCCCTTGACATCCAGGGTAAGAAGGAAGAATCTTCATCACTGATGTTAGTTGTTTGTTGCTATTGCTAATGTTAAAATTAAATGCTTCAGGGACTGGCATTGATACTGTTAAAGTACTTTTCCTTGAAAGACCCTGGGAGGTAGCCTTCAAAACCCTGCCTTCAGACTTTCTTAAAACTCTTACCTTAGCTAGTTGTTATTCATCCTGGTATGGAGTTACATGTTTCTCTTCATATTGATTTTCAGTGATGTTCTTGAAACAGAATGACAAAAATTTCTGTAATGGTTTTTAATTTTCTAATGTTACACTTCTAGTCCCTCCTGATTTAGCACGTAAATGTTAACCTGGTTTTCAAGAGGTAGGATATTTTTCTCCCTGGCACTTGTGGGGAGATGGAGATCTCTTCTGCTGTAAGTGTGGAAGACTCTTGCAGCTGTGTTCCCACTTGTGCTGTGTAATCAACTTCTACAAGACTTCTCTCTCTTCAATCCTGTATATTTTTTCTGTAGCCAAAGGAAAAAATCATCAGCTCGTGGGTTGATTTGTTTGTTTGTTTTTCCTAGCTGGTGGAGACTGAATGCCAATTACCTTAACATTTCAGAAGTGTGCAGACGGCAATATTATTGTTTCCTCTCAACTGTTTAAATATGATTTGCTGTACTTACAGACACCAGGTACATAGCAGTCTTCCTAAAACATAGGTTTTGAAGGTCTTAGGATTCTGCTTATTGATCAGGCTTCCTGAGAATCATCATTGTAGATATCATAGGAAACATTCTTGGAAAAGCAAGGTCACTGGTTTTGCACAGCCTGGTTTTTGGTAGCAGAGGGGCCACAAAGGTGGCTCCTGTGAGAAGCTGCCAGAAGCTTCCACCATGCCCAGCAGAGCCAATCCCTGATGGTTCTGAGGATGGATATGCTGCTGGCCAAAACTGGGCCAATGAGAGAGGTTGGTAACGCCTCTGCGATGATATATTTAAGAAGAAAATCAAAACAAAGTGGGCAGAGTTTTCCTTCTGGTCAGAGAAGAGGAGGTGGTGAGAACATGTGAGGGAAAAAAACATGGCAGCACCAAGGTCAATGCAGAAAGAGGGGAGGAGGTGCTCCAGACACCAGAGCTGAGATTCCTGTGCAGGCTGTGATGAGACCATGGTGAAGCAGCTGTGTTCCTGCAGCCCATGGGGATCCATGGGGATGCAGAGATCCACCTGCAGCCCTTGGGGGAGGTGCCCATGCTGGAGCAGGTGGATGCCTGGAGGGGGCTGTGATCCAGTGGGAGACTCGATGGAGAGAGGGCCCTGCTTCCAGGCTGGAGCAGCCTGTCCTTGGAGGACTGCACCCCATGGAAGTGATCCATGGCACAGCAGTTTTGGGAGGACTGTGTGCTTGTGGGAGGGACTCACATTGCAGCAGGTGCAGTTTGGTTGCTACTCATGAGAGTGGATCCACAGGGAACTGTGGATGGGAGGACTCATGGGAGGGACTCCACAGTCCCACAGGGGAAGGACTCCTCTCCCTGAGCAGCAGAAGAAAATTTTAGTGATGAACTGACCAAAATCCCCATGCCCTTTCTCCCTGTGCTGCTGGTGGGAAGGAGAGATGGCTTATTTTACTTCTCATTATCCTCCTCTGATTCTGTTAGTAATAAATTTCACTTTGCAACCTTAAGTTGAGCCTGTTTTGCCCTTCAAGTGTTTTCTCTTGACACTTATCTCACTCACGAACCCTTTTTTAATTTTTTTCCTTTTTTCCCTCTGCTGTCCAGCTATAGTAGGGAAGGGTGACCGAGGAACTCTTGTGGGTTCCTGACGTTAGGCCAGTGTCAAACCATGACTCAAGGCTTCTTTTATTTTCTTCCACCGATGTAAGCAGTCACTCTAGGCAAAGAGAGGAAACAGGCATCTTCCTGAGTTCATAAATGTGAAGGAGAAAGGAAAGTGCCAATCCTGTTACATTCTTCATATTGTACTGGCCACAGAGAAGCAGGATCTGAGGCAGGTGGTTTTCTCCACAAAGTAGTAATTCTTTACAGCACTGATCAGTACTAAAAGAACATGAAATTTACCAATGAACATAAGCAGTTATATTTGGCTTTCTATATTCTCTGGTAGAATTTTCACTAATAAGGTATAGCCAACAAAGTACAGAGTGAAATTTCTTAATATAGAAATTGTATTTTCACGTATGTTATTGTTATATGACATACACAAAATCATGCCAGAACAGGTCCAGTAAATTCCTAGTGCAAGGCTTGAAGGGACCAGGTTAGCCCTTCTGTTTCCACAGTACAAAACATTTTACTCGATTGCCTTTTTTGCTGAACATTTGGCAAGAAATCATCTTGAAAGGCATTGAGACATTCAGGTCTGTCTTCCTGCCTGGAACAAAAATTGTCTTTCAATTATATAGATGGCTTTACCACCTTCTTCCTCTCATGGCCATGGGAGTTTTAGGAATCCTAGAAGCTGGGAGCACAACCAGTTGCTCCAAATTAGAGGACTTTCCAAAGAATCCTGCCTCCCAGGGATTCACAAATCACCCTGGATTAATTGTTGTTCCACACAGGACTTGCACTGGCTTATGCAGCAGCCTTCATATCTCCTTGGGCATCTTCTCCTCAGGGCAGGCCAAAACAATGCTACTGTGTTCCCATCTTCCTCTTCTACAGTCCAAAGAGGATTTAAAAAGACAAAAAATGTGGGTCATCATTCTTTACAAGAAGAAGACCCAGCAGACACCCTCATCTGAGTGAATGTCACATTTGAATTGAAGCCCTATTACATGTCCAGATTTAAGATACAATTTAATACTGTCTTCTGAGATTAAAAATGGTTGACTTTCAAGGGCTTGGACCTCAAACATGTACCATAATTAGTCCCACGTCAGCATTACTGTGTCTGCCTCACTTTCCTAGGAAAGCTTATGTTGAAAATAGACACTGCTGAAAGCTATTATTTGCACACAAATAACAATTTAAAGTTCAAATTCTAAAGATTTTTGCACTTAAAACTAGTATGAAGACAATGTAGTCTGAACTTTTAATTATTTTTTAGTATTGAAAGATTTAATACAGTGCAATTCATTACCCAAAATGTGGATATTAAATGTTTTTTGGAAGATCAAGTAACCTATTGTCACTGTACAAGGTATTTTGTCAGAAAATACCCTCCAGCTTAAGCACAGCTGTCTCATCCTATATGCTACACTGAAAGCGTTGTCCTGTGTGCCTTAAGGGCTCACCTAAACTCTCTCCCTCTAAAGCAGATGTTTGAAGAGTTTATGTTTTCTCAGTAGCAATGGAAAGTCTGCTGTCTTCCTTGGTCAATTCATAACAATGCAGAAAAATACCATGGAGTGATCTCCACAACATACTATTATGTATGTACAAGTGGCTGTGGGAAGTTGTTAATTTCTATCTCCTGCAGTTCATAATCTGCCTTTTCAAGATTTAAGTGCTGTAACTATAGCCACTTCAGCTCAATCTGCTAGTAGACAATAGTGACAATCTGCTCAGTATGTAGTCTTAAACTTGTCAGTTCCATATAAATTGGCTTTATCAGGGAAGAGTTTCATTGCCCAAAAGCTTTTTGAAGAAAACAAGTTCTAAACAGAGGCAGTTTATGAAAGCCTGAACATCTTAAAAGATCATGGTGATCTTAGAGTACTATCCTTTAGAAAGAAATATTTATGAGATCCAAGACTGACAGCCTTCTTGTATCTAATAGCTACTTGTATTGTGAAATGTCTTTTTCTTGGAAGAACATTGTCTACAGTTCAAGTTTCATTATTTGTTCTGAGTGATATTCAACATACACAGTAATGTCAGGGAGGGCTTTCTATTGCCTCAGTTAATATTACATAATTGACTAAATATTCCCTTTTCTTGCTCTTGTGAAATTCACAATATCCTTTGCTGCGTGGAATGTTCAGAATTTATTAGGTGCCTCACCTAAGCTGTAGAAGTGAAGCTCTTCTGTTCCTTTCATTAGATTGCAGTATCATTTACTGTATTACCATTCCATAAATCTGAAACTGTCCTGACCTGGAGACTGGAATGACAACTTCCCAGCTAGATGCTGTTGTATGCCAATGTAATATGTGTTTGTAGACAGAAGAGAGTGCAGGTGTTCAAAATCTGCAGTTCCCCCAGAACCTGTATTGTACTGATGATTCTTTTCAACCATGAAAAACTACTCTCAGGAGAGGTGTCTGAAGACACAGGCACCTACAGTACACAGGCAGCTGCAAGAATAAGGTATTGCTTGCTCTGAGACAAGCCAGAAGAGATGTGCTAGGTATGAAAGGAAAGAACAGCAACAGAATTTCCCTCTTCACAGTGAGAAAATTTATTGTGCTGTGTAGTATAGAGTAAGGTAAAACTTCATTGGGCATGGGCAAAGCTGACTTGCTTTTGGATGCAGCTGATACTGTGAACGTTTTTGCCCTAGAAATCTGGTTGTTCTTTAAAATTGTGTCTGTAACTCTGCTCACATGTGTTTGTGAGTTAAGCTGATGACCAGAGCTGTCTGAGTTATGGAAGAAATTTAAAAAAAAAAAAGCAAAGTATTCATTTAAAGAAAAGAAAAAGTTGTCATTTCTTGAAAAAAAATTGTTAGCTGATATGAGTTAGTTATATTAGTGCCTCTATACAGACAGCTCTACTAGAAACCACTATCTTTAAATTAAAAATAATAAGATTTTAATAAACAGAAACATTTCTATTTTTTTACATTTGCAAATCAGTCTGTTAGTACAGTATGTGACTTGGATCTCTCTCTTATTCTTTCTTTTCTTTTTGTTCTTCACAGCCAGATGGTACCACATGCTTACTTGGCGTTTGAGTAATTTGCCTAGTGGACATGCTGAAGTATATGGCAAAAAACTATTATCTTGAAGTATTTCAGACCAAAGACAGCTGGAATTTTTACAAGCCATAGCAGCAAAGACTACTCATGCATGGCATATATTTCTGAATGACAACTATAATGATTTTCTTGAGAAAATATTCTTTCTTGTGACAGGCAGAGAGAGGACTGAGTAAGAAATTGATGTCCATCAGAAACTTCCTACCATATGGAAATTATAATTGTGGCAGCCATTCATTGCATATCCATAACGAAATCTTTGTCCACAACAGTTCGATAAGGATGCTGTTACAAATGTATGTGGACCAAAACTGTGTGAGTGAATTTGAGCTGAACTGTATAGCAGGGCTTTTTAGATGTTCATCATCTCTCAGAACAAGGCTCTTAATATGATAAAAACCAACTACTTCTTGCTTTTAGAAAGAATTCTTACAGCTTACACTTCTTCTATCATATTCAGAAATATTTCACTTTCCTAGGGAAGTTATGCTGTCATGTCAGAAGAGTAGCTGTTTGTTCTGTACCTTGACATCATGAATCTTGGCCGTAGTGTACTGATTCAAAGAATCACAGCTGACGTAACCTTGTGCATATGTGTGTTTTAAATAATTTAATAAGAGACAAAATTTTACAATCCAGAGCTGCAGCTGAACTGTTCAGTTGCTGGAAATTTATTAGCTAACCCGTTTGCTTTATTTTTAGTTTTTCCAGTGCTGCATGAAAACACAGAAAACTGATAGTACAGCTAATTCCCTAACAGATATCTCAAGTATGGTCAGGGTCTGCTGCATGAATTGGACATGGTTTTGTGTTACACTACATTGGGCTGTATTGTAGATTATCTTGGGCATGACACTGTGTGAATAAAGAAACCAAGTTAGGAGACTTTGCTGTGTAATGTTGGGCTCCAGTTAGAACTCTGCACTCTGGCTTGATGTACTGCAGATGCATGCAAAGACATTTAGAATAGGGCTAAATTAGGGGAAGAGAACTACGTATGCTTATTTCTTGTTTATGACTCTGTATTTTAAAAGCTGGATAATTGACACTGAATTGTGAAAAGAACTTGTATCTAGGAAAGTTACACTACTTTTCTGTGCTCTCTTTTCATCATGAAAAATTTTTGCTCACAGTCTCTATGCATGACCCCACTATGAGCCAGCTGTCTTGGCATCAGTGATAGATCTTTGGATTTTATTCAGACTTTACTTGGGTAATCTTCTTTTATTTTGAATTTGGCATTTTCTTAGATTTTCAGGCAGATGCACAGTGTGACTCAGGAGAGTACCAGTTCAGACACAGGATTGCACAGTAAAGGGAGAAATTTCCTGAAAAATTTCAGTTTCTAGCCAGTCAGTGCCTCTCACAGGTCACAGTGGAATCGGGATGTCCATGTAGTAGATAGTGTTTGAAACTAGTAGCAACTTGAGGAAGTTTCAGGTAGCATCATATCAATACTGCTTTATTTGTTTAAAATTATTGAAGACCTGGTGGTAGGGCAGTTGAAGTTTTTATCATTCCCATGACCATGGCTCCACATACTATTTTATCTCTGTCCAGGTCTTTTACTGATGGCCTTCTTCTCATTCTAGGTTTTTATGGGCAGCTTCAGACTTTCTGCCCTCCACATTATGCTGACAATCAGAAGAACATACAAGACAGCATTTCTTGCAATATGGTTCCTCCTGCTGACTGCTCAGCTCTCACATCAGCAGGCCAGGGAGGGCTTGGCATTTTCCATCGAAGTTTTTCAGATCATTCTGGTATCAAAGGTAAATAACAGCTGGTCACTCCATGTATGATTGTGTAGAGTTTGTGAACTTTGGCAGAGGTGCATGAGCTGTGTATTTGGGTAGGACATGTTGTGACAGATTTGACTTTTTACAAAGAGGAGATAGTTTTCAGACCTTCCTGGAGCGATCAGTGCTGGGAGGGCAGAAGTCACCATAGGTGACAGTAACAACCAGCCTAGTGCAGTCTGAGCACTGTTGAAGGCTGCTCAAGGTTCTAGTCTGTGGGGCTTTGACAGTCTCTGGCTTGTGTATTTGAGTTGAAATATGGTCCATTGAGCCCTCTGTGATATTTGTGCAGCCACTCCACTCCACTGCACATATTGTGGCAGGGACCTGAGATGATTCAAACTACTGATTTTGCTTGGTGCATGTTTGGTTTTTAATCAGTCTTGAATTTCATTTATTCATGTTTCCATGACAAAAACTGCCTGGATGCACACTTACCTGTGTACACTTAACTTAGTCTGTGTCTAGGTGAGAAGTACTTAAGGGGCTTTTATTCTGTTCTGGAAGGCTGAAAGATCTCTGTGCAAAGCATCAGTACAAGACAGTGAGCCTAATCTTAGCACCCAACTAATGCCCAGGTCTTTTACTGCCCTTCCACACAGGATGAACCCACTTAACATTTACTGTGCTTTGAAATCCCTCTTATATCTTGGTCCTTCAGAAGTATATTGCAAAGCCAGTGCACCTGTAATTACAAAGACAAATCTCATAGTATGTAAAGAACAGATGGGAGTGTGTCTGCAAACAGTTACTCTTGGGCTTACTATTGCCACTTGTAAAAGGTAGTAATTTCTGTGCCAGGGTCTACTTTACTGCAAATACATTCTTACAATATTTCGTTGTCTTTTATCCTGTGTTCAAGATGATGAAATTTGTTAAACAAGCACAAAGTTTTTTTTATAATGATCAAAATTTAACACCCATTAAATGGGGAGGTGTAAGTTGCAATTGAATCTGCTCTACTTCAGACTTGATTCTGACAGAAGTGAAAATTCCTCCCTTGGTAAGCAGTAAGTTGTGTAGTTAATTTCATACATATGTTGGCTTGTTTATTCTATTTGTGTATTTGATTTAAAACCATTTCCAGTTCTATGCATAAGTATTAGGATGTACTTCATTATATTGTTATCCTACTTATTAACTGGGTTTTTTTATTTCTTCTCCCAGTGTATGACTTTCCAGCAGGGTCTGTAGGTATCTTTGGTGATTCAGCTTGCAGCATGCCAGAGGACAGCAGTTTCCTACAAATAAATGCAGTGGATCATTGTTCCAGCCAGCCTTCTTCTGTATACACTGAAGGCTAAAGTAATGTATATCTAGTTACAAGAGCTTGATTCTTTTTCATCTTTCCCTTCTGTTATTTCCCTACAAATTTTTTCTCTCCATGAAACTGCCATGTATGTATGGGGATATGACTAGATATACATACATAATGGAGAGGAAAAAAGCAATTACCAAGCATTCTTCATTTAATCAAGCAGCCAGCTGAGAAAGAGAATGTTTGGAGAAAGCAAGTTTTGCCAAAACCTTAGCAATTGTTTCTTTTCTTCTCATCTGTGGTACAGCAACTATACTTTTTAGATTATTTCTTCTTTTAATTTCTCAAAGGGAATTCAGAGACCAAATAAGAAAACTGGTTGTTGGCTGTAATCCTTTCAAGCTGGATGAGTGCACTTACAGAAGAACACAGCTTTAGAAAATTCCTTTTTCAAGAAAGGAAAAGCAAAACCAGAGCATACCAGAAACATTTCAAAGGCATACAGTTTTTGCACAACCTGTCTGCATGTGATAGCTCCAAAGTTTAACACACACCAGTATCCAAAAGGGAGAGAAATTAGACATATGTGTAGGCACTCCCTATTGGAGGCATTGGTGTGGCTTCTTTTTGGATCAAAGGTTATTGGTAGAGAATTTCTTACAGGCCTCAGGTTAGGTGTCCTTTCCTCCCCTCTNGCCATAAAATATGGCTATTATTGTCTTCTCAATATTCATTCTGACCCTTTAAGCATGAATAAGATGGTTTAAATACACAAGAAGTTATGTGGGCCTTGTGTCTATTTAGCACATCTGCCAAATATGCATAAATGCATTTTAACTTTCAGTTGCTTTTTAATTAGATTGTAGAGTGTTGTTGCTGTGTGTGCTCAAGTGTTCGGCAGGAAGGTTTAAAATCTTTTCTAGGAAAGATTCTTCCTTAAATTCCACATATTTTTTAAAAAAGCTATCTGTACTGATTCAATTAAATTTTGGTTATCCTAATCTTTTTCCATAACACATTTTCAGAAAGAAGAACTACTCTTAGTATACTATGTCCCCTCTTATTACTTAGAAAGATGAAACTGGACTGGTTTGGTGGTTTTGATTTTTCTGATCAATGTCAGGCTCAAGGTCCTCAAATTTAATCGAGGATGCAAGCAAATTAGTTTGTCCTTCATAAAACATACAAGGTTATGAGTTAAAACCAGGATTTTGCATTGGAGATGTCATCACTATGATCCTGTATACCTTGAGAACAGCTCTTACGTTAGTAAGACTGAGTTTTTAGGTTTTAATTTCTGTTCATCCATTTTGTGGACTTCTTACTGTGTAGTGTACATCATAATAGTCTCATGACCTGATAGAGTAAGGACAAGTTCATCCTTGCAGTCTGGACCATAACTGCACTTCAGAAATAACTCTTCTAAAAAGATAAAATAAAAAGGTTTATACCACCTTTTTTCTTCCCAGCAAACTTTTGAGAGTTTTTAAGTCCAATTTGGCTCCAATTCATAATTTAATCTGCAATTATGTGGACTAGATGAATTTATGTCCAGATGTTTGTGAACACTGGCAATCTTTTGAGGTTTTTATTGATGAAGTATATTCTTATGTGCAGTCATATGTTTAAATATTTAATGGAGAGATTTTCATCCAATACATAGAATATATAGATAAACCATGCACATAAATGAAGTACAATGAGAAGTGACTAAAATGCAGCCAATTCTGTGCTAAGTTCCCCCCTATATTCTGCTTCTCACATCACAAGAGAATGTGTCCCTCTGCTCCAGCTTGCCCTAAGAGGTCTAGATGTTACCATATGTGAATTGCATTAAGTTAAATGACACCAGGCATCCTTCACAGCTATACAGGTGCAATCAAATGTGCACTGACTGCACGTTTTGCTTTTTAATAAAGCTTTAATTTTTTACTACCTTAAAGCCCATTCTGTGGTCACTGCACAAGCGTTAACTTGGTTCAGTAGGAATAGTTAGTCACACTGAACACTTCAATTTCAAATGTGTGGAATTGTGTTTTGTTCCACCAAAGTCAGCAAGGGGGGGATCAGACAATATGTGGACATATGCATGTACCTATATACTTCCATATATATAAATCCATCAAAATTCTTTTAACCACATGATTTTCCAGAATTTGTCCATTGCTGTTTACAAAACTGAAATATTCTTGCTGTCTTC
>WBNO01006887.1:67174-84045 GCA_013400575.1 Peucedramus taeniatus | reverse complement strand
AGATAATATGTCATCTTTGACCAGCCGTCCTATCAACCCAGCTCAAGTTGCATCTTCAAACAGCTTCTCTTCCATTCCTTCTATGGGTGTTGGAATGGGATTTTCATCGCCCATTGACAACACAAAGAGAAATATGACAAACGGACTGAATACAAATATGGGGTTTCAGACTGCTGGATTCACTATGGGAGCGGGTCTTGCTGCTCAGAATTTCTTCAGTGGTCCAAGTGCAACAGGAGCAACCAAGATGAACATGGTACCACCTGCCAATATGCCAAATTACAGTCCTATGAATGCTGCATCTGCAATCTCTCCACTGACGCAACAAAACAGACCCCCAGATATGTCTGCTTTAGATAATCTTTTTGGTCCTCAAAAACCCAAAGTTAGCATGAAGCAGTTGGCTCAACAGAAATCAAGCCAGTGGGTTAATCAGTTTGTGCCACCTCCAGGGTCCCCAAATGCGAGCAATACAGCCTTGGGACCTCAGATGAACATGATAGCACAGCCAGGCTTTGGTATACAGGGTAATCCTTTCTTTTCTCCTCAGAACTTCACACAACCAGCAAACACAATGACAAACAGCAGCTCAGCTAGCAATGACTTAAAAGATCTTTTTGGGTAAAATGTTTTGTTTTCTTTCTTCAAAGATTGATGAAATTTGGACCATGGGTAAGCTGATTAGCATCTTGTTTTTATTAATAAAAGCATGACTTGGGGAAACTTTCAACCCAGCAAAGCAAAGACTTTTGGACAGGAAAAAAGACTGGTGTTTCATTCACCTGGTACTGCAGTGGAATTGTGTAAGTGCAAAGTCATCTTAACATGCAAAAGATTTCCTGTCTCTTTAACAATGTGAGAGTACTGAAGGTAGGATGTGTATGTTCAACTGAAAAAGGAGAAATATATCGAAATTATTCAGAGGTGAACTCAGTCACGTCCAATGAAATTTCCTACAAAATTTTGTTTAAGTTCAGCAAAAAAATTCTTAGGAGATAATTACGCTATTGGATGCAAACCTGAAGGATTACTCATATTGCCTGAATTTGTCACAAGCTGTCATTTTCTCCTATGACAGTTGGCAAAAAGAAAATTCTTATGCTGGCCTAAAAATTTTCATAGCCAAATTATACAAAGAGCACTCTAACCAAAAACTATGGACGAGACTAAGAAGGGAGCATATTTTGACTTTCTTCTCTCATGTAAGCTAATGTAATGAATGTGGTAGTGAACAAGATTCATCAAGCATAAGAAGTTGTTTTAAAATTTGGTTCCAAGTTTGGGACAGAGTAAGAACACTGGTTCAAAGGTCATGCTAGTTTACAATCTCTTTTATAATGCCAGATCCTTGTTACAAGCCCCATAGCAAAAGCAACATACCACTTAAGCAGGATTTTAAAATACATGTGGTGGTTTCATCACATTTACTGTATATTCCATTGTTTTGGCTAATACGATACTGCTTCTAACTGATGGGAAAAAAAACCTGTAGTAATGAAACCTCAAAAATGAATGTAAATGTAAAATTCACATGTTGGCTGCCCCTACTGTGTAACTAAACACACGTTACATGGTTACACAAAAATATCTTGAATTAATTAATAATTTTTGGCTCAATTGCGACGATGAAAAAGGATCGCTTTATACAATTTGCACAGGGTTTGTGAAAAAGCAGACTGCCATAAATTGCCTTGACTAGAGTGAACTATTTCATTTTTTGGTTTAAATCAAGTCTATGAAGGATAGGTTGACATGAAGTGATTTCTCAAATATGGATTCATAAGCTCTAGAGTGTATGATAAATACACAGGTATTTCAGATCCTTTTTATTGTATTGCTCTAAATTCAATAAAGGTCTCCAGAAATCCAAATAGTAGTTTCTTCTACTTCCAGAGGGTGTATGTTCAGCTTGCCCATGGTGGAATCTCTGCTCTGTCAGATACTACTGTTGAGTTTTAACTTTTTTTTCCTAAGAACTTCAAGAGCTTTCTTACCTAGTGTTTTGAAGACTGTAAATGGTTTTTTTGAGACGGAAAGAACTAGTTACCTTTTTTATGGAAAGCCTACCTGCTTTATTTTTCAAAGCCTTTCACTGAAGAAACTCTTCTTTCGTTTGCTGCTTAAGAAACCAAAGGGCCTTATGCTGTAAATATGACTTGTATTTTGTTATACTTCCACAGTTCTAAGCGGTGATAGCATTAAGCATATTTCTTAAAGAATTCTTTATGTATTATAGCTGCAACGTTAGTCCTATTATTTTAAAATACCTGGGACCAATAAATTCGTGGTCTGGAAAACTATACCTAATACATTGTAATGCTTATGTGCTGTTAATATTCCTGGTAAGCATTGTAGGTTGTTAAAATATCCATGTAAATTTAAGTACAGTACTAGAACTGTTGAACTATTCAAGTTCATTTATGGTTGCTGGCACTCTATACTCTCAATCACACTCATGTCTTCTTTTATGTCAACCCTTCGAAGCTGTGTTTTGTTAGGGTAGCCTGAGGCAAGCCTTTGAAGGATTACTTGAATCTGTATTCCTTTAAATTATTTGGAAAATAAGTTTATATTAAAAGCAACATCTCGTAGGACTCTACAGTGTATTTAATTAATACATCTATGGTGAAGGCAGTCTTAAAAGTCTGATCTGGGGTTTCAGTCACTGATCTCACCAGACTGGGTGCTTTTCAGAACTGGATTTAGTTTAAACTATTGCAGGGAAAGTGGAAAAAATTTATCTGATTTCATATACTAGACCTCCTAAACTGTGTGGTTTGGGGTATGTGCTTTTGGCATGGGCTATACCAGAACATAATCTATTTTGTAAGAAAAAAGTAAAAAAAAAATCCTACAGGTTCAAATTAAAATAAGCTCTTTTATGAAGTGGTAATGCAATGGAATAAGGCCTTTATCTGATTCAAGCAATAGGACTTTTTTCCATTTATACTTGAGAGCATAACTTTCATTTCTCTTGTTTGCTGCAATTTTCAGAATGCCTAGAGTAGAAGAACAACAAAGAAAACTGGAAAGGTTGCTTACAAAAGCTCTAACAAAACCTTCCAGTTATTTAAAAATTAAAAAAAAAAAGCCAACAAAACAAAAGCAGTGAGTCCAATCCCTTTTCCACATAAATGCTTCTTGTTTAGTGTGTCAGGAAACTCAGTGTTTTTGAAGTTCTCAAATTATTTCTTAACTTAAAGGAAAGAGGATTTGCAAGAGGTAAGTCACCATGGCCACATGCCACTTGGCTCCTGCTACAATAGTTTTTCTCTAGGAAGCCTTGGCCAACTGATCTCTCCACTTACAAGTGGTGGTTCTGAGGCCCTGCAATAGGCTGGAAGACTTGTTTTGTGGCAAGAGTGAATTATTTGAGAGCAGCAATTGTGCTTTCAATTGTGCCTCACATCCAAGTTGGTTTTTGGGAATGAAAAAGCGGAAGGGACAATGTTACAAAATGTGGGTATTCCAGGAGCCTCCTCTGGCTGAACTAGGATGGAGAGCAGTGCTTACATCTAGCTTGGCCTGAAGCAGAGGGTCTGCCTAGTCCTCATGAAAAGTAAAGCAGAGAACACAGGCTTGAAATTGGTACCTGGTTAAGAAACTACAAATGCTATTAATGAAATAGTAACCTGGTAATAAGTTATTCTTTACAATGCCTTGAGGAAGACAGTAAATTACACTAAATTTCTGCCCTTCATATTCAACCTAATTTAAAATAAAAAATGTGAAAGCCTGTCAGATTATATCATCACAGCAACCACTGTGCACCCACTTTGCTCTCCCACTGTCAGCATGTCTTCATTCTACTGTGGAAATGAGGACAGGGTCTGGCCTGAAGTGCCCAGCCCATCTAGTTTACATTAATTTGTGAAGGGGAGCTAAAGGGAGTGGCATAAGTTACTATTCTTTAAGTGATTCATCTATATTTTGTTTTCTACAAAAGGAGAAGCTAAGTGAAAGTAGCTGCACATCTTTTATCAGTTGTGCTTTGGCTGCTCTGGTGTATGCTAGATAAACATGACTACACCAAGACATCAGTGTTTTCCATATTAGAGCTCTTGGTTCCATTTGGGTTTAAGTATGAAAGTGTCTGAAGCATCCTCCCAAAACTCAGTCACAGAAAACAAGCTAATCCTGCTAGAGGGAAGGATTGTATTAAAGAGGCTTGAAAAACTTTCTCTACTTGGGCTGATGGAGAACCTTAAAACTACTGAGTTTCAGATTAGCTTAGAAGCCTCTAATTCTGACTCTTGAAAGAAACCAGGAATGAAATGGCGCAGGTGTCGCTGGAGGAGGGAGCTGATCTGTTCCTTTTCATCACACAAGTGGTGTGACTAAGGCACAGAACAGCCCTTGGAACTTGCTTATGCAGGAGGGCAGCAGTACCAGTGGAGCCTTTTGAAAGGTAAAGGAGTCCACCAATTATTTGGGAAATGGGGAGAGAAATTTTACTGCTAGCATGGGTAGATGCTAGTTTGTTTTAATGAAGATACTATGTTCTCCTCACTGTGAATAAGAAATGCTGTGGGAAGTTGTGGCCTTACACAGGTGTTGAGTACCCCAAGTAAAAGGCCTAATTCTTGGATGTATAGGTGCACAACATTTCAAGCCTTATTCTTTAAAACTTTCCTTTTCTGTTTCGTCTTTTTAGCAACAACTGGTTCACATTTATGTGGAACCTTAACAAATACCGATTGCCTTTTAAAGTAAGAAAAACATATGTTGACTTTTGTATTATAACCTCTGTTGTAATGTTATCTGTGTCTGTAGATAGATATGTATGATTATATTCTAGATTATAGGATTTTTGGATTTTTCAGTTCAACTGCACCAAAAAAACAGAGACTAAATAAGAAGTTAGATTTTAATCAAATTCCATAAAGCTTCTGTATGGGCTAAGAATTATATAATACTTGTGTTATGCATTATAAATAATACATGCTTAGTCTGCCTACATCTGTGTGACTTGAGCAGAAAAGGAAAGTTTTTAAAACAGAAGTTTATGAACACTGGATCTTGCATTACAATGAAGTTTTTGGACTTTGGAGTGACCTTTGCTTATTGATTAGGCTTTTTTTATTGGGGTTGGGTGCGATATTGGTGATTTGTGCCATTTCAAACGAAAGAAGCAGAGGGATGCTATGGTACCATATGCTATGCATAGGGTACAGAAAAAAATACCCTGTTGTATATGTAACCCTTCTTTTTCTTTGTTGAGAGATATGCTGCATTTTATATATTCATTATCTATAACTTTTCCTTTGGAAAGCTGTGAGGAAACCTATCTGGAGAATTTCAGATGAGTTAGCTGATTTTCAAACGAGGTTCTGCCATGTACCTTACCTTCCATTAGGTTTTGACTGCTTTGCAAGAAAATTACGAGAAATTTACAAGGCAGTAAAACCTTGGATTCATACACCAAATCCTCTTGCCTCACCCTTGTATCAACATAACAAATAAGCCCTGAAGTTGTATTAAGTTCTCTGGAACAGGTCTAACTGCTGTACAGATTTCTGAGATGAAGCTGTAAATCAAAATGTGTTATAGTGAACTCAGGCCTTGTGCAAAATATTTAATACTTGTTTATTTGTCTAATTGTACAGTCTCTGTACTAGTGGCAGTTTTATGTTCTGATTGTAAAACATTAAAATTCTCATGAGATTTATAGTGATACTGTTGTTGTGTCAGCCGTGATTCATAAATAGAACTGTCATGGCATGGCATTAGTGTATATCTGGTTTATTGAACAGCTCTTCAAAACCAAAATTATTCTTGTATCAACTTTTAGATCAGTTACTTTAAAGCTATGTAAAAGGTACAGTGACAGTTTTGAGAAATACATATCACTTTGTACTCTGAATTAGGTTGTCTATGGAAATAAATGATTTTTCATATTTTCACGTTGGAAGATATTTTTATTGATAATTTTCATTAAATTAACTGACAGTAACTTCTGTAGAAAACTTTTTCCCTGTACATTTTGTTTGAAATAGATTTTATCCCATGTACTTCTGAGTTAATTTCTTAGAAATTGCTGTCCAGACATTTGTAAAATATCATCACATATTGCCTTCATGCAGTGGATTAAAGTTCTGGGGAAAAACTGCCACACTAGATGCGTCTAAAATTAACATTTACTTCTTCTGATGACATATAGTGATCTCAATTTGCATTTTCACAGCTCATTGACCCAGAAACCAGCCCTTTCTCTAAACCTGAGTTTCAAGATACACTGCTTCTGCTGGTCAGAGTTTGCCAGCACTCTGAAGAAATGTAGTTCTCAGCTTTTTGTATGGTATAAATTATTCAGGTACAAGACATCTGATGTCTGATCTGATTAGAAGCATCATTGTTGGCCAGAGATGGTGTGGGGGAAGAGAATAAAAGAACAAAAAGATAGATGAGGTGAAAATGGAAGGGTAGCATGAGCTGGCTTCAGTTCTCTCTTTGTTTTCACTGGCTGAGGATGACAGCAGCCCCTTTCCTTCCACAGCTGTATCCATCAAATGAGCACAGTCCTGTCATATGCCAGCCCCCTGCTGAGAAAATGCCTGCCTTAATTTGCTCAGCTAATCACAGTCCTGATCTGACTGGTATGTCCTTCACCCTGGTAACATTCTCTTTGTCTCTCAATTTCTGGATATTGGTAGGATCCATAACTCCTACCTGTTTCTTAAGCTAGAAGGTTTCAAATGCTGAAATCCAGATGTTCTGTGTTGGTATGTTGTGGAGTACAGTTGACATTTTTATAAACTGTTTCATGAATCCTAATAGCCTAAATCTTCAAACAGGGAGGCTGGAGATATTTGCAGTTGGTTTTTCTTTGCCTGGAATCCTTTGATATTAGCAGCTAATTGTCTGTATTTCATCACTTAAATATCTCTAGTCCAACCTTTGGATTTGTCATACAGCAGAACTTTAGATTAATCTTTTTTATCTCAGCATTTGTAGAGCTGTGTTACCAGCTGGAGACCACTGCAGTTGCTCAGAGGATTGGAAAATGGTTCATAAGGTAACAAGGTGGATTCTGATTTCCTGTGCCAAACTGACGAAGTAGGAATTCAGTTTATGCTCCTACCCATGCACCAAACCCAAGAGCAGCTCAATAAATGCTAGTTATTCAAGCTCTGAAATATTTTACTAAGTATTCTAGACATAAAATTTAAACTCTAGACTTTTTAAAATAATCTCTTATTTTTTCCTCTGTTGGACACCTGCCTATGAATTGTACCATTATGGACCTAGAGCAGTTTCTTCCTGCAAATTAAGGCTGTTTTGGGTGTGGAATGATTGTAAACTCAGAAATGGTAGAAGTTTCATGACCTACCTATATTTACATACCAATTTTTAAAGGGTTTTTCTTTCATCATTTTGCTTGTGCCTTAATTATTATTTGGCCTTTTATGATGGAATTTCTTAAAATGCTTCATGTTTTGCTCAACATCGAAAGACTAGGTTTTACACTGTCCTGCAATACTTAGCCAAAAAATCAAAGAACCTCCATTTGTAACTTCATCAATGAAAGCATTGTTATCTTTTACTTGAGAAGCAAGGGGTTTGGGAGCAGAAGTTATGGCACAGGCAGCCTTTGTTCATGTCAGTCTGTGTGTCTCCTTGATGCAACCTAGTACTTGTAAGAGTAAACAAGATCAAAACCTTCAAGAGCTTGCTTTCCAGCAAGTGACTTAAGAGCCAAACACCACACAGAAGAATAACTGCTTATCTTCTGAACAGAAAAATCAAATATTAGAGCAGAGAACTAAAAACAAAGGAATTGCTAATCCTACTGTTGCCATGCAGATGAAATAAACACTTACCTGTGGTACCAAAGCTGTGAATAAGCATTTTAACCAATGTCACAGCAGTGACTTCAAATATTGCAGATAATAAAATGCTAATGAAGCAATCAGATGCCTCTGTAATTACTGTAAATTTCATTTGAAGAATCTATCCTAACTTGGCACCAGGTAGATATTTTTTTTATTTTTGTTTTTTAAGAATTTCTAAAAATAACTGTGTCTTACAATGATTGTGACTTACGATGAAAATCTTAGAAAATCAAAGCAGGAGAATCAGGAAAAAAATAAGATTAGACTAGAATATAATTTTCGTACTTTCACTGTTGAATGGGAATTCAGTTGTAGACCTTCCTCAAATAGCCTTATGCTACATACCCTGGCTTTTCTTGGCTACAAAATAGGGGAAAAAAAGTATTTGTAGAACTATCTACAATTTTGATGCAAGCTGTGCTCAAATTCTTGATCTGTTCTATAAAACTAGCAACATAAATATTTTCTGTGTGATTTTCTGACTTGATAGATGCTAAATGTCATATCTGAAATTGGGGTGATTTCAGTATAAAATACTAATATTTTCATTAGGATTTTGTGCAGGATTCAATTTTTATTTATTATTATTATTATCTGGCAAGCAGGAAACTGTTAAATTAGCTGATTTTTTTTTTTTTTTTTTTTTTTTTTTTTTTTTTTAGTTTGGTTGTCCTTATTAGTTTTATGCTTCCCAAAGAATTCATTGCTTGAGTATTACTGATTTACAACCATTACAAATAAAAAATTTGCAGTGAAATAGCAAATACCTCTTGCAATATTTTCACTGCCACATTTTGCAAACTAGAGCCATACAGATGAAATTCTTTGATTTAGCAAACACTAAATATTTCTTAAGCTAACCAGATCGCTAATTGGCTGCTGGTTAGGAAGTGTTACCTTATTCTGTTCATGATGTAGATAGGACAAAGCTGTGTTTTCCTGCACATTGCAGAGATTAAATAAGTGTGTCTTAAATTATGTGCGTCTCTTCACACATAATTTCCAATTTAACTGAGTTCAATCCCACATGTAGCACTTCCTTTGTCAGAATTTTCCTTTGGACCATGTACCTGCTACTTTTCCAGGCCCTTTCTGGTGAAGCCATTTCTTACATCTATTTTCTCTTTGATTTTTTCCTGCATCAGTGCTCTCAAGCAGCGCATAGCTGTAGAAGGGGAAAAAAACGTAGGAGCTTCTGACAATTTCTTTTTTCTGGTGATGCTTGGTAAGGGAATGCTGAATTTATGACAATGACAGCCTGAATTTTGTGCTTGTTGCTTTTCTGCTGGAGATTGTTGCTGTGCCATGAAGGGCTGCAGAAGGGAACCTAACATGAGGCTCTGCATCTCAGCTTGATGGTCCAGCTCTGGCAAGCCAGTGGAGTGGGCTGATGAGCAGGCATCTGTTTCCCTTGTCATCTATTCTACAGGCAGTGTGAGCCTGAAGTAGAAATGTTAAAGGCAGCTGCAGGTGAGTGACCTGAAGGTTTACTGAATCCAGATGCCAGAGTGATACAGCAACCTTTCAGTGCAGAGAGGTAGAGTTCTGGGGAATTGCTGAGGGGAAAAAAAATAAATAAGGAAGGACTGTGGAAACTGTCATCTGCAAAATGCCAGAGTATCTAGTGCCTGCCCTGCAGGGTTGGACCATTTTTCTTTGAAATTTTATCTTCTGCCCACCTGCTCTCTTCACATTCTTGGGGCCTGTGCAGGGAGTGCTGGTGGATGCTGTTTATGGAAGAGCCTGACTGGTCCTGACAACTATTGCTGCTGCTGATGGGCAGCTGCTTGGGCTGTGGTTTAATCTAGTCTTAACTCTCTTATTGGAATGTTTCATTTCTCTGTGTTTGTTTTTTGTTGGAAATGACTACTTTGTTAAATTGAATGACTGTGATGAGGAAGTTCAATAAGTCACTTTTTTTTCCCACTCCCTGTTTTGCTGTACCAGACATTTTCTGGTGAAAGGTAGGTCAAATATTCAGTATGTAAATATACATAAAGATTAGAGACATTAGAAAGGAACTTTATTAAATCTGTGTGCTTTAAAACAAAATTTATTTGGACAAAAGTAATAGTAATTAAAAGTACTGTCCTGAACTGTGAGTTACTAGTCACAGTGTTTTTCAAGAAGCTACAGTTAAGTTCATTTTTCTTCAGTACATTTTAATGTAGGCATTGTGAGGGAAGAGGTTTTGCTTTCTATGTTCCTCAGTTTTTTAGTTTTGAAAAACTAGTGGTTTTAATTTGAAACAGAACTGGTTTCCTTTCCATTCTTTCAAAAGAGCTGCAGGTGATGCTAGGTGTTTAGTCAGTGATTTCAGCTAGCTTAGCAATGGAAATACCTTTAAAAGTATGGCAAAAGCATATGGGTTTTAAATTTTTAATTTATAGATTGTAAGAGATTTGACATATTTAGTCACTGACATCTGCTAATACACTTAACAGTGTATGAACTGACATATTGGCACTTAAGATATTGATTTTAAACAAATATCTTGCTCAAAGAAAAGAAAGTTTATAATTTTAAGCTGTCTCTATGTCAATTTTAAAACAAGAAAAGGTTACATGAAACGTACTTTGGAGCTTATTTTATTCTAACATAACTAAGCCCTAACTGCAGTTCAGCATAAACACAACTCCCCCTTCAAGTCAGCTTGAGCATTTAGAGATTTTCGTCTCTAAGATTAATGTGACTGCTCAGTCATCCTTCTCCCTCATTTCTTCTCAGCCCTTTGCAACTTCAAACCTGTTGCCCACTTTCAACCCTTGTTTGATGAAATCATTGTTAAAATACCAAAGAAAAAGAATTAATGCAAGTTTTATGGTAACTGTTGCCTCATTTAGAGAGACCAACTTTACACCTCAGGTGAGGGAAGGGATGAAGGTAGAGATAGTTCTGGTTGGACACTGGAAACTTCATGTAAGGGAAAGCCCCAGGAAGGCAGGTTTTACAAATTCTGATCTTTATCTAGTAGTGAGTTTTATTTTCATGTCCCATAGTTTCAGTTTCCAACAGTATTTAAAAGGAAAAACATGTTTTTTTAACTTCTATCATGATGTTTTCTTTTAAAGAGTTTAGATCTAGGATTAGAGAAACACAATGAGCTACATGCTATAATTTAGTGAATCAATCAAGTAAGAAACTATTCACAAACTGGGTATCACCATAGGTAGTTATGAATAGTATGTTGTAACTGTACTGCCTGGCATAGATTAAACCTGGAGAGAAGATAATACCAAAGACTGTAAAATGTATTTTTTTAGAAAGAGGAAAAGGAAAAACACAAATTTTAAGAGGTGGAATGATCTCTTACATAACTTGTAATTAAAAAATTTCTAAAAACATCAAAGCAGTTCCTTACTGATAGTGACAGGCTGTAAAATGTTATGAGATGTTAATTTCAAAATGATCTGTAAGGTACAATAAAACTGCCATAAGGTGTCACTATAACCCAAGAAACTTTCAAATAAATTTCAAACATCATAGAAATGTTCTTGTCCAGCTACAAGACGTTTCTTATACATGTTTGTGAAAGTAAAAAAGGACCTATTTTTAATTAACAAACTGTATTCCTGTATGCACAGAAAACATAATCAAATATATCTGTATTAGTGCAATTATGTAGAAACTCTGCCCATTTTCTTTTTGTGGAAAACAGACATATTTCACACAGGAACTTTCCACATAGAAATGTTTTAAAAGCCCTCTTACAGTGTAAGGTAAGAAATGAGTGCTTAATTAGAAGCTTTCAGTAAGGAAAATTATAAATAGGAATTATTATTTCCATTTTTATTTTATATGTTATTAGCATCCCAGGAGCCACTATTTTAATTTTGTGTCCAACTGTGATCAGATGGCTTTCCTACCAGCTATCTGATCAGGAAGCAGAAACTAGAAACTAAAGAGGGATTTTTTTAACCATTTGGGATTAGTACTGGTTTTGCTGCAGTTATCAGGGAAACAAACATCAGAAAATTTGATTTGGGCTGACTCAACATGAAGCGTTTTAACCCGGCAGGAAAGCACTCAGTTCTCATATATGGTAAAGTAGAAATCAGGATTCTGAAGTCTTTGAATCTTTCTTCATTTATGGCAGAAAATTGTAAATGTAAAGCCATAGGTTTCAAAATCTGAAGGACCAGATTGATCATTTACTCTAAACCCTTGTATAACATGGGATCCCAGATCACCTCTTTTATCTTTGGCAGCAGATACTGTGGATCTCGAAGGCTGAATTGCTACAGTACCCTCTTTTTTATGTAATGTTACAATGATTTTTACAGGTGCCAACAGAAATGGGGTCTCCAGTACACCAGACATTGTACAAATACAAAGGAAGAATTGGCTTAAGCCCAAAATTTCATACCTTCCAATAAAATATGGTTGTTATCTGAGTGGGCCTCTTAGGCACTGCATAAGGACATGGTTTAGTGGTGGACTTGGCAGTGCTGGGTTAACAGATGGACTCGATGATCTTAGAGGTCTTTTCCTGAAAGAATGATTCCATGATTCAATGAAATCTATCAGACAACTTTTACCAAGGCTTTGTTCTTGGGCAAAGCATTGTCAAACTCCCAGTGCTGTAAACATTAAAGTATGCCAACCCTAAGACCTGTGTGCAGATGAAACCAATATCCATTACCTCTGCTTCATTACTTTGCTCCATTTACAAGAAATGGAGGCACTTAAAACTTCCAAAGAGACTCTTAGTTTTGTAACATCAAAACTTTTAAATTCAATTTAATTTTAAGATATCTTCAGTTAGTAAGAGAGGTCACTCAGGATTTTCTAGCCTTTGAGCTAAAAAGGCAAAGTCATTTCCTTTTAACAAAGGAAGGTTCCTCCAAATAATAGGAGCAAACTATGATCTAAAAATCATCTCACAAGCACCAGGGATGTGATCACATGGCCTTGAACTGAAAAGAAACTGATTAAAAATTGACAAAGTTATTATTGTGTATTTCCACTGGAGGGGCCCAACAGCCTTTGGTTATTGTTAAGGTTGATCAGTCAGCACAAAGTGAAGCATCTTTATATTAATTCAGCAGAGACACCAAAAGGTTAAATTGACTTTCTCAGGATGTTAGTGTCAGGGTGCCAATTACTGTGATAATTAAATATTTGTAAAGAGATCAAAATTTTATATTTAACAAGCATTGGGAAAAGTGACTGCTTGCAAGACAGCGCATGAAATGTGTGTGCTATCCAGTCTGCACTGAAGGCAGTGGCAAAAATCTCTTTTAAATGTGGGAAAGACCTTACCCTGTCCATTATGTTGAGGAATCATCGCTAGGAGCATAAAGATGGTATTTCAAGGCTTTTCAACAAAAGAAATAACTGTAACAAATTAGATAGCCTCTAGGTGTACATTTACTTGTGCCTATAGAAAGTACTGTTCCACCTAAGTTATGTTTATTGCTAGTTCTGATATTTGCAAGCTTGATTTTCTTAAGGGGTTCCTAAAACTCTGAATCAAGCCCTGTGTCTGCAAGGCACAGCTCTTGTGAGGAAGGCACATCTCCTGTATGTGCACTTAACTAGTTTCAAGTTTTCTTGCAGTTCACTTTACTCTCGAACACCTGAGGTAGTGATGGTGTATGAGCACTCAGCAGTGGCTGTCTGCATGCTGCTTTAGGTCTGTATTGGGTCTAAAATATGGTTTTAACACACTTAGTGGTCTCTGGAGATAAGAGTCTGTAGTTTGAATAGTATCTACAAACTATGTGAGCCATACAGTTTTATTTTTGCAAAATATTTCCTTACAAGTGCAGGCAAATGCTGTGTCTTGCACTTAGCCCCAGCTTGCAAACAGCGGACTTAAAATTAAATTATGTAATACATTGTGTTCTAAGGAGGACTGAGATAGCAAAAGAAGAATCACAATGTGGTATAATTTCTGAAAAAGAAAATTAGGGCACAGGTTAAAACAGGAAAGAAAAAAGCAGTAACAATGACAGCTGGGTCTATAAGGGCTGTCATGTTAGCTCTTATCAAGGAAAAGTTCCTCAACTGATGCTCCAAATGTGTGCTGGGATTCATCCCACAGGTATTGCCATGGCCTCATCCAGCACATTCTTGTTGGGAATTGGATGGTGCCCCAGCAGGAGCAGGGCACTGCAAAGCTGCTGTGACAGTCTCTGCAGCAGTGTTTTGGAATCCAGGCAGTTTGTTACTCTCTGAGCCTGAGGAGGAGGAAACAGAGGAGCGGCACTGCTCCTGTCGAGCTGCCTCCCCACAGAGAAGCAGGAGTGAGTAACACACTTTCTTTAGACCTTAGACAAAGCATCAGTGAATTTCAAAAGGGGCTACTGCTGTAGCATTGCAGATGTGCAGACAGTGAGGGATTGCCAAGAGTAAAGAGGAGGGAGAGAGGAAACCTGCTGTGAGAAATGTGTAATTCTGTAATGGTGAGGCAAGTGGTATTGCTAATGAGAGACCCCTACATCCTTGAGGGGAACATACTCTGCCAGGGGCCAGCCAGGATAGATCTCTGAGGGAGCCCCTTGAATCAGCCCCAAATGCATGGAGGACAGACTTCAGACATCTGTGCTAAATGCAACTAGAGAATGTGTGGATAAGTGAACAAAACACTACATTTTAAGCATAATTCCTTTCTTGTGTCTGCTCTGTGCTCTCTTTATTCAAACCAGGACCAGAAGACCAGAAAGATGGGCAAGATAAAACCCTTTTTTCCAAAGCTGATGGCTGGTATGGGTTTTGAGCACCACTTTGCAACCTGAGTTCTAGTCTTCCAAAGTTAATTCCTTGCACTGGAGTTTGCACCATTTCCAGTTTGGAGCCAGGTTCTTCCATGGTTTTAGGTGTTCAGCTGCCATAAGAGCATTCAGAATACTGTCTCAAATGCCAGCAAATACATGTTTGTTTACATGGAAGATAATTTTGTTTTGTAGCTTCACGTGTATATATTCCCAAACCCATATGTACCTCTGGTGTCTTGCAGTTGGCCTGCTGGGGTTCATTTTCTGTGTGCCTGGTGAAAATTGGAGGGTTTGCTTTAATTCACACACATGGTCGAGTTGGGCCTTGCCATCGTGGTGACCTTGCTGCTTTGCCTGTCCACACACCCCACCAGTAAACCAGGATTAGGGGTCTGGACTGAGAAACCAGGAGGAATTCCTTCTTTTTGCTCAGTTTGGAGATGCAAGACTGAGCAATGTGAGGAGGAGGAGGAAGAGGAGGTGCAGCTGCTCCCAGGGCAGCAGGACGTGCTGCAGGGAGGGTCACTGGTCTTGAGTTGGCCATGAGAACAATTGCTGCTCAACCCAGCTAGAGAGAAACAGACCCAGAGAAATGCTGCCAGGGGCATGTGGGTAGGGAGTGCTGAGATTTGGAGGTACCCATGTTCTAAATGCTTGCTATGGGAGGACTGTTCTGCAAGGACAAATGTGTTGGCTGTGCTGAGCCAACGCTTCTCTACATCACATGAATTATTCAAAGGGAGAAAGAAACTCTAACCAGTGCTGCAACAAAAGAGACTGCAGCAAAACCAAACTCTCAGCTCCTAAGTATGCTCCCTCTCCCTCTCTTCTTCCCTCCTGGTTCATACTAGGAATAAAGGATTTCAGTAAAAGCTGCTTGCCTGCCCCACATAACCCTGAGAAAATGTATTTTCCAAAATCACCTTCCTCAAAGTGGAGCTGGGTGAATCCAAATATTTGGTGTTTGTATTATGGAGAGTTCTAAAACCCAGAGATCGGGGGCCCATGCAAGGAGCTAGGAGAGGAATGGAGTGGTGGGTAGATAGTCCTTGCACAGCTTTGGCCCAGATTTACATCCCATTCAAACCTACTCACTCAGTTCAAACACCCATGAGGTGTTTTTAATGTGAATTTAAATGAGGAGTTTTTAAGTGAAAATAACTCAGATCCAGTTTGTTTCTCTGGAAGAATTGCTTTCTGGGTTTCTTTTTTCCTCTCTCTCTCTGTAGAGTCTGGATAGACCAAGCTCTGAACAGAAGTTAGGGGGAAGTGTGGCCCCTGAGCCTGGAAGGATAAGGACAGTGTAGGGCAGGAGGGAGGGTTCAGAGTCACGGCTCAGGGACACCAGGTGGCCTGTGGCACAACAGGAGCTGGGGCTGGTGAGTGGGCAGCTGCCTGCCCTCCACATGGCAACTCTCATCTGGGGACTTCCAGGGGAAATAAATTCTTATTATGCTGGTGGCCTGATGAGGCACTGACTGGTTCTTAATTTAACTTTCCTTGTAGGCATGAGGTAATGTGCCAAACACAAAGCTCTCCATTTTTCTAGCAATCTACAGATTTTCTGCCCTTCCCCTCACCTAAAGGGAGGGACTGATAGGAGAGGGAATATATGAAATGGTTTGTGGCTTTGGGGGTTTTTTGTGTATTTTGTTTTGGTTTTGTTTTCTTTCTGTTTTTTTTTTTTTTTTTTTTTTTTTTTTAATGTTCATAACCCAAATCCAATATCTGAGGCCTTACCAAAAGCAGAAATTCTTCATTTGACTCCAGCCAATGTGCAGGCATGATGAGTGGAGAGGAAGGCTGCATTTCTGCAAGAGTTTTCATGAGGTACTTCCTGCCATGCTAGGAAGAGTATGTTGTCATCATGAAGTCACACTGAGTTGGACTGGTTCACCTCTTTGAGCCACTTTGTGTTTCAAAAATGCAATGGATTCAATTTATGGCTGGTCTTCCATTGCTTCTTCAAGCAGCATCACACCAATGCCCCTCCATGTCTGTGCGCCCAAGGGCCCAGCGGCATCAATAATTAATGACCAGGCACGGGAAGGCAGCTTTGGGTTCAAACCAAGTGTGTTGGGGCAGAGGGCCTCCCCTGGGTGGGGGTACACAGTGAATGGGAACTGTAGCTTGCAATAATTCCCTCCGTGCAGAAAGGACTCGTAAATATTTAATGAACTTCTGGCCCTTGCCATAGATGAGGTCTTATTAGCGCACTGGAGTGGCTTGAGGACAGGTATTGTGTCTGTTACTATAGCACCACCTTGCACAGGATCTCGGTGTGAAAGAGGCAGGGAGGGAGGGAGGGAGGGTGGGAGGG
>WBNO01006887.1:0-67147 GCA_013400575.1 Peucedramus taeniatus | reverse complement strand
CTGAATGTCACCAGACTGGGAGTGGGGGGACTTCGCTCCACAGCTTCTCCCTTCTGGCTTTGCAAGATCTGACTTTTTTTACTATTATTATTATTATTATTATTATTTTACCCGCTCCTTTCTTGAGCAACTGGTTGTTGTTGCAGAGGTCACCGAGGGGACTGGTGGAGGCTCCTGGCTCTGGCATTGGGAAATATGACAGCAGAAGTGAATGCTCGTTAACATAAGGGATTTACTGAAGAAGAAAGACAAAATGCCTTTCAAAGGGCTTGGTTCACTGAAAGAAAGATTTTTTAACCCAGGAAAGGAAGAGGTGAAGAACACCATTAGTGACTCACTGGGGAATCTGAGAAGGTAAAACCCGACAGAAAATTCCCAGACAGGTCCATTGATTCAATTTATTAAGAGAAATGCAGCATAGAAAAAAATGTATAAACATAAAACAGAATTTAGAGCTGCAAAATTAATATCTGAGTACAGAGAGCGAGACAGCTTGCTGTGAGACAGAAGATGTAAAAGGAGCAGTTACAACAGCATGACTGTAGATCATAGAATATTTATATTAAACAAAAAAGGTGAAAATCAATTATGAAATAATGTTCTAATATTAAAAAGAGCTTGAAAAAGTGTTTAATTAAAGAACCTTTAAATAATTAAATATGACTAATCCTGTGGTTTAGCTTGCATGAGAAAAAGCAATAATTTAATGGGAATGAACACTCCCAATGATGCCACACTTGAAATTAAACTTAATGTTCCTAAATTACAGGTTTGGGGTTTTTAAAAACTTGTTCCAAATCAGTAAGAGAAAGTGTATTGAATAGAGATGTGTATGTGTGAGTTTACTGACACTAGCAAATTAGACAGAGAATAAGGAGAAGCAGCTGTTTGCTATCAAAAGCAGAAAAAACATTTAAGATTTTCATCCTAACCTGATGGTTTTATGAACCAAGAAATGGGGGATTCTTATTTTTAGCGAAATGAAAATCTGATATAAGAAATGACCAGTTTTATAAAGAGAAAGATATTTCTCATTTACAGAGAAGATTATTTCTGTTTGTAATGGCTACTGAGAACACTTATTCATGTAATCAATAGATGAGAGCCAGAGGGGTTTAGAGGCATTTCTTCCATGCTTGATGCTGTGTTTTAAATCTTTGTGTGGATGAGGCCAACATTTTAACTGAAGGTGTTTCTGGTGACTGAATTGTATTTTCTTTCATATCCACCCCTTTGCCTTCTATTGGGAATGCTATTTTGAGTCAAGAAATAGTTCTTGGTATATCTAACCAAGCCTTTGATCACAAGAAAATGTGGAAGAATTTACATTTATCATACTGCAGTTATTCTATTTCTTTATCATGTGAACAGAGTATTTATGTTCTACACAGTTTCTACCTAACTTTTTTAATTTACAGTGTTACAGATGAAGTCTGACGTTTTGCTTTTTTTTACTTTTACAATACTCAACAGTAATTTCAGGAAATCTGTTTATCTTTTAGAACATTGATTCAAATCATTTATTCAATGATAAATTCTCTTTGCTGTGGGCTCTGCTGGTCAATTTGACCAAATACCTATAAGGTTTGTATCTAGTGAATACACGATGTGGCAGTACACTGGGTCACTTTACATTATCCAGATTACTCTCCTCTTGTAGCCATGTATTAAAACTGTCATGCTAATTTCTACACAGCTGACAGTACCAGCAGCCAACTTCAGCAACACTGCTCCTGAATCAAATTAACCCAAATATCACTTGAGATGCAAGAAAGTTTGCTGAACTTAATAATTTTCTGTTTTAAACATAGGTATCTCAGAGCCTTCCTTAGATGTACCAATTATCAGAGGAAATAATCCAAACTATAAAATCTTTTTACTATGCCTGCTGTCAGATCTAAGTATGAATTGCTGCAACTTGAGCAGTCCTGTAGGAAATATGCAGTCATATTTGAAAGTTTCCAGAAATGAATGAAACACGCATGTTTTTAATATGAACTTCATTCTCTACAGCTTAGTCTGCAAATGAGAGCCTGCACTTGTGCTTTTATATGGTGGTACATATACCTATATACCAGCTGCAACCTTGACTTTGCTCTTCATCCAATCCAATTGTCTTTAATGTGGTGAAAATCAGCAAAGAATTTGGTTTCTCTTCTAGCATTCATCATAATTTGATGAATTATTATAATGCACATCCTTGATTAGACCTCCAAGCGTGACTTCGCTGACTGTGGTGTGTTGATGTCAAAACTGTCAAAGTGGGTAGAAAAACACATTTTAGCTTTGGTAAATATGACTGGTCTATGCCTTCCTGCCACATTTCCTCTGTCTTGCAAACACGAGAGCAGACCCAGAAGGGGATGCCTGGCAAGAGCAGCTGCTCCATAGCAATTATCCACAGTGCAGCTCAAGTGCTAAAGCACAAGCAGCATAAAGCAGCTTACTGCCTCCTCACAGGTGTGCTTATTTGGGAGGTGCTGCAAAATAAGAGTCTGCTCAGAGGAGGTGACTTTAGGGTGTCTGGATCCTGGAAAGGAGGCGGGGGAGACTGAACTGAGAGACCCAAGAGCCATCCTTTCTTTAGGCTGTTGGCAGCTGTTTAATTTCTGAGATCTTAGAAGATGTTTTAGAAAATGTTGTGAATGCTTTGTATAATTTTTTTTTAATGCAAAAGTGTTTTTTTCTTGATTAATTTTATACAGTGGGGCAGTAAAAAAAATTAGAGAATTCAAGGCTTGGGTGAATGAGTATCAGGGTTGTGGCTCTGTCATCATTATGTTTCTCAGAAAAGAAAGATTTCATGCAGATCTTCTAGACAGACACAGACACAAACACTTCGGTCCTTCTGTGAACTTACTGCAGTCAAGGAAAAAGTCAAAGACTGAAGTAAGATCTTATGCTCTGCTTACTCTAAGGATTTCAGGAGTCCTGGACCAGCTAAAGCCAACTGTGGGCTTCCTGATAAAGTGGGAAGTGTCTAAGTGGGTTTACAGCCCAGTATTGTCACTTGTAATGTAAAAAGACATATGTAAAAAGACATGGCTGCTGTATGAAGTGTAGCCCTGTAGGTGTAGTTCTGACTGCTGTAGAATGGTGAATTAGCCTAAATTGCTGAAAACTGCATCTTGAAGCTGGGTGATAGATGCTTGCATTGGACAGGGCTCTTCTGACTGTGCTGGATCATGGAGTGTTTCCTCTCAGATTTTCTCTTTGCACACAAGCAGGGGGAGCTTAGTGCCTCCCAGACAGTGCAGTGCTGTGAACACAGCATGGGGTGTGCAGACCCAGCTGATGCACAGGTCGTGCCTTGGTAGCAGTGTTAGTGCCAGGGCACAGTGCACTCTGCAGCGCTGCACCGCAGCAGCCAGGGGCAAACATCCCTGCAGTGCTCTCCACTGCACCAGGGACAGACTGCCCTGCAGCCCAGGGCTGCAGCACCTGGGACATGCAGTCCCTCAGTGTCTGAGCCTTGTTGTGGGTTTCATGGGAATATGGAAACCAGCAAGAGAGGTCCAATGCCCTGAGTAACTCGAGAGAGTTTGGATATTTGTGCTGGGATTTGGTACCAATGCATCAAATACAGGATTTAGTATGGAAAATTATCACCTGGAAAAATCCCTGAGGAATTAATAAGATTTTAGGAGATTGTATCTGCTTTTGGATTAATGATATTTTTGATAACCACTGTATAGGTTTCTGAAGTTACACAGGGATCATTGTAGTTACTGGGTTTGTAGGTGTGGGCTTTGAACACTGTGTGTGACTGTGCTCCAGCTGCCTGTGAAAGACTGCCACATCTGGTGAAATCCATTCTAGAATGTGTTAACATGACATGTTAACATGTGCCTGTTACTGTAGAATTGATGAGTTTTTAATAAAATGAAATTAAATTCTGGTACACCTAATTTATCATTTAAAAAAAGAACTAATTCCTCTGCTAAAACCCCCTTAAATACAGAGTGCTGAATGTTTATCTGGTCTAGGGATTTTATCTATTACTGATAGGGATTTTTAGAATTTCTTTCATGCTTTCAAAATTCTGTATATGCCAGAGTAGGCATTCAATAAAAAAGAGAAATTTTGCATGAAGTTATTATGACGTTTGAACACAGACTACAGATGCAGATTCAAATAACTTAGCTCTTCTTACTTGCCAAGTGTTGTACATTTGCTGAAAAAAGGAAAAACACATCTAAGGAGTGAACATTTCCTGCGCAGGAAAATGCACACCTGCATCTCTAAGGCAGATAATTTGAGGAGAGCACTGGCCCTGAAGCAGTTTTCTTCTGTGCCATTGCTCTACAACTAGTAAAAGTTTTCACTGACACTCTTAAAATACATGGATCAATTGGAAGATAATTTTCTCATCATTTCATGGAGTTGCCATGTTTTCATTATGTACCTGTTCAGTAAAATAAAACAAAACAAACAAACAAACAAAAACCCAAAACAAAACAAAAAAAAACAACAAACAAACAAACCCACAAAAACAAAAAAAACACAGTACAGACACTGGCTGTGTGAATGTCTGCACTGTTCTAATACCTATCTGTTTGCACTGCTACTGAAAAATAGTTTTCTCTAAGACAAACCTGGTATAGAGGCATTGAAATTAATCTCTGGGAGTAGGAAATAAACTGTGTGAATTTGGGTGATGGATCAGTCCTCAACTTGCTTCTTTTACTTAGTGAAATACAATAGCAGAATAATTAATTTCTCTGCAGAGACAATATTGGTCCATAGTTCTAGTCCTAGGTCACCACTTTTAGCACTGAATTTGGAGCAGAAGGATGTTTTCATGCCTATCTGAATTGACAGCCAGCTGAAAACATCCAGATGTTTTGGCTTTGCATGAGCTGTCTAATCTTTGCCAGCTGCCCAAAATAACCTAAAGCAACCCCTAAAGTCCAATGTCTCTCTTATAAATAGAGCTTGGTAATATTTGGAGAATTTTTAATTGATTTAATTCCATCAATATCTTATATTCTGTTAGAGGAAGACAAATTATTTCTTTTGTCTTGTTAATAACACTTTGGAGATGACAACAGTTCTAAAAAATAATTATTCAATTTTTTTTCCCTTCCTGAGGTCTTTAGTTTTGGTATCTCATTCTGTTTATAGAATTAATATTAACACATAGAGCATGGAATATATGGTGTCTTCTTTTTAAAGTGCCTGACTGAATTAATCTCTGTACTCCCATTTCATTAACAAATGCTGTTTCCCTGCAGGTGAATCATAAGGTCTCAATCACCCCCAATAACACCCCAGTAAGATCATGTTTTCTATGTTACCTTGCTTGAATGGAAATGTCTTTGCTCCAGCCTGACAATGAGCTAAGGATCTAACTTTGCAGTGAGCACAGGTTTGAGAAAGGAATGAAATAAAATAATCCCAGGAGTTCCCTTCTGGCCCAACACACTATGATTTTAGTCTTTCTTGAAAACATGAGCTGATGGACAGTAGCATGCTTATTTTTTTATGCTAAGACAATGGCTGAAATAATGGGTTTATATTGTGATGTAAAAAGGTGTAATAGAGTAAATGATGCTCCAGTTAGCTCTAGAGCCTAAAAATGATGAGATTTTAAAGTGGAACTTTTTATTGGAAAGATATATCTAAGTGCACAAGAAGCCATACTTACCATATTTATTTGCAAACTGTCTAGTGCAGAATACTATCTGTTAGATTATGGGTAGTACATTAAACTTACAGTAACTGGGAAAAGCTGTGATTAAACCAACACTGTCCCAAAATCCCAACCAATCAGATGTAGCCCATCCGTGTATGCTCTGTCAGCATTTGTTTACAGTTGATTTTCATACTGAAAACTGATGTTTCAAGTACATATCAAATATATACATTAGATTTCAAATACACTCAGTCAGATGTGTGAAAGAAGGAAATAAGGTATTCTTTATCTGAAAAGAGTGAATTAAATAATTTTATCATTTTACATGGACTTCCTTTCGGTTAATTAACTGTTCATATTTTCATGGTACTCCATGGCAGGCAAAAAAAGAGCTCAGTGCTTCAGAGTGATGCCAAAACTGAAAGGCTGCTGATCAAGGCCTCTCTTAGTAAAGGCTTAACCTTAAGCTCATGGTTAGTGTTCAGTGGGTTAGTCGCATATTCACAGCTACCCATGTCCTTAAGTGTTTCAGCATGTCAGAAGAACCATAATCTGCATTTTAAAATAGGCCTGGAAAGGTAATGTTAGAAAAGGAGTTACTTAGCTCTGGTCTGGTGAGTGTGTCTAGTTCTTTCTTACCTCACCTTTCCTACCACAGGATTTGCCTGGTCCTGCAGCACGATGTTAATAGCTCTAATCAGATTGAGAGACCAAATTAAATTTTAATTGCACTATCATGCAATTCCAGATTGCATGGAAGTGCCATTTTGTTTAAAATGAATATCTCAGTTAGATTGCCTGTAGGAAAAGGAAAGGGCTGGATATGCAAAGCCTGAGGAGCTGCACTCCTGTGTTAGCTGGTAGCTGATGGGCGGAGAAAGTCTGAGCCTGTCTCTTTTGCCTCTCTAACAAGGGATCTGATGCCAGAGACGTTTCTCCTCTGCTGCACAGCCCTGATTTTTGTCTCACAGGAGAAAACAAATTCCAGGAAGTTTGGGGCTGAGTGAAACCATGCTTTGTGTTGTATTTGCCCTTTTTCTTGAAGCCTACTGGCAGCTCTGCTTGGTAGTTCTAGTTAGAAATCATGGTTAATTTAATCACATGTAAATTTTCCTAAGAATCAATGGAATTTATCACAAAAGACCTCCAGTTAGATCTCATCGTTCTGCTCATGAATAGCTTGTGAACATTTTTGCAGCTGGTTGTCTGGCTAGATGGCTCAGATGTGCAAACCGCAGAAGTTATTCAGGAAAAAGTGTAGTCTCTGCTAACCTTTCACAGCCTGTCCAGCATTAACTCACCTCACAACCACCAGGAGACAAGCACCTCACAACCGGAGCTAGCAGGTGACCGGAGCATGGACCTGTCCATCCATGTTTCAGCAAATTTTACTGAGACAACAGGGCTCCTTCATTTTTTCTTCCTTCATCTGTTTAGGAAGATCGATGGCACCAACGTGGAGCAGGAGCCTCTTGAGCTGACGGCGGAGGGGCAGCCCGTGGCGGCGAGCAGCCGCCGGCCCGCGCTGTGCGAGTGCTACTGCTGCGGCCTGCCCAAGCGCTACATCATCGCCATCATGAGCGGCCTGGGCTTCTGCATCTCCTTCGGCATCAGGTGCAACCTGGGCGTGGCCATCGTGGAGATGGTCAACAACAACACTGTCTATGTCGATGGGAAGCCAGAGCTGCGGGTGAGAAAACATCTTCCTTTCACTGCTCCGAGCAGATCCCATTGCGAAATCACCCAAATGCCGCCTAGCCAAGTCCTGTGTACACACAGATTAAAAAAAAAATAAGGGAGACACGTCACTCTTGATGCACATAGATGTGCAGGCACTTAATTCCTATTTATGTGATGAGGTCACATTAAAAATCTTCAAGATCTGAGGATTTGCAGGGTCATAGAGAGGATATAAGTACCTGAAATGAGAACTGAATTAGTTTGTATGTCTCCCAGGTCTCTGATCTGTCAGTTGTAGACAGATTTTGCTGTGGTGGCAGAAGCTTTTGCTTTTTATTCTCTCTCAAGGAAATGTACTCTGATGCTGCTGCAGAAGGAATTGTCATTTATTTTATGTAGGGCTGCAGCCACTATATTCATATCAGTGGATAGTTTTCAAGAACTTAAAGCAGTCACTAGTAATAAGGCATCAGTTTTTTGACAATGTGGATTGTTGTTTGGAGCTAGATGCCAGGTTATTTTCAAATTTGCAGTGGATGGCATGTGGCCCACAGCAGGTCCTACACAGCTTTATCAGTGAACCCCAGCAGGTTCAATCCATACCTTAGCATTCCCCATCCTCTCTCAGTATTTGGCTGTGATGTCAAGTTTCCCTTTATGGATTTTATGAACTTGAATCTCTACATTTGCTCTACTTTTTGACTTATTTTTGGATATCTTTGGAATGTTTTTGGCCTAAAAAATTCACAGGAACCTTGAATCTTGAATGAAATGCTGTGCAAATATCCAGCTTTTCTCCTACATATTTTAACTTTTGATTAAGAAGAGTGCAGAAAATGTCTATCATAAATTTCCAATACTAAAAGTATGTCTGTCTCCATGACTCATCATCATAGGAACCACGTTTAGACTTCCTGCTGAATTTGTATTTATTCAGTCTAATCCCTGCTCCCCATGGTCCTATAGGGACTTCCAGGTTCTGTACTTAAGCAAGAGAAAGTATGTGCCTGCATAGGTTGGGAAGCTCAGAAGAGGTAATTTCAGAAAATGGGAGTAAATTCCTTCCACAAATCTAAACTCATAATGTTTGGATATGAGCAGCCCTGAATCAGGAGGAGCCTTCTTCCATATCTCATGGTGTTTCTACCTTCAGAAATTAACACTACCTAGAAACTCAACTGGAAATCATAAGTAGAAAGTTAGGTGTTTAAACAGAAGTGCTTCAGCATGGGAAAGTGGGACACATCAAAATGTACATTGGTGGGGAGGGAAACCCTTTAGCCTTCTGTTAGCATGTCTAGCTAATTAATGCCATCTCACCCTAAGACAAACAATGAGCTGTTTTTCAGTTTGCTTCTTTGTGAGCAAAAACTCAATGTAGTGGGAAAAACTGTTTTTTCTTTTAACATACAGAATGTAATATTGAAAAAAGAGATGTTAATACTCATCACAACAGTTGTCAGTTCTCTGTGGTATTTTAGTGACTACTAGCTACACTGGCATCACTTCTAACAAAAGATAAACTAGTCACTGGCTAGTCTTACCTGGATTTATTTCCAGATTGCTTTGTCTTCAGATGCTCTCCTTGCCCCCTACTTCTTTCTTCTCCCATGCCATTTAATGCTGACAGTAGATGATCAGAGTTTGGCCCTGACAAGGAGAACCATGAACAAATCTGACTGGGAAGCAAATCAGCTCAAAGGACTTAAGCAACCTTGAAAATTTTGGGAAAATGGATATGTGCATTGAAAGGTATCAGGTCCTTCTTATAACTCTGATCAGCCTGGAAGTAAAGGCTTCAAGTTTAAGGAGCCGAGGGGAAAGCAGTGACAAGTGGCAAATTTGGAGATCCAGCATTAGCTATATTATGACTGAAACTTTTCCCTCTCCTAAGAGCAAAAGCAGTAATCTCTCAAGGGAATTGAACATCCTTTTGCCTTAACTGTGGGATTTCAAGCTCAGTAATCCTGAGCAGCCAGTGTAAAGAGGCTTGATTTGGAGCAGGGGGTGACTTCTATGTGACTTCTAAGCAATAGTTACCTTACAATGAGTATGCTTTATCTTGCAGCAAGTGTCCCATTTCCTTTACAGACAGCCCAATTCAACTGGGATCCGGAGACTGTAGGACTCATTCATGGCTCCTTTTTCTGGGGTTACATTGTGACACAAATTCCAGGAGGGTTCATCTCAAACAAATTGGCTGCTAACAGGTAAGAAAACAACAAGCAAACGAATTAAGCTTTAGAGCCTGACAACTGTTTTACACTGTGTAAATGGGAATTACTAAAGTAGCGAATTAGTGCTTCAGAAATGCACATCTGAAGCTGAACATTCAGTATTTATGTCTGTAATCAAAAATTATTTCAGGGGACAAGACTTCCATTATGGGTCTATTGCTGATTTTTTCAATTTAACTTGTTCATCTCAAATATTTACACATTTCTTCTCTAAACAATAAGGCTATTTGGAGAGTTCAAGGAAAATCAGACCTAATGCTTCCAACAATGGCTGAAGCATTTCTCTTAAGAAGTTGCCTTAGTGCTTTTTACCTCAACACCAAACAATAGTTTTCCAGCAGCATTTGGTCTTCCTCCTTTAAAAATTCCCTGTGGACTGAAGCTGGGAATAAAGGAATTACAGAACTATTTATGATCTGAAGTCACAAATCTATCCTCATGCACACAAATATCCTTGCCAAGGATGGATATAGTACTGACTGTAATTAAGATTGCATAGAACTTCTAACAAAGCCTCCTGATTTCTGCTTGGTGAAGTCTGAGAATCTTTACAGATTTTTTTTTTTATAATCAATGTGTTTTTCAGCCAATTTTTAGTATTTCTTTTTAATTTCAACCACTTTTGAAATTGTGAATAAGAAAAAGTAGCTAATTTTGTCAATGTTAACTTTGATTTTGGACTTTACTTCAAAAGATCTTCAGAACTTTGAATATGATCACAAGAGAGGAGAGGTTGTCTGAAGACAGCTGGTTGTGAATGAGCTCATGAGATGTGCATATTAAGGGTATTTGGGATCTACAGATAAAAATAAAAAATAGATGGCTGGGACTAACTGTTCTCTGCAAACAAGATGTGACGTCTACAAATAGTGTCAGAATTGGAAAAGGTCTTTAAGACCAGTTTTATATTGTACTTTGCCTCAAATCAAAGTACTTTCTGCATTCTGCAAAGAGCTGTAGGGGTTAAAAGACTGTCTGGATGTTCTTCCCACCCATATGCCCTTGTGGAAATTTCTCCAGAACAGAGTCATCCCATAGAATTGCCCTGACTGTTCAGTCCCACTGTCTTCTGTCCATAAACAAAAGTTACTCAGAGTTTGGTTTGCACTGCTTCTTCAGCACTGTTCTCATCCTCAATTACTCATTTCTCTACCACATAACAGTGCCTAGGCACAATATTTTTCCATCTGCCAAGTAAGCCAAGCAAATTAGCTAAGCTTAATCACTTCTGCAGCCTTTCTAGTCTTGCCACCAGCTTTTGCAGCAGAAGGGCTCCAAAACACAGATGTGCACACTGTTGGCTGAATAATTCAGCATATTATTACTTTAGCTTTTGTTTCCTTAATTTACTTGCAAACAGTAAAATAACCATGTTTAGACAGTAACTTGATGTATTCTGTCAGCAGAGCGTTTCCTTAAGTACAAGCTGTGCAGAAGCCCAGAAAGCTCTGCATTTATCCCCCTGAGAGTTTCCAACTCAATCTAATGCTATACTATAACATCACATTATGGATTTGTCCATCATAACTGGGTTTAGGATAGAATTTGCTAATGAACAAAAATAGCTCAAGAGCTGAGCTCAAAGAGAATTTCTATTTGCAGTAATAGGATTCACTAAGTCCATGTTTTTCCTTTATTCCTTGTTTACCCAACCAATTTCAGCTTAGATAGGTTCACCAGTGGTGCCAAGTTTCAGTTTCAGAGGGGTTATTTGCAAAGACACAGGACAGAAAAACAGGGGTTCTGTGGCCAATGAACCTACCAGCCCTAGAAAGAGGAAAAACTTTATTTTGTCCCAGCTGCATTGTGGAGATGAGATTCTATGCTGACCTTACAGATTTAGGCAAAGACTCCTTTGCCACTTGTTTAAACTGTGCAACCTTGAACATACATATGGATGACCCACCCCAGGCACTTCTTGAATGCACACTATCTGTAATAGTGTGGGATTCAAATGGATCTCATAATGGCTGAAAATATTGAGTGCTTTATGGGTTTGCACCTAACCCCTCTAACACTACATAATTTACACAATACTTTCACCCAAATTGATGTAGATCTGCATTCCACCATAAAGTTCATCAACCATTAACTGACACCATCCCTTTAACTTGCTGCTTATCCTCAAACACACATCTAAATGTGATTTCAGAATTGCTTGGTGGATGCATGAAACATGAGGCACCTCTTGATATCAGTTTACAGTAAGAGCACCCTGCTGGGCAGAGGAGTCTGTAGCTGAAGAAGTCTGTTTTGATCCAAATGTGGCAGCTGAGCAGGAATTGGGGTAGGGAGGACAGAAGAATATGTAAATGAATTGAAAAAACCTGGAATATTTCTTGTCAAAGTGGAGACTAACTTCTTTGGATAAATGGCAGTGAATTGATGAAAAGATGCTGCCTCTGTGGAAACAATACTCAACCCTTTAAATAGCAGCAGAAGAGTGACTGGTTCTAACTAAGTACAAATGATGCATTTACAACCTAGGCATACTAAGAGTTGGCATTAAAAGAAGTAGCAGAGATTGGAAACTCAGTCTTTAGAGATAGCTGTTTGGATAATTAAACATGTTCTCTTTGTTACAGTTTCTTCTTTCACACGGTTATTAATTCACATGGTTTGCTGTAGTTCCCTGAGTCAATAGTATTATGATAACAGACCTGATATTTCTATTAGATGTACGAAAGAAAAAGGCAGAAGTCTTTTCTTCGGGGATCATAACAGAAAGATAATACTTCTTTCTCAGTTAAATGTTTACTTGGCTTTTAAAGCAGTCTCCTAAATGTCAAGATATGACTGTGGGCTTTGTATTCCAATTCATATTTTCAGACTGGCTGTTTACTATATAAATCAGTTCCTTTGTCAATTCTCTCTGCCAGCCTACTTTTTTTGCTTTTGTGCTCATCTGTTTAGTGCTTTCTTGTCACTCAGATAATGAGCTCTCTAGGCATGGGTTGTTGCTTTTGTCAATAGGTGTAGAGAATTTAGATAAAACAGTGTTGTTTTCTGACTGTAAATTTTTCATGCTGTAACACAACCATTAATCCTACAGTGAATAAGACCAGACACAAATATGAAATCACATATATTTCCTGTGAACAAGTTTTCAGAGACTGAAATGCAAACAATTTAAATACTTACTAAAAAAAATAGTAAAAATTATTTTAAAATAAGTTTATAAATATTTATAAAGTGGAACATGAAAAGACTTCTGGAGAATAGATGATAATTTTTGTATTCCCTTTCATGCTACTTTTCTCCATAGGGTATTTGGCGCAGCTATCTTTCTAACGTCTACACTAAACATGATCATACCTTCTGCAGCAAGAGTGCATTATGGCTGTGTGATGTTTGTAAGGATTCTTCAAGGTTTGGTGGAGGTAGGAGCACACACCATTCTGGTCCTTTCAAACAGAGTTTGATTTTGAGATTAGGTTCTAGAAGTTGTAAGATCTCTTTCGATCGGGGTTTCTTATCAATATACGGTTTTATTTGCCACTCATTTTGAGATGATAATTTTTTAATTATACTGATTTATATATCTAAGTTTACTTAAAGAAAAATGTATGTTTCTGGTGCTGCAATTTGAGTCATTTTAGTTTTCTTGTGCCATCAACTGCATATACTAAACAGTGTTTTTACCTCTGAACATATTACTATTCGGGTAATACGTAATTCAGATTAGTGTGACATCTTCATACTCAAGCAATCGAGTTCTTCTAGATTTACCTTGCCCTTACTATATCATTCCATGGTGACAAACAGCTAGGCAGTAGGGATAGCATCAGCAACTACTCTAAGTGGAATGCAGTGAAAGCAAATCATGTGATGTGTGAAATGTCTGCCAGGGCGTCACGTACCCAGCCTGCCACGGGATGTGGAGTAAGTGGGCCCCACCGCTGGAGAGAAGCAGGCTGGCTACCACTTCATTTTGTGGTGAGTTGATGGGCTTATATGGTTTATGTAAGCATGTATCCTTATTAGATTTATTTTATTAATTTCATTATTTGAAGGAGATGCACAGACCCTCTGCCTTTTGCTACAATCCTCTTGTACCCTAAGCTTAGGAACTTGTGAGTCCTTTTTTGTTTAATATGTCATCATTTTGTCATTTAAAGCCAACACTCAAAATGGCTCTTGTAATAAACTAAAATGGGTCTAGAGGTTTACATGAGAGAAATTATATTGTATTTTTTAATTTGCATCATCCTTAGGTATTCCATTTATTATACGTACTCGATGCTCCTAAACAAGCACACATTTTAGAATTATCTGAAAAGGACTTCAGTACTTTAGGCTGGTTGCTCAATATACTGTGGCAGAGGTGATGTAACTTCTTGCCAGCAGCTGTCCTGCTTCATTCTGTTTTGAGTTATGATCAGACATCTACTTTGCTCTTTTCTCTGTGTCCCTTTCCAATGCTGACAGCTGAAGATGAATGTCTGTAGGAGAAGATGTTCAGTAAAAATGTAAAATCACAGGAAAAAAAATCCTGTCCGTCAGCAGTATAGTTGTATGACTGGAGAAAATACAGCACTAAAACACAAGATAAAAAATAAAAGGAAGAGTGAAGCAAGTGGAAAAAGACCCATGTTTTTTATATTATGGGAATTTTATTTTTACTACAGATGGCTTCAGTTTTTAATTATTTAGGTGTTTTCACTTCCTGCAGAAGAAAAGAGTCAAAGCCTCTCCACTCTCAGTATTCCCTCCTTGAAATTCCTAGCATGAGATCTCTACAGAAAGATCCATCCTTCAGCTTGACACCCATTTTAGTGGCTACAGATCACTGATCCTTGCACTTGAAAGGTGCATAGGAGCAATGGAAAAATTAGGAAAATCCAGGTTAAGCAGGTTCCTGGTTTGTCTATCTACATTGTGGCCTAGGGCTTTTCTGTAGGAAAGCTGCAGGAAAAATGAATTACATGAAGATGAGGGAGAAGGATCACTGTGGACCATTGCAGAGAAGTACTTGCTAATGAGTAGAGCATTAACAAATATTTATTAACAAAACATGTACTACTCTCAAAACCACGAGTAACTAATTTCCTAGAATAATTCAGAGCAACACTCTTCACATATAAAGCCATTGGCACTCTCTTGCACAGAAACCTATTATCTGGATTGCACTTAAATACTCATTTCTTTCCAAGAGACACTTAGAAATATATTTCACCATTATTATGTATTTCCCAATCAGAAACCTTGGCACAGACCATATTTTTATCCTCTTTTATCCCCCTGTCAACATTTGCATATTTATTCCAGCTGCTTATGTTGTTGATATGAATTAAGCATGATTACACAGACTCAGGCTTGGTTTGATCACCCTCTCTGCTACCAGTGCTTGTGTGGTCATGGGTCTAGGGCCATGACAAGAGCCTCCCAACATATCTACAGTCATCAGGATTCCTCCATAAAGCTTCTGAAACTTGGTCCATTATCTTCTCCAAAACTCACCTCCCACACCACAGTGTCAGGTGGGATTTCCCACTCAAGAGCACACGTATAGCTTATGTCTCTGCAGTTGTCTGCCATCAGTGTTGGATTTGCAAATCCTATTTCCCCATAGGGCACAACTCTGCAAAATGAGAGTACTGACGTCTGAGGGGTCAGTGCTTCCTGTCACCCCAGTCAAAATTTTTCAGCTTCCATCCCATTATCCAAGTTCATAAAAAGTCAGTCAATCACATCCCTCCAGTTCTGCTCCCATGAGCACCTGTTTGGAAACTGAAAGTGCCCACTCTGTAAGCTGGGCACACCTACCACAGCTGACATGTTTTACTGGTCTGTTTTCTCTTCAGGGTCTTACGCAGGTGCGGTGGTGGCCATGCCCCTGGCAGGAGTGCTGGTACAGTACATAGGATGGTCATCAGTCTTTTATATTTATGGTGAGTTGCCTAACATGAAGGACATCTGCCACTAGATCAATACTGCCAGTCGTTTACTAAAACCTGTCTAACAAGGATGGATCAAAGTTGTTTTGATGAATGAAGAGGTTGCAAATGGGTGCTCCAATTTATTCCCTACTTATTGCATATTCTGAGAGCTTTCATTTCGTAATCATCTACTACAAAAGGTTGTAAAATTGTAATGACCAGGCTGCAGCCCATGGTCACCCAGTGACAGGATTGGATGTGGTTGCAAAGGTTTCTCTGCAGCACAAACGCTTGTGTGGGACCTGCCCCAGAGTGCACACTAACAGCAAAAGTTACAGCAAAAGTTACAGCAAATGCTGCTGACAGGGAGCCAAATGGACCTGAAAACTTCTGCCCTGAGAAATCTTCCCCATGCCGTCCACCTTTAAAAAAGCAGTGCCACATTTACAAAGTGGTCCCATGGGTATGGCCTTGTGGCTGATCTGTGGTGCCTCATTCTTCCCCTCACAGTGTATGGCAGAGTTGGCTGCAACCAGCCTTGCACATCAGCAGCTCAGTTAAAGTGGGTTTTCTCTGTCTTCCCCAGTAATACAGGACACAGCACAAGATTTGCCATTTCCATTTTACAGTGAAGTCCCTTAATGCAGATTCCCACCACATTATGGCCTGTCTGCCTTTTTTTCCCCTAGGTTCTACAGAGAGCTTTATTCCTGCTTTTTCTTTGCCCCATGCATAGCATGATAAAAGTGACAAAAAACTCAAATGCTTTGCAAGCAGCCATACAATATACACAGAGTTAGTTGCCATATCTTGTTACTTACCTGGGCAGATTTTCTTTGCAGGTTTTGTTTAACTGGCACTTGAAACAAACTTCTAGGCTTGCTAGTACTGAAGTGTAGCTTTATTGACTTTGAAAACCAAGTTGCTTTTCCTGCCTCTTCAGGAATGTTTGGGATTGTTTGGTACGTGTTTTGGCTGCTTCACGCCTATGAGAGCCCTGCTGCACATCCAACAATAACCAATGAAGAAAGGATTTATATAGAAACAAGTATAGGAGAAGGAGCCAGCCTAGCTAATGCAAGTGTAAGTAAGAAAAAGGCTTTCCTTGTTGTCATTTGTGAGCACTTTGCAGAAGATGAGCATACCACTGGATGGATACTGTTAGCTGAACTAGAGGCTTTTCCTTTCAAGAAAATTGCAGAATGAGGCTCTTGGAGCTGGACTGGATAAGCACAGGAAAACACATAATGCTGTTTAGGCTCTTGGTTTATGGAGCTTCTCCGATCTAGGGAGGGAAGGGATGGGTTGGGAGGGGGAACCACACATTCTGGTCTCCTGCTCTTGAGTAACTGTCATGCTTGTTCTGAAAAATATTCATGGATTTAGCTAAATAAGAATCTGACTGCAGATACTAAATTATCCAGCTGCCTTTTGAACTCATGTTAAGGATGATTGCAAATCTAATAGCTTAAGGACTGGGTTTCTGCCCTGCTCACTCTCACAGCAGCTCAGGTCCTTTGAGACTTCTCATCCTCTGAGAAGATCCTGGGAGATCCTGGCAACTTTGAGTTAAAACCTATTTTCCCATCAAACTTCCCTCCATTCCCTTAGGCAACTTTTTTTGCCAGTAGTGAAAAACAAAGGTGTTTCTTGATAAACTGCTCATTCTTAGCTTTCAGTTTTGAACATTCTGGAACAAAGTAACTCCAGTTTTTTACTCTACATGTTTTAGGGAACAGCCTTGCTAGGAGTGTAAAATGTCAGACTGTCTTTTTGGGCATGCATCTGAAATTTGGCTGATCAAGTCTTGGCTGGAGACACACACACACTTCCAAATAATAGATTTCCCTTGCAGGTTGATGGTTTTTCTGCAGAGGAAACTGGTATAAACTTCATGGGTGCAGGCACAACCACAGGCGTATGGTGGCCTGTAGAGCACAATTAAGGTTTTTTTCCAAAAAAAAAAAAAAGGAGGAGAATATCAATTATCAATGTGTATTGCCATAGCTACAGATTTCAGCTTCTGATTGGAATTCTATTAAAAATCAATAGATCTCTGAAATATGTTTCCTGCTGTATGGAGTATTGGAGCATAATACTAATCGAAAATGCCAAAACAGCAAGTTACAGAAATTAAATTCTGTACCACAGGCCTTTTTTTTTTTTTTCTGAATTAAACTAATTAGGATGAAGCAGGTAGCTGCTTGTTGCTGCACTAATGCATGTGTCTTAGCTTGGACAACCCTTTTTTCCCCACTCCTTTTAATAGAATATCTCAAACCGCATCATGCCAAAAAGGGGGAAATGGCATAAGGTTTTCTCCAGTTTTCTTTGATTCTTTTACTGATCTTGTTATCCCAATAGCAGGATTCCAGAAGACCTCATGTAATTTCAGTAAGCAGGGCAAGTAGTGCAGTATCCACCTTAAGAATCTTAACTGTTCTAAGAAAATTTCTCTACCTCTTTTTGCCAGTAATTCAAGAGATATATTTCACTTGCATTCTAAGTGATCTGCGATGTAAGTTGGATGCAATGTACTTAACAGGCTTGATTAATAAAATATACTGGTTCTTCATTTTGCCTCTATCTACCCAATTTTGTGGTTTTTTTTTCCCCTAGAAATTTAGTACTCCCTGGAAAAGATTTTTCACTTCAATGCCAGTTTATGCAATCATTGTGGCAAACTTCTGCAGAAGCTGGACCTTCTATTTGCTCCTTATAAGTCAGCCTGCTTACTTTGAAGAAGTCTTTGGATTTGCAATAAGCAAGGTAAAAGTCTGAGAATAAGCAGTGACATTGGAGATGTAGCAGGGGAGATTCAGGTTGAACATCAGGAAGAATTTCTTCACTGAAAGGGTGGTTAAATATTGGAATGGTCTGCCCAGAGAGGAGGTGAACAACATACCTGGAAATGTTAAAGAAATAACATGACACTTAGGGCTAAGGTTTAGTTATTTGAGGAGAACCAGATAGACCTGAAATCATTACTGTAGATTATTCCCAGTATTTGGGATGGCATACTTCTGCTGACCTGATAGAAATAAAAGTATGCAAGCATCAAATTATTAGAAAAAGGAAAGAATGAAGACGTTATTTTGGGAAGTAGTTGATTAAAAGCCCACACATATAATGAAAAACCACTAAGCAAGTAAATAGAAATGCACGTTTTGTTAATGTACAAATGCATTTAGCATTTAACCAGGTAATTTTCAGCCTCTTATTGATTTTTGTGACTTTTCACTAGCAAAGAAGATCAAATTCTTTATAGGTTTATATTCTGTGCCATCACCATTTCATTAAAATCAGAATTGTTACACTTCCTCTTAGGAGCCTGAATGAGGAATATAGAATAATTGTTTTAGAAAAGTTAAAAAAAACTCTTTCATTTAGCATACATACTTGCTATGAGGTAATTATTTTCAAGCAAGACTAAGGCTGATAACAAAGAACATTATTTTTCTGTTCTGGGAGCACTGTGTGCCCAGGTTCTGCAAGAGAAGCAATGGTTGTGGCATGGTAGCAATGACAGTCTAAATGGCCAAGTACAGCATTGAGATGAAGAAGAGGGATATTAAGAAAAAATACATCTGTTTATTCTGAGCTGCTTTTCATTAATGCTAGAGTTGCATCTCTGTGAACCTCACTAATTTAAAAGCAGTGTAAAACCAGCTGCTGTCAGTGTAAGAAGGTTGCACAATGCTGAAAGTAAACTCAAACTTCTCACTAAATTACTGCTTCAGGGAAAAGCTTCTAGAAGATGACATGCTGATCACAAACTCTGTCTCAGGGATTGTACTGAGTCTGATCCTATTTGACATCTTCATTAATGACCTGGATGATGCAGCAGAGTGTACCCTCAGCAGGTTTGCAGATGACACAAAACTAGGAGCAGTGGCTGCTACACTGCAGGGTTGTGCTGTTTAACAGAGGAGCCCTGGCAGGCTGGTGAAGTGGGCTGACAGGAGCCTCAAGGAGCCAGTAAGGAAAAGTGTAAAGTCCTGCATCTGGGGAGGAACAAGCCCATGCACCAGTACATGTGGGGATCTGCACAGCTGGAAAGCAGCTTAGCAGAAAAGGACATGGGGGTCCTGCTGAACACCAGGCTCGACATGAGCCAGCAGTGTGTCCTTTGCAGGAAAGACTAATGGTATCCTGGGCTGCAATGTATCCTGTATCAGGCAAAAGCCACCAGGTAAAAGGAAGTGATCTTTCCCCTCTATGCAGCACTGGTGAGGGCACCCCTGAAGTACTGTGTTCAGCTGTGGGCTCCACAGTACAAGAGAGACATGGACATACTGGAGAGAGTCCAATGAAGGAATGGAAATATTTCTCCTATGAGAAAAGGCTGAGAGAGCTGGGATTGTTTAGCCTGGAGATGAGAAGGCTCAGCAGGGTTCTCATCCATATGTACAAATATCTGAAGGGAGAGTGTAAAGAAGATGAAAATAAGTTCTTTTCAGTAGTGTTCTGAGCTGAACTTTGTGCTCAGTAGGACACAAACTGAAACACGGGAGGCTCCTTCTGAACATGAGGAAACACTTCTTTACTAAGAGCATGACTGTATTCTGCAACAGGTTTCTCAGAATGGTTGTGGAATCTCCATCCTTGGAGATACTCAGAAGCTGTCTGGACACATTTCTGGGCAACATTCTCTAGGCAACCTAGCTTGAGCAGAAGGACAGTCCTTCCAAACTCAACCATTCTGGGATTCTGGGAAAAGGAAAATATTAACATCTTACAGTTTGTAGGTTGTAATCCCACAAGAATAAAAATAAATCAATGTTTTTTACATATATGATTATTTAACAGTTTTCAAAATTATATAATGATGTCAGGTTTTATGCTGTATGGTCTTCAGTCCCTATGCAATGTAGAGGTGCTTCCTTCTGTTACACAGAGGCAGGTAACAGGAATGGATTTGTTATTCAGGAAGAAGGTCCTTGAGAACATGAATAACAAAAAAATATAAACACAGCTGGAAACCAAGATAGAGCACTCCAGTAACAGGACACATATGACAGGGCTTTGTGATGTCTACGATAGAACTTAATATGAATGGGATGTGGCATGGAATTTCTAAGGTGAGATTCTCACTTGTGCTCTGGTTTCTCCTCCTGGGCCACAAGGAGATGTTTCTTCCCTCACCCAGTTTTGAGCCTATTTTGTAATCAGATAAAGTGATTCAGGGGAAAAGAGGTGAAGAAACATTATGGTTCCTGTTCTCTTGCCCCTAAATCTTGAAGGAGAAATGGCAGTTAAGCACTCATTTGTCTAATTGCAGGTTGGCCTTTTGTCAGCAGTTCCTCACATGGTCATGACAATCATTGTGCCCATCGGAGGGCAACTAGCTGACTTCTTGCGGAGCAGGAAGATCTTAACCACTACCGCTGTAAGGAAGGTCATGAACTGTGGAGGTACTATTGGTTTCTGAAAATATGACATTTCAGTTGTGTGCTGCAGTCCATGCCAGTATCATAGTTTTGCCCATGTTTAATTGTAACAAGAGACAATTTACTCAAGATTGCATTTATAGCTGGTTAATCTGAAGCATTAATTGGAGAGCTGATGCCTCATGACATAAATCCTTACTCATATGAGCATGCTTTAAAAAAGGGAGGAGACAAGAAGTGTGGTTAATAATTGAATAGGCAATAGCATAGTATAGTCAAATAGGCCTCGTCCTGCAAACTCATACAAAGTTAACCCTGTACCATGGTGCTGGAGAGACCCTTTCCTAGTGGATACATTCTTGAAGTAACTGGCCGTGTTCCTAATTGCTTCTCCCAGCAGAGCCCACTGACAATTTTAGGCTGAGAGGTTTAGCGTGGGGGTAAAAAGTAAAGGATGAACAGGACAATATTAACTTAGCACAAAAAAATTTGTTTCCAATTCAGTCACTGAACCTACAGTGACATGTAGGTTTGATATTGAATTAAAGAAAACATTTCAAGCCAGGCAGCCTGTGGAGTAGTTAGTTGCCCACTGCCAATTGCTGGCTTGCATTATTTATAGATGGCACGGGCTCCTACAAATAGAGATGCCTGCAGTCAGTGATACCACATAACTTGGCTATGCATCTTCAGAAAGGATGATCAAATTCATTGTATTTTCAGGGCATATTGATAGTGTCATTAAAACAAAACAAAACAGAAGGATTGTAATGTTACATATTAGAAAATATTCATTTCCAGTAATGGCAGAGACTGGAAGTTCCCTGTGATGCTCAGGGATGTCCTGTTGTGTTGGTAGAACAGTTGAATGTAAAACACTCTTTTTTTCCATTTACCAAGAACAACTTGCATTACTACATCCATGAGAAATTAAAGGCAAGTGTCTTTCTTCTTTCACTCTAATGTTTGTGAGTTTGTGAATTTTTCTGCCCTTTGCATATACTCACTTTTTTCAATTGTCTTCCTGTATTGCTCAGTGAATACAGTGAATTAACTGTTTGGGTCATTTATACAGTAGTGAATAAGGAGAAAAAAGAATATATTCTCAAACAATAAATATACAAACATTTCTACAAATGCACAAAGCTCCTAAGTGTGTTCGAGAATAGCTAAAGGATACAAAAGAATTTTCTTTCATTTTAAGCTGCTATTCTGGATAGTGCTTATTAGTATTTTCACGGCAACTAGAAATTTAAATGTAATTAATTTTCATGTGTTTCATTGGAAGGCTTTGGGATGGAAGCAACCTTGCTTTTGGTGGTTGGTTATTCTCACACAAAAGGTGTGGCTATTTCCTTTCTGGTGTTAGCAGTAGGCTTTAGCGGCTTTGCAATATCAGGTAAGAATTAATCTTATTCTTGCTTTTACTATTCATGATAAAAGTGATGTTATTATACTCACTGTTCTTACTGTCATAATTTCTATTATTTTGTTTGCTGCTCTTAATGTGGCAGCTTATGGGGTGTTCGTTATTTCTTTCTATATCAGAACTAATTTACTTCAGTATCTATGAAACAAGTTGCACACAGGACATGAAGCCTTGAAAAGAACCTGCTCTTTATTGATTCCAATTTACATCAGCTTTGTGCTGATGTGGTATGCTGTAGTGGTTGTTATTTTCTAAAATACTTTTACGCTGTCAGTCACCTTTTCATCCTGTTTAACTGTATGCCTAAAAGGAAAGAGAGAGAGACAGAGAGGAGGAGAGAGAGAACTACTCTGCAGTGAATAGCTGTACAAGGACTATCAGTTGCAATCCTGTCCCCAACTCTAGCATTTGATTTCTGCTTTCTATGTCAGCCCTCCCTCTGTTGCATCCTACATCCAGCCCTTCTCCAGAAGTTGTTTCTAACACTTTAATGAGTCTCACCCACATTTTGTAGTCTCAAGCTGTTTTGTGGCACCATCAGTACCAGCATCACTGGAAAAAAGAATTTTTTTTGCTCCTTTTGTTATGAAGATTAAAGATCTTCCAAGAAGACTGCCAAGAACATGGATCTATTGAACAAAATTGACCAGCAAAGCAACTGCTGGTCTTCAGTAATTTCAGGATTCTGCAGATGGGAAGTAGTTTTGCTGCTCAGTTACAAGGTCCTTGCATAGCTGGCCATTTCTATCAATCAACTTTTATTGCAGGATTTTGCTGGTAGTCTATTTCTTACCTTATTTATTACCATGCACTTGGAATTAATTGTCTCTTCTTGTGATCAACTATAGTTAATATGACTAATTTTCATTACCTAAGGAATGATAATTATCTGAGCTGATATTTAGTATTTGTTTTTATTTCTTAATAAAATATGTGCTCAGAAGACACACTACAGTAAAGATAAGTGTTTTTCCTACTGGTTTATATTCTATTTTTTAATCATGTTGTTAAACTGCTACTTAAAACACTGAAAGAAATTAATTAAAAGCACTACTATGTAAATAAAAAGATAGAAGACATTTCACTAATTTGAGGCATTGATTCCTTAATTAAAAATATTTGCCAGGTTCATTGTTTCAGTATGAGAAAATGGAAAGTACAGACACTTTAAACAGGGCCAAACTAAACTTTATTTTCTATAGAACATAATCTTAAGAGGTACAGTAGGGAGGTTACTGCCCTTTTCAGTCTTCTTCAGCCAGAATGTCTGTAGAAAGCCCTGTTGACCTGGCAGTGCAATGCTGAACAGCTGGCTGCTTCTCTCGTTTTTTGTAGGCTTCAATGTGAATCACTTGGACATAGCCCCTCGTTATGCCAGCATTCTGATGGGGATCTCCAACGGCGTGGGGACGCTGTCGGGAATGGTGTGCCCACTCATCGTTGGTGCAATGACAAAACATAAGGTAACATTTCTCCATGTTTTCTAGGAAAAGGTTTAGGTAATGCAACAAACTTAAGACATTTCAAAGAATCCTGGGGATACCCTTTCATCATTGGTCTCTGCAGCTGCTTTTTGGTTGTCTTAAACATGCACTTTTAAAGAACCACCTTGACCTAATTCTCAGCTGTTATAACTAATTATCTGTGTAGACAGATATTATTTAACACCACCTGAGCCTGAGTCTCTGCAGTATCTTCATACAACTGTGCAATGCTTGGAAAACTCTGCCATGCATCCATACCCCCATGGTAGAGTTTCTAAGCAAACATTGATCTACAATAATATTTATGTAGTTGTTAGAGAAATCCCTGCATTTCCAACTCCACAAATATTTCACGTGCAAGAGAGAAACTTTACTGTGAGAAAAAAAACCAGCAAAGAAACCTAAGTTTTATTATATTTGCTGGAGTTATAAAAAAATAAAAATCTTTGCAATGGTTCTCATAAGTTGTTCTATCTTCAGCATCAGGAATCAGACAGTGATCACAGACATTCCTCAATATATGCTAATTTATGGCATAATTTGGAGAATGATATTTCTTATTACTGGAAACTTAATGAGACCTGCACCATTCTTTCAGACCCGTGAAGAATGGCAGAACGTCTTTCTGATTGCAGCCCTGGTGCATTACAGTGGTGTGATATTCTACGCTATCTTTGCTTCTGGGGAGAAGCAGGAATGGGCTGACCCTGAAAACCTCAGTGAAGAGAAATGTGGCATAATTGATCAGGATGAACTGGCCGAGGAAACAGAGATGAACAATGAAACTTTTGTAAGTCCAAAGAAAACGTATGGTGCTACCAGTCAAAACAGTGAAGTACAGAGAAGGGAATGGAGGAAGCAAAAGCAAGTAACTCAAGACATGGAGGAACAGACTTCTTACCATTATGAAAATGGAAATTTTCAAGATTTGTCTTAACACTTGAAACTGTAAGATTTGTATAGCAGCTACTCCCATGACTCCTGCCTAGCTGCCCCAAATCATCAGGTATTCACATTTATTGTCTTATTCAATTAGGTAACATCTGGCCACATGGCTAGATTTGAGGGGTGATAGTTCCCTCCCAGTAGTGTGTAAGAAGGCTAACAGCAACAGGACTGGGATAAGTGATCCTAAATCCTCTCCCAGCCATTGTATGTATGACCTTGGGAGAGCTTCTGTGCCAGTTAGGTGACCAGCCCTGGCAGGGCTCCTGCTTGATGCAAGCTGTAGAACTTACTGTAGGAGCAAGGAATTCCCTCATCATCTCATCTGAACATCCCCATCAGAAAGGACAAGTGATACAAGATGGTGGATCCACAGTGATTTGTGTAATCCCAGGGTCTCCAGTGGTGTCACAGTCTGTAGTGAGCAGCCCTGCTTTGTCTTTTTAGGATTCCTGTAGGGTGGCCCTTGAACTACTTAATCCATGTCAAAACACAAGCTCATGCTAAAAGATCAAAGCAGAGGAAAAAGCAGATTTATGACAGTAGGCTGTAATTAATTACTAATAGTCAGTCAACAAGGGGAAGAGGAACATGTGGCAGAGGTGGCACAGAACTGCTTCAACAGTTCCTACAAACTAATTGGCAGATGTATTTGTATGCACACCCCACAGAGTATGGATAAGACCATAAAATGAATACTTGTAAAATTTCTCCCCCTCCAAAGATTTTGTGCTGGCATGAAATAATTTTGAATAAAAAATCATCGTTAGTGATGCAATATTAATAATCCTTATGAAAGGAAATCTTAGCCCTGTTTTGATTAGGATTCTCGCTCAATTCATTATTGTGAAGTAATTTGAATATATTTTTCTAGTGTTATACTGATAGAGCTCCTGCTCTCAACACCAACAGTCGTTGTTTAGGTGAATGAGCTTACTTACAGGAGTATTTAGTTCTGGATCTGTAACTTTTCAATGCCTCAGTCTTGTTCTTGCTATGAATGAATCACTGTACCATTTGAGAGTTAACAGGGTACCTATGTATAAAAGTAATTATCCCCTGCCATTGGTATACATTTAACAGTATAAAGTGGCTTTAGCCTTTTTCTACCATTTTTAGAATCAAACAGTGGAGCATGCTGTATCATCTCAGTTAGCTGCAATTCAGAGATTCATTGTGGCATGAATAGTCTTTTCAGAATGGATAATTTCAGTAAGCTGTGATTTAATTTGTCTCTCATTATGACTACTGCCTCATTAAATTCAAGTGAAAGCTATCTTGTGTAGCCTATGCTGTTCTTTGTGATGTTTCGGTATTATTGTTCTCATGTACCACATGCAGCCACTGTCATGCACACAAGATTTGAACATTTCTCAGATGCATTTTGCTATTTTGTTGAAGTGCAATTGAATAGCATGAGTGCAATTACACTTGTACATTCATTTGAATCCATGGATGATTTATCTTCCCTACAAACAGGTATATTGGGAAGTTAGCTAATTCTCTGTTCATCTCTCTTGTGTCTCTTCTACTCAGCAAAATCCAATCTGCAACTGTATATGGGTAAGAAGAAAAGTGAGATGAATGCTTAATTTGACTACAGTGAAGACTTTTGATATGCGCAGATAATTTAATGGCAGGGGTAGTTTTATGATGCAGCTCAATCCTGCTTTAAAAAAAATCATTTTTTAATAAGCCACTCAAAAAAACTTGTCACTTTGTGCTGTTAAGTCAGAAAATAATATTTTTTTTAAATTCAAAAACTCATTTTAGACTAGAGTTCCTTATTTCACTAGTGGTATTTAGAACAGGTATAAGAAAATATCTTATTTGTTTCAGGTGATAGTCGGCTTTTGGGGATTTAATTAGCAGGAACTTGGATCAAATATTCTCATTATTCTATCACAATAGCAGGACCAGCTGCTGTTAAACTATTTTTGCAACATTCACCACAATTTACAAAAGAAAGAGGTCCACCAGTTTGCATATGTGCAAAGCAAACAGCTTCTTCCTCCCTCTCCAATAACGTAACATTTATATAATTGTTACAGGAAGTCTAATAGGGAAAACCTTATTATGAAAGGATTCAATATATGAATCTGTGTAAGTATAATCTGATGGAGAAAAGAGAAGACCAGACAATGTATTATTCTAGAAACAGTAACATTTGCTTAGAAGTAGCATCATTTTTCCAGTAATGATGAAGGGTAACTTTCTTGTTGTTAAGAGGAATACAAAGGGACTGAATGCTGTTGTTATGACAAAGAACTACAAACATCCCCACAGTTTGGGAAATGGCCAGCTGGCCCATGAGAGCTTGGCTGCCTCTCTGGTGAGTGTAGCTGCTATTTTTTCCTGTTGCAGATGCACTACAGCTGTCAAAAGTGACAAGCCACAGCTCAGTTTAGCAGGATCATTTTGTATCCACAAACAGACTGCACTGATTTCATTCAGTGGAAGTTTGACTTCCATTGACATTTGAGCATTATTTAATACATTGAATAAAAAAAAATCTGGACAAGCTTTTGCATTTAAAAAGCCCCTTTCTTTCTTTTCTAAATTAAACTGTTTCCACTGACCCAATATATCAACTCTTACCAGTTGAAGTTACATACATGCCTCAGTGCTTTTCCAGGCACTGACAGTGAGAGGTTTGGGCTTTCACCTCTTCCTTTTAATTTGTTTAAGTATTTCAGGTGCATTGCATGAAGTGTAAACATCAGCACTGGTTGGAAACTAGGTTTTTTTCCTGGAAATCTCTGTACTTAATCAACTCTTTGATTTACACAGTGGCTTCCACGGTCATGTATGACAAAGAATAAAGACAACTTATTGAGAACAAACTGACATTGTAGCTCCAGTTTTGCTGGTAGTTTCTATCTGCAACATGCTCCAATAGAATTTTCTTGTGGAGTCTAAGGAGATATGGTCACTGAGGATATTTTTCCTACAAAATTATTTCTTAAAATATGTCAGAATTTGTCACATTTAAACAACCAGGGAAACTGGCATATCTCACTCAGACTTCTGAAAAGTCATGTCTCAAATGGTAGTGGATGTGAATAATTAAAATGATATTTTCTATGGAGAAATAATAGCTTGATTACACTTCATTTATCACATTGTTTGAATACTTTTCTGTCCCCATATATAAAAATAACTTTTGCATATTTTCAAATATGACAGTGCTCATACAAGTCAGAGTTTGATTTGGAAATGGCTTTCTGATTGCAGAAGGAAGCAAAATTTACTTTACACCAGAATAAAGATTATAAGTAAGTCAGAGGAAGATTCAGCTCTCCATAAGTTGGAATGGTAGAATAGTCCACAGGAATGAATTCAAGTCTGAGGAGAAAAAAAGTAGTACCATAAGTCCCAGGAATATGTTGTTCAGTGTTGTTATCTACTGATCTTTCTTAACAAAGAAAGCTGTAGCTTTTATTTCTTTGACAGCTTATATTTTTAGGCACTACTAGTAGACATTTAACGATGATTAATATTTCTCTTATATTTTTGCAAGAGTTAAACAAAATGCTCCTTGTAGTGAGCATTAATGACAGAAATGATGAAAAACTCACCTGAGTAGGAACTTCTCCAGGGAAATAATCACTTAGTTCAAAAGAATGTACAGACTTTGAGGTGAAATATATAACAAGGGCATCCAGATGTTGACAAAGTGCCAGGAGGAGTCTCATGTGTAACATAATTAACTGAAAGCAGGAAGGTAAAAATTAACTGAAGGTCTTGAAAAATGTGCTAAGGCTTCACATGTATGTTTCCTATTGACTTCTTTTGACAGTTGCAGAGATCTGTAAGTTTAGTCATTATTTTAAGGAAAATTTTGTAAAACACTAGATTTCTTTATCTTATTTTTCTCTTTATTTTCCATTGAAGATCTTAATTTTAGACTGCTATTTAATTATTTGTATTTTAAGAGAGAGGAGTATTTCTTGTGATTTAAAGAGTAGGAAGGGCACTAGAGAAAAAGAGAAAGCAAATTGCTGCCATGAGGCCATGCAGATAGAAGGCTGAGGATGGATAAGAAATCAATTTTCAAATCCTGGAAACAGAACTTGGAGTCTTCTAGATTTTTGAATTAAAAACCTACAGGACGTGCCAAGATCTAATATTCTGCATCATGCTCGGGTCTAGGGAATTCACTCAGGTGTCATGTCAAAGCTTAAGTCTCATGAAATCAGGAATAAATGGAGAGATTAAAAACTCCTCATTCTTCCAAATGTTTATGTTGGATTAGATAATACTGCTGGAAAGGTAGCACTACTAATACTATTGCAGTTCTATATGTCCATGCAGAAGACAGTCTTCCTAGAAAAAATGCTTTCAACTACTTACATACTGGTAACTTCCATTTGATAACAGTGTTTAGCTGTGACAGAAAAAAATTGTCCCTTTTTATCTCAACTTATTTGGTTTTGTGTTTATACTGTTTATCATTTTACAGCTCTTCCGCATGCGAAATTCCATAAGTAAAGAAGGAATTAATGTAAGAAATGTAGTAAGATTATACTTCTTCATGCTGAACTATCTATAGCATAATAGGAGCCAACACATTTTTTCCACAGAATATTTGGGTATTTTAAGTCTTGATCACAATAAAAACTTGACTCATTTATTTTGTTGTCTCCATCCCATGTTGTCGTGTACTGCCCCTCAATTTAATTACTGTATTGGATATCTGCAGTAGCTAACAGACTAAATTTGTTTATGTATAACCATATTTATCTGCTTAATAAAGTCAGTGCTCAGAAACTTTCTGTACAAATGTTTGACAACTATTTCACTCCTTGTTTTAGACTTAGTTCTGTCTGCATGGCAAATTCAGAGTTTCTCTGAGCAGGTTATGGTTGTTTTGTTAAATATGTGTCAGGAAAACACTGTAACTCATGATAAATACATCTCCATTGGCTCAGAGTTTTGGTTGCCCAGAGGTGCAAATCTGACCAATCTTTGAAGCACCAACCAGGAAGACAATGTTTATAAACCAGGAAGTATTTGAGTACCCCCAATAAAGACACCTCTGCTTTCTGAAGCTGGCAGTCATCACTAGAAGTAACATGCCAGGTGCTTTCTCTTGGCTGGGAATAACTGTAATGAACAGAAGGGGAATTAAGGGGAGAAACTTGCTGATACAGTGCTTAAGATAAGAAAAGTGGGACTTTCTCATCTGCTATGGAGGGGACTTTGATCCCATCTGCTTGTTCCCTGCTCCTTCTCTGGTGTGCAATCAAAAGAAAAATGTCTGCAGGTCCTGAGATACCCCATTTTTTTCTTGGCAATGATCAGTTGTGTAGTTTGTACTGGTACAAATCTGCAGAAGGGTAGAAGTGGTTTATGGGTCCTTGCTGATTTATATTGGGCAAGGGGAAATTATAGCACTAACATGAAACTTCAATTTAGATGTGAAAGAAATTAACATTAAGGACAAACAAGTGAAGGACAATCAGTGTGAATGGATGTAATGTTACTTCTGTGGAATAATGCTGCTGTGTGAAGCAGACATGGGCAACTGGGAGTGACCCCAGCAGGTAGGTTTTCCCTCAGCAAGGGAGTGTAATGGAATTACTCTGTCCTGCACTGTTCACTTCCCATTTCCCAGTGCCCCATACTGGCTGCAAGTTTACCTGTTACATTGCTTGAATGAAGAAAAATGCTGCAGTCACACCAGACCCCTATCTTTATCTTGTATTTTCTTGTTTTCATGAGTGGCTTCCCTTGACCCTTGCTAACTGATGGAATGGTACACTAGACACCAGAGCAGCCTAAAGTCAAAATTAGCAGGGATTTACTTTTTAGCATATTCCTTTCTTTTTGGTTTCTTTTTTTATTTTTTTTTTTAATTTTATTTTATTTTATTTTTGCTAGGAAGAGGCAAATTCTGTGCCAAGGTTCCTGGCAGCAGAGGCTGGAACTGTTGGTCCTTGGTGGGCAGCTGAAATGTTACCCTGGCTGGCCAAAGGTCAAGGCCATGCTGGCCTGTCCTGCTCCCTCTGCTCTGCCAGAGCACACAGCAAACTGTCACGCTTGTAGGGGGCTGAAGAGCAAAGTTGCTGACAAAGCTGGGAGGGGAGCTGTAGTCAGGATCTCTGTCTCCTACCCTTGTTGGCTGCCTGGGTACAGGAACTGTCAGCCCATGAGAAACATCTGGTGTTTCCAAGAATTTTTCTGCCTTCCTCATCCACAATCTTACTATTCCCAAGGAACCACCTCTATTCCAATTTAATGGAAAATTGTCAGCAGCTTAAAATGCCCCTTGTCAACTGGCATCTTCTGCTGTTGTATTTACCTGAGACAAGGAGTAGCTCCTCAGCTAATCCCTTCTCTCTCCCAAGATGTATCCCAATGCTGGAACTCATTATGCATCAGTGCTCCCAGTCCAACCTTCCTTCACTGCCCTTGAGCTGTACCTTTGGTCCATGCACCCCTCTTGCCCCCTCCTTTTTCCCCAGAGTGGTGGTAGATGCTCCAGTCCGGGAAACATTCAAGGTCAGGGTGGATGGGGCTCTGAGAAATCTGGTCTAGTTGAATAGTCCCTTCTCACAGCAGCAGGGGTGGAGTAGATTACCTTTTAAAGGTCCATTCCAGCCCAAACTATTCTATGATGCTTGGGCAATTTTATGTGTTTCAGAGAAGAGATGGTGCTGACTCATGCCAGTTATTGGGAAAGACTTACCTCAAAAGGGACGTGCCTCTTAAAAAAGCATGTAGGAGAAGTTTGCTAACAGGTTGTTCTCTGTTTGTGTCAATGGCTGGAATTGGTTTCAGAGGACAGAGACACATATTAGTTTGAAAAAAAATATCACAAGATGTTTTCTTGAGCCATAAAATTACTACAAGAGCTGAAGGTCAGCAAGGCTTCCAGCCCAACACACCAAACATGCAAATTTCCTCATCAGGTATGCCTGGTACAAACCCTACTAGGAAGCAAAGCATTTCCTCCAGTAATATTTTCGTTAGTGCTTCCCCCAAGAAATTATGAAATATCTAAGAATGAGCAACTGAACTCCACCAAACTTGCGTAGAGTTTGAGTTTCCACAGCTGGTGTTCTCCCCAAATGGTGGCTTAACATTTTAATTTATTTAGTGACGCATATTTTCTTTGGAGAGAGAGGTTTCTGTAGCTAGTGTCTTAGTGAAAGATGCCCAGGTCAATTTTGCTACTCCACAGGGCTATTCTGCCCTGGCTGCAGTGCTTGAAATTCCCTTTGTTGAAGTTTGTAGGATACCTGTCAGGCCATTTCTACAACCTGTCAAGGTCTCTCTGAGTGGCAGCATGAGGAGCTATCGCACCAACGGCTCCTGCCAGTTTTGCACCATCTGCAAAACTGTTGAGGGTGTGCTCTGTCCCATCATACAAGTCATTAATGACTGTATACTGGTCTTAGTCTTCGATTCTGGGATATACCACAAATCACTGCCTCTAGCTGGGCTTCCTGCTGCTGTTCCCAAACCTTTGAGACAAACAGTTTCAAATTGAACTCACTGTGTACTTATCTATTATGGGCTTTATGATTTTGTCAATGAAGACTGTGCTGAAAGCCTTGTTAAGTTCAAGCTCTGCCCTTGTTCACTGAGCCCGTCTTCTTGTCGTAGAAGGTTATAGGGTTCCTTCCATCCTTCTTAAAGACCAGAGTGATGTTTGATTTTTTTCCCAGTCATCGGGAACCTCTCCCAGTAGTTACAGCCCTTCAAAGGCAATTGAAATTGGCCTTACAGTGGCATCCCTCAACACTCCTAGTACATTCCATCAGAACCCGTAGACCTACGCATGTCCGGTCTGTGTAGATGCTCCTTAAACTGATTCTGCTCCACAGAGGGCAAGGCTTTCTTGGGCTTTTATACAGGTTTCAGATACCTGGAATTCCTGGAGGCTGCTCTTATCAGTGAAGACTGAGGCAAAGGCAGCATTGAAGACCTTGGTTTTCTCTATGTTTGTCAGGTTCCCCTCTATGTTTGTCCTCTGATCCATTCAGCAGCAAACCCAATTTTTCCCTAATTCTCCTTTTGCTGCTTGTGCACCTTTAAAGGTCTTTCCTGTTGCCCTGCCCATTTCTTGCCATATGCAATGGCGTGGCCTTTAACTTTGTTAACACTATCTCTGCATGCATTGCGTGCTCTGTATTCCTCCTGGATCATGTAACACTGTTTCTACCACTTCTAGGCTGCTTTTCTATGTTTAATTTGAGTTAGAAACAACTTGTTCATCAAGTTGGGTCACCTGATGACTTTGCTTCATTCATGCTTTAAAGATGGACTGCTCTGGATCTTGGAGGTGGTGATTTTTGGATGCTAACCAGCTCTTCTGGACCACTTTTCTCTCCAGGGCCATATCCCATGATATCCTTCCAAACAAGTCCTCAATATGCTGAAGTATGCAGAGGTATGGTCCACCATCTAAAGGCAAATAATGGAGACACACCAAATTTTTAATTAATTTCTAAAACTCTGAACTGGGAAGTAGATTGCTAAAATACTGTTGAATTGTGAAATTAAGTGGAGAGATCAAACATAGGTACAGGAAAAGAGTGCTTTTCCATACCTCACTTATTACCTTGAAATAATCCAAGGTCAGGTGTAAAGGCAGTCAAGGTCTCATTTCATTTTAGCACCTGCTGGCTGACATTCTGATTAGGGAAATCATGTGTCTCTGCCCACTTTAAATGGTAATCTCAAAAAAACTGTATCCAGGCAATTATGGATCAAGATTTTCCACCTGAAGAAGCAAGGAACAATATATTAACAGAACAGAGATTTATTACATTCAAGAAGCCTAAAATATCTGGTTAATTATAGTTAATTCCTGGAATAAATTGATAGTATTCCAAACAAGATTTTATCAGCTTCTTTGCAATACAGTCTATTTTACTGGCATGGTGTTCAAAGGTTTCTATTGCAACTCATATTTAGGGGAGTTACATAAAGCTTGGTGTAGGAATAAGTGACAAAGGTTTTGTTTATTTCATATTGTTATCTGTTGACTTTAAAAGGCCTAGGTAACAAGACAAGTTAAGCAACAAGTCAATAATTAAACGGATAAGATGGATATCAACTCTGCTAGTTTAAAAAGATATTTAGAAGGTATGAAGAAAAAAACCCACTTCTCTGAGTTGTAAGAAATTTGAAGTACTAAAATTTTTCGGTTCTGCTTATTTAAAGTCTCTGATATTTATTAATTATCCTCTTTCTTAGGCAATTTATTTTTTTTATAATTTTTAATATTTGAAGAAAGGCATATTTTTGGCAAATTCCAATTATAGATCAGCTTTACCATACAGAAAAGTTATGCTTTGTCAGTTTTCCAAAAAGACTTAAGATGTTTCTTCAGAGAAAATATCTTGGAATATAGACAGTATCATGCAATAGCAGTGACATAAAGGTCTTGCACAGTTTAAGGTTACAGTTCATCACCTTTTTGAACAGCAGTTCTGTCATTGGGAAAATAGCAGTTTCCTCACGCTTTCTAACTTTGGCTTACCACCCTTGAACTAAACTGCAAGTGGTAAGAGCTAGGTATGTTCTTCCTCTGCTCTTTCTGGAATGAACTGGATGTGGAGAAAAAAAAAAAAAGCCGTTTCAGGGTTTATATACATTTCCAGATTGATATCACATATCCAGGAGAAAAATGTTTTCTGTTTTGAAAAACGACTGTTGCTATATGCATTTTTTTTTCTCCTTATTAATCTTTTATTTGGCATGTGTATATATGCATATTTAGCAACTGCACATTAGTGAGACACAATTTGAAACAGAATCATCTGCCTGTATCTGGGTAATTTTCATGCGTACAGGAAGGAATCCCTTTTGTTGCTGTGTTTACATGAGGATGACTTTCTGGAGGTATACATTACATACTGGAAATAATCAGTTTATTAATATTAGAACAAGATTAGTTGCATCTAATAATCACATGGTTATTCCAGTATTTGGTACTGTTGATATTTCCATCAACTTCTGCTGCTGAATTTATCAGCAGCAGCTATTATGGGGAAAGACAACTGGAAAAACAATAGGGTATGACTTTTGCCCCAAGTTGTTGGTGATGTTAATTTAATCACACGTAAAGATTCTCTTTCCTTTGAGTAGAAATAACAACACTTACAAATGGACATATACATGCTTCACCTGCCAAAAAATTCATGTGTAATTTTGCTGCAGCTGAGACTTATCTGTCGTTCTCCTGATAACCAGAACAGCAGCTCCGATTATTGGTGCTATCTTGTTTTAATTTTTCTCTCAAATTTAATAGATCAGAAACTGGACCTGTACTCTCCATTCCACCACCACTGATGGTGGCCAGTTCATGTGGACTAGGGATGTCTTTGTTAAGCAGTTCTGTATATCAAATAGGTTGGTAGAAAGCCTCCTGAATCCTACCGGAGTCTAGTTCTTTGCTAGTTCCTGCTGGACAAAAGAGTTAACACCAGAGCTGGATGCTCAATCCAGTCACTTCTCTGAAGAACTTCCTAGCTGGTATTTCTATAATGATAACACCTTCCATTCCCCATTTCCATTGTGGTAACCAGTTTCTGTGTCCGAGAAATACAAACGTGGCTGCAATTGGCTGTGAGACGTAGGAATGAATCCTGCTCGAGGACTTATTCCACCATGGATTATCAGCTGAGAAAGGGCCATCTCCTTATGAGCACAGCACATTCTCTGGGTAGGCAACCCCATTGATCACGGAAAATGGAAGTTTACATGGAAGGCTTCTAAATGCAGAGAGCTGTAGGCACCGTCCCCCACTAACTTGGGGCAATTTTGAGGAAACCTCAAGGGAAAGGATAGAAACCTCTAATTTGGCTCCATATTTGTGAGGAGCCAGTGCATAGGGAGGAACAATGGCTTAAGATGCTGAATAAGTTGCTGAGTAGGTGAGCTGCCATGCTTTGAATTTATTTTCTTTTTCCCTTTTCCTCATAAATTTTCTTATCTTACACACTTACTTAGAGATAAAGTTACTGCCTAAAATTCACAGATTTGTAAGATTCCCTCCCTTACGAATGTTTTGTAGGAGGGGGTCACAAAAGACAAGAAAAAGAACTAGACAAACTTCCCATGCATGCAATCTACTCTAGATAACATGGTTTTGTTATATGTTTTGCGTTTCGGGATGAGATGGTGAGATGAAATACATCAGCCAAGTGAGATTTGACATAAATGAGGGATCTGCCAATGCAAATGATCCCATATTTTGGGATGAGACCCAATATTGGACAAAAATGGTATTCAGATTAGATATTGATAATTGAAGCTTTTGTTCAGATTGAGCCCAAGCTAATACTACTATGAGATAAGTAACCTCTCAATTTCCCGATATGCTTTATATAAATTTAATAGGCTTTTTACCACATTTAGGTTCTAAAAAGGGAAGTAATTTATTTTCAGAATGCAATGATCTTAAATGAAGATTAGGAAAGAAAGGAAAATAAACTTATTCTTCCAAGATCTATTGTTCAATATCCCTTTAACTTTCCCTTCAATGAACACACTTTTCCTTGATCTTCAAATCCCTTTCTTTCCTTAGTACCAACTCTTTACTACGTGGAAACTAAGAGCACGATGAGATTGACCTGGGCCCTGGTACATGAAACTACTTTTCTGAGTTTGAAAATATCTCAGCTATATTCAGGACCCAACATTGTCTAAATTCCAGTCCCTTTCATCTCTTTGCTGTGTGGAGTCATGAGTACTCTTCAGCTAAACTTGTGACATATCTCAGTATTTTCAGTGCTACTTGGACGTTGAAGCTCTAGTCTTGCTGCTACTCCCCTTGCCTGCCACAAGTGATCCTAAGTTCATTGTTTGTCTAAATTCTCTTATGGAACAAGGAAGAGTCAACAAAAGCTTTGATAGCTGCTCTACATTAGGGTCCTGAGGTATTACTAGGCTATAAAACACCTAATCAGCCTCATCTGGAGCCTCCCACATGCCTTGCCTATGGGTTGAGGATGCTGTTTAAGCTCAAGCCTGGCCTTCTAGTCCTGGTTTGTGTTAAGTTTCTGGAAGAGTGTTTGGTATTGTCTCTCATGCCCTGGTTAATGAGTGGATTTTCCCCCAGGTGGAGTGCAGGTGTTAAGCTGTAGCCTGCAATATCTGCCTCTGCTCTCCCTTCTGGAAGGACCTTGGGCTGATGATGTAAGCCGTGTGTTCCTGTCTGGCCCTATCTTTTCCTGCTGTTTTGGCTGCTCCCTGGATGGCCCCTCATCCTGATTTACCATGTTGCCTCCCCTGGGCCTGTTGCTATCAGCACCCTGGCCCCTCAGGCAGTGTGGAGCTGTCCTTAGCTCCAGTTTTGTCCCCTCATGGAACAGCCCTGCTCCTGCTCCTTCCTGATGTACAAGTGCCTGCCTCGCCAGAGGAAGAAGGCAGCTTCTCCCAAACTGAGCACTGCAATATTACTTACAGTAGAATATGATGTTCGCTTCTCTCTTAGATGTCAAGGCAGATGTAATGACATCTCCATCAGCTGCTGAGTGTGCAATATTCCCATTTTTCCCTGGTTGATCATGGACTTCTTGAGACAGGATAGGGAGATTCCCCCAGGCTTTGCCCTGGGTACCTCTTGGGCACCTGGTGCCGGCTCTGCAGCCCTCCCTCTCAATGACTGAGAGCAGTCATCTGCCTGCAATGCTTCAGGGCATGGTAAAGCCTCCTCTAGAACAATAAATTATAGACCTGAGGGTTTAAGAGGTTAACAGTGACTCTGCCTTGCCAGATAGCATCAGCAGAGCTCGTCCTGCACCTCCAATGCTTTACACTGTCCGTTCATATGATGTCTAGTCTACACTTCCTCTCCCCTCCTGAAAGAAATGGTTTCTAGCTAGTTACTGAACTTTTAAACATCTGTCTTTTCCTTGACACTAGACAAAGTATGAGAAAAAATGAGAGGTTTAAAAGTTTGCAGAATTAATTTACTTAGTGTGATTATTTTAGCAATTAAAAAACCCATCTAAAAATACTCTAATATTTATTTATTAATAATACTTCACTTGTCATCTTTGACATTTAGTTTAAGAGAACTACTTATTAATGAAAGGACAGTGCTTTCATTTACTGGAATAGATCAACATTTCTTAACAATTTTATCTCTCCAAATATTTACATAAATGAAGGCTAACCCTTATTGAACTCAATCACTATCACACTGTAAAACATCAAAATGTCAAGAGAAAAAAAAACTGTAAGAATAAAGTATATATTTAGTCCAAGGCCTCTAGGAGAACTTATCAGCTAATACTGTACCAACATGTTTAAATTAAAGCTGTGATTTCTTTAGGAACTTGTAATCTTGTAACCTCTAGAAGGGGGTAAGGGTGGGGAAGAACATGTAATATCAGTGTCTTAATTAAAATTTAAAATAATGAGAGGTAATCTAATGCAGAATACCAGAACTTATTAAAAGAAAAAACACATCCAAAATTTCAGTTAAGTCAGCTGGAGGGAAGTAGACCAAATTTCCCCTACTGAAACTTAACTTTTTTATGCTGTAGCTGATTCTACATATAGTCAGCTCTTGTCTTGCACCCAGGCAGCTGTAAGATGGTATTTTACATATATGGTCTCACTAGAGCATGTTGGCTAACAACTGCCTGTCACCAGGGAGGAATTCCCCCTCTTAGGACAAATTGTTCTGTGGTCATTTTACCCTTCATGACATTCCACTTAAAATATGTGAGTGGCAAAGACAGATTATTTCATCAGGGCAAAAAATAAGATTATTGAATAAACTTTGCCCTATTCAGAAACTGAATAATCAGAGAGCAACTTATAATGAAGAGGCTCTGATTAATGAAAGACTTATTCAACAAAATAAACTAATCTTAAAAGCAGTAATTCCTCCACTTTTGAAATGCTGGAGGTAAAAAAAAAGATTAACAGACATAAGAGTTAACTTATTGAAACTTTGCAGCCATTCCTTACTAAATTTTTAACCTGTACAGAAACAACCATATCTATAAAGATTGCTTAATTATCTTCAGATGATAAAATTTATTGAAAGCATGTGATAATCTTGGACATCTTTTCAGAAATGAAAAGGTGACGGTGCCTGAGAGTAAGAAACGGCTGGTTTGAGGAGACAGACCATGGCCCAAAGTGGTGTAGAGGACGTGGATCCTCTGAGTAGCAATGATAAATAAGGCATGCCACAGGGAGGAAAGAAGAGCTGAGGGTGTCTGCTGTTTAGTGGCAACCATTTATGGTCATGTTGTAAACACTTTCTGAGCTGAAACTGATGGTTTGTGCTGAGGCACAATTTAGTTTGCATGATCTCTCAGGTGTCTGCAGAACCGTTCATTCTAGGATCTGTAAGAATAGAGAAAAAGAAGTCCTAGAGCACAAGTAGATCTTGGTCAAGACACCTGTCCCTTGGCCTATGAGACAAACACAGATCCAAGGTATCTCACTCATTGTGACTGCTGCAAATTGGATCTCTTGTCAGAAAAGCCCAGGTGTTTTCAGGGTATTGACAGCTCCAGGTGCCAGCTGGAAAAGGTGATTTATCTTTCGGCCAGACCAGATCTACTCCCTGTTGCAATTCCCACCTGCCCCAAGATGGTTTCTAGGCCAAGAAGATATGTTTTCCCACTGGCAAGACAGGAAGTTTCTCCCTTTGCATCTTGGGGAACAGAGAAATTAATCCATTGGCAGAGAGCTATCTGGCTTTAGCCGCTCATCCTCACCTTCCCTGTGGTAATGACTGTCTAATGCAGGAAAGAATCTGCCTCCAGTTGTGCCAGGGGTGGTTGAGATTGAATATTAGGAAAACTTTCCTCACCAACACGGTTGTTAAGCATTGGAACTGTCTGCCCAGGGAAGTGGTTTAGTCACCAACCCTGGAGGTATTCAGAAGTTGTGTAGAGGTGGCACTTAATGGACATGGCTTACTGGTGGACTTGGTGGTGCTGGGTTTATGGTTGGACTCAATGACCTTAGAGGTCTTCTTCAGCCTGAATGCTTCTAGAGTTGTCATATGCACAATGTTGTTGGAGCTCCAGAAAACTTACTGTGAGCAGTCAGTAAGCTTTTCAGCTGCTGTAAGAAAATTCTGAGCAAAAAGGAGCAGGTACTGGTTATTTGTGGGTGTATTTTTTTTTTTAATGTGTGATGATGCATTCATTTGGATGTGGAGAGAAGGAAATGTTGAAGGTGAACATTCAGCCTACTATTTTCCTCTTTCCCCCTATCTCTTTCTGTACTAGATTTTTCCCACCCACACTTTTGATGGCAAACTACTTTGTTGCCAGGATTTTTCTTGCATTTCCATGAGGTACCGTGCCAGTGAAAGTGTTGAATGGCATTTATTTCAGTGGAGAAAAAAGGAGGAGCTATGGCAAACACCCCCATTCTTTCATGGTGTGTGAAGTTTATGAAGTGGTATTTTCTAGGCAGACAGATTTCTACCTCTGAATGTTATCTATATCCCTAGTTTTGTTGCTGAACATGTATTTGGACTGGTAATTATATAGATGTAGTGTAGAACACATCTCTTGTGCTCTTTGTCTATTACAGAAGTAATGTTACTATTGTCTGGGAAAGTTTCAGGATATTGGATAATATTCTGAAATTTAAAAAATTTTAGAATGCAACGATATCTTAGAGAAGATATTCCATTTATGAGTATCTGTGTTTGACTATTTCCTCATTCTATTCTCTCCCCTGATGCTGTGTATGTTATCTCTTGAAACATCACAGAAGATATATTTGATTTGCTCCAATTCCTTTCTCTTCAATTCTCATTTGTACATGAACCACATTAAATATGATCACCTGTCTTTAACCAGTAATGCCACATGTCATTGCTACAGGCAACATCTCCTCTTTTGATCATGTGGATTATTTCTTTGCTTTTTCCAATAATATCTTGAATGTATTGATTAGTGGACAAAGCACCACTTTGGCACTTGCCTCTTTATTATTGTAAGTAAAGGAAAAATGTTTTAATGCAACAAATGTGTTGGTGATGGTGAATAGGGGCATTAAATTCCATTCTATTTATTGAAAGTTAGTCTCTAGTCTCTTCCAAAAAGCAATTGCTCTGTGCCACCAATTGTATTAGACCAATGCTGGGGGAAGCTGTATGATGAAAAAGAAATTTCAGATCTTTGCAACTTACCAAGAGACCGAAAGCTCCATGGCACGTAATATGACATCTGTTGGACTTCTTGGCTCCACTTCTGCATTTTCTCCTGGTGTGGGACAAAACCCACCACTAGCCTCAGGATGACCAAAGAAATAGGTTTTTTTTTGCGTATTAAAATGGCATGTGTTTTCTAGGCACCACTGGAGTGGACATATAGCAGAAAGTGTCAGATGGGCTGTTGGCATATTTGTTTGGAGAGACCACCTGTCTCCTGTGGATAGGGTTGTTTTGGAAGAATTCTCTTACTTGAAAGTACTTTGTCAATTTTGCTAAATGAGAATTTGTCAAACAGAAATCTCATTGTTTACAGAAGTGAGATGTGTTCAGAGAGTCAGAAATGAGAACTGAGAGAGCCTTCATCTTAAATGTATTTATCATGTGTCCAGTGCCTGCTGGAATGAGCTGTAGGCAAAAATCCCTGGAAAGAGTACTCTCTAGGGAGTTAGTGACCAGTGACAGCCTTACAGCATCATTCTCCCATTGCTCTCTTCAGAAATCTGTCATACCATGAGTGTTTGGGTGGCTACCAGGTGAATTTGCAAGGGACAGAACACATAAAGTAGACTTATTATTAATACTATTTTCATGAGAAGTATAAAGAATTTATAGAGAATTTGAGTTGCCATGATAAAAGCTTCAGGATTAATACACCTTTTTAAAGTATTATTTTTTTCTCTTAAAATGAGGCAAAGTGAAGGAATTTTATTCATGGTAATTTTAGGGCCAGCAGCTCTCACCTTTCTCAGAGAAAGGACCATGTTTGCTGCCCAATGCCTGTCTTTGCTCAAGTAGGAGGCACAGCCTCTGTCTCTGTGTATTCAATCTTGCTCAGACAGTGTAAATATGTAGGGAAGGATGGTCATCATAGACTGTGTGGCAATCATGAACTCACTTACCATGAGTGATGCTTTCAGTAGTCTCCTCTGACTGAAATTTGTCTCAGTACCACTCTCAGATCAACTAATGCCCTCTGGGTATGTTTAGCAATGCAAACTAGGGAATTATTATGCTTCCTGTGTAGGTGGGATGTTGAAATAAAACAGCCTCAATCCATTTGTCTTCACTTTGATTCCTTCTGCAGGGTAAATTGGGACGTGGTAGTTCAAGGTCCCCTTTCTGACAGTGACAACACATCAGCATTTTCAGATACAGTGCAACCCACTCAATGATGTGGCTTTCCCTCTTCAGGTACCAATTTCTTCCCCCTGTGCACACCTAGTGCATGAGTCTGATAGATTTAAAATTAAGGGCCTCAATTTCTTGTCTAAAGCTTTATGTGATGAGCCCAAATCAAAAAAATGCAATTTTTTAGAGACTGCTGCAGATAAAAGAATTAAACTTTAATGTCCTTCCATCCCTGTGATGGTGTAATTAATAGCCTATTCTGCTTCAGTACTCAGTGTAATGCTCAGTTTCCCTAAAAAGTATGAAAGAATAACAGAAAGACTTAAAAATCAAGTTTATGTCTTGGAATAATGTCTGGGCTCTTTGGATGGGAAAGACAAGGGGGCTGAGGATGTCATAAAAATGTACATGAGCAAGGAAAGTGTTATAATTAGCAACAAGGTGCTATCACCCCACTGTCTGAATTAACTTCCCCTCTGCACTCAATCAGAGTATTAACAAGCATCTCAAATCTCTCTGCTGATGGTCAAGCTGGAATTCACAACATTTTAATACAGCCCATGTTTGGAGAGTTTCGCAAAGAAAGAATTGTTAATGAGTAATCCTTGTCCATTAGGGCACTGAGCCAATAAACCCAAGCTTTGATTCATTGTGTTATCACTACAGGCTTCTGCTAAACATGAAAGAAAAACAAAACAAAAATGTTCCTATGTGAGAATCATTAGGATACTGAACTGAGTGCAGAACTGTCTTACATCCTGCTATCTGCAGTCTTCCAGAAAAGAACAGTAAGTAATAATTCCTTAAACTGATAGCTTCTTGCTGTTGTGTAGTATAAAAGTAATTTTATCACCTGAATTATTTAGTGGATGTTAATGGATTTTTGATCAGAAAAAAAAATTAAAGTGAAGAATAATGTAAGAAGTAATTTCATCTACAAAACTGTCTCAACAGTAGGAATTCCCCTTGGGAAAAATGGTAATGTTGAAATTTGTCTTTAGAAAGCTGGCTTCTGTGTGTCACTGGAACAGAAGGTGTAAGTTTGATATTGAGAATTTCTTGCAACAGCACTATCTAGTAAACTGAGTGCATTAGCTTTGAAATTATTTTTTTTCTCCTTTTAGAAACAGGAAATATTTTCAATGTGATTAATGGGAGAACAGAGAAAAATCCAGAAAGGGGAAAATATATTTGTTTCATACAATTTTTTCTTTGACAGTTCTGTGTACACATTTCAAGTGCATCTTCCAAAGTTGAAGATTTTAGCACATATTTCACATAACTAGGAAAAATAAAAGGGGGTTTCAAATTTCGAGTGATTGCTATTTGAATCCATTGCTAGTTTTTAGGAAAATGTAATTCTACTCTGAGTGTTCCTGCTACTCATTTGTCTTCAGAAAACTATAACTGTGGCCGAACACATTTCACTTTTGTTATTTTTATTGCTATTGCTCGTGTTACAGAGAACCTAGAGATTGGGAATTATATTGGAATTGAACTAGTCTAAATGGCAGTCCAAAAACAATTAGAAGAGGAGGGCTTGCAGTTTTTTTTCAGGTGAGACATGAAAAAGATCCTGGAGAAAGCAAGAAACACACAAATGGTGTTTAGGAGGTAATCCCAGGCAGAGTCAGAAGCTGGCCTCACTCTTTGAAGTCACTTACCTGCTTACAGAAATGTCATTGATACTTCTCATAGAGTTTTCAGTTCTACTTGGGACTCTCAAGATGTGGCTTTGCTTCAGAATTAAGAAGTAGGAATATGCTGGGTTTTTTTTCAGTGCCCTGTGTCTATTTCCTGCTCTGATTTTAAACTCCATATTAAGAAATGTAACAGAAAATTTAAAATAAGCACAGTAACATTCATCCTGCCTCTGCTTCTCAAACTTGCTCATATGATTGCTTGCATTTTGCAAGAGTTGCTGTGTAGTTGCCTGTAGTGCTGTGCTTGCCAAAATGACCCGAGAGCAGCAGGCTGGAAATAGAGAGCATGAATCTTCCTAATGCTTTCTGGTCCCTTTGATACACTTTAAAACAAACAGGTAAGCAAATAAAATAGCTTCTCAAACAACTGAGGCACTGCATTAAGTATTCTACAGAAAGGCTATGAGGCCACATCAAAAGCCTGTGAATGAGATGGGAATCTATCTTCCCATTGATGTTAACAATGTTTGGATTGGGCCACAGATTAATAATGTTACTGAAATTTCTCTTTGAGCAATAGGCAGTCAGATGTGTGAAGAATAGGAAAATATTATGGGACAAATGGAAAGAAATGTACTTCACTAATATTTGTGAAAGATTTTGAATGTGCTTTGATATATCTTCCTTTGCTGAATAATTGAAATAGATTCAATCATTCTTCTGAAGGTAAGCCACAATTAGAGCTGTTATGGAGCTTTTCTGATGATGTATTGATGTACCAAATGTATTTTTACATTACTTGAAAGTGTGGGGCCATGTTGCTTTTGTTTTTAGTGAGCTTAGTTGATTTAACTTTAATTATTTTAGTAAGAGACTTAGCTTTGTTTACACAGAAGTCAGGGGAAGCTTTATTATTGACCATAGCAAGGTTGGGGTAGTGCACAGATAAGAGCCCACAATATAGCTGAAACCTTCAATGGTAAGCCCAATTGTCTATACATACATATTTGTATGCCTCAATGAACATATATCCCATAAGAAATTGGAATAAATATGTATATACACCCATACAGTGGAAGAACAAGCCCTATATATAATAATATACATGTAAATTTTCTTAGTTAAACATCAAACACGTAAACACACATTGACTGTTCTGAAGTATGTTAAAGGTTACATGTAATAAAATTTTATGCGATTCTGAGCTCTTAACATGCAGTTGAAGACAATAATCTCAAGCAGTTGGGCACATATTTTACTTTGTACATACTGGTCTCTGTTTTCCTTTGCTGTATATTTTGACCTATGAAATAATCTCCAAAAGTGGTGGAGTAAATTGGTTTATTTAAAAAGCTAACAAAATATAATTTAGAAAAAAGAAGCTTTCTAATTTATCACATGCCTTTTCTTTTCTCTTGAAGGGCTCTTATTTTGGAGAGCGATATTGATTTCCTGTGCTTCTATTGCCTTTATTTCAGCTTTTACATGTCAGATGCTCTTTGTTTTTGTTGTTACACCTCAGGATGCAGTATCAATCCAATAAAGTGACCTACATTATTTCCCAGAACTGAACAATGTATGGAGTAAGTGTAGCTTCAATGCTCTGTACTGTGTACCTAGTGTAGGTCTTAGAGCTGGAAATCAGCACCTACTGCTTTTAAATACATGTGAAATTAATTATATGGATAAATCTAATGTAGGTTAGATAGCTCACAGCAGGCTGGACTCAGGAGAAAATCAAAGCCAAATATCAATCAGTATTAATGAAGAGTTTGGTGTTCAGTGAAATTTACAGTACCAAAGCTAGATGCATTTGAAAATATATTTCCAACCCTTTTTAAGGTGATCTTGTGCCTTGCAGAAACCCCAAGGAGATAGGAGCAATCTCTTCCATGAAATCTTGTAAATGGTCTACATCAGCTGGATATATTAAAAACCATGAAGTATTAAAATGGTGGGAATTGTAAAATCATCATGAACATTCAACAACATCTTGAACTGAATCCATCCATACAAAAATATATGTGGCAAGAAGCATAGAGTTACAAAACCTGTAATGTCCTACAGTAGTACAGATTATTACATATGTGTCCTCAAGATTCTTACTATCAACAAGGCAGTATTAATAACATGAAGGTTGTAGTTTTTTGTGTGTGTATGCAAAGAATAATAGATTCTAAGGAATAATAGATTCTAAGGAGTCCATCTTGAGGTTAAAGAAGGGCATTATACAATGATATATTAAGAAATGGAATGTCCTGAAAGAAACGAGAAAGAAGTTTATAGACATATCAAAGAGGCTGTAAAAACACACACACTTTATAAGCTTTTAGAAACATAGCTTGCCTGCTTTCTTCTTTATTTGCAGCACAACCTAGCAGGATGTAGACTATAAAACTTACAAGCTAAGAAGCTATGCATTCAAAGTCTAACCATATACTGGCAGTAAATACTTTTAAATAGATGTCTTTTTGGGACTGTATTTAAAGTATTTTGATGTAACTTGCAACATTCCCTAAGAAGATAAATTCTAGGCTCATTATGAACATACAGAAATTCATAATCCCAGTGCTGATAGTTAGGTGCTACAGTGTTGGGCCCTCAAACAGGGGATGATGAGGATGCATGAGAAGTAGTAGTAGTGGTGGTGGAGCAGTCTTCATGTCTGGCTGCAAGGACAGCTGATTCTGCAAGGAAATTTATGGGCTGCACTCCCATGGGCTGTAAGGAAGACATTAAAGGACTGGGACATGAGGAGAGAGTGCTGATGGTCTCTCTTCTCTGGTCTTCAACAAGAAAATCCAGAAAAATATTCATTAGCCCTCTGAAAATACTTAATTTTGATGTTTTTCTTGCTGGCCATTATAATGGTCCTGACTGTGCCACTGCCTTCTCCCATCACAGAGCACTTCTAATGGGCTTTAAGAGGAATCACATCCCAAAGGTTTGTCAGGGGTATTTAATGAGAAATCTGTCAGGAATTTTAAGACTTTAGAGCCATGTGGGTAGCCCCAGCTCTTATTTCAGCAGATAACTTCCCTGGAAAATGAGGCAGCAAGGCAATAAAATGGTTGGAAGTAAATGTGGACCTAGTGGGGTGCCTGGGCTGGTTGCCAAACACCATCCAAGATACATGGAGTTTTTCTGCTGTTGCAAAACTATGTTTCTGTGCTAGATTTGAGACTGTGTTTATATGTGATTTGCCACAAGAACCCTATCTGGTCTGTGATACAAGTAGCTTTTGACATTTCTAAGTAAACTGTTTAAATTATCTGTGGGCAGACATTTAAAATGCATCTGTCTAATTAGAGGGCCTCTGTTTATGTTAAAAAAGAACTTAATGAATCCTTATGGACAAATCTGAATATAATTACAGAGTGTGCTTGTCACTCTCACAAGCTGCTTCCCAGCCTGCTCAGCACTGGGGCCTCCTGCAGCATTCACGTTTTTGTCAGATGACTTCATTTTTCCTTGAGAAACATGCTGAGCCCTCACTGGGAAGCAGACTGGGCTAGAACTCTCAAATGCCTTCAGTGAGTGGAAATGCAGTCCCTGGGACAGTCCCATGGTAATAAAAGCAAATAAAGAATTAGGACTGTAAAACAAAGGAAAATAGATTGCTGACAACTTTGTGCAGAATCCTCTTAGTGTCTGTATAAGCCCTTGAGACATCTACTTGTTGGAGCTCTATATTCTCCTTTTGGTCCTGCCTCAGATGCAATCTGGAGTTGGCCCAGTCCAACCCAGTGAGCTGGACAAAGGGAGCCCCTTTCACACCTCTCCCAGCCTCCCCAAGTGAGAGTAGTGTGGCTGCTTGAGACCACAGAGAGAGCAGATGGGCGAGCCTGGTTATTCGAGCAAGGCTTGGCTTTCTGTGTTTGTCACCATCTATCTTGTTCAGTAATTACTGAAGACAAGATAAAGAGCTGGTCCCTAGAAATTAAACTCAAATCTCCCATCTGTGTTCTTCTGATCTAACCATAAACTTACACTTTTTCAGTAAGTGAAAGCAATGAAATGATGAAAGGGTGATGAAAAATAATGCAAACAATCGGTATTGCATGGTAGGGGGGCAGGGCAGCATGCCCTCAGGAGGTCAGGCCAGTGCTTCAGTCTGAATATTTGAATAAATTTGGGCATGAACCACTATGAATTTAAAATGAACAGAAAGAGGGCAAATAAAATATGCCACAGCAAGGAAAAAAACCAAACAGGCTGGATGTAGCATTTTATTTAAAGGCTGAATTAGATTTTGTAATTTCAAGACAATGTTTGTTACAGCAAATACTGATACAGCCTCCTGCATTCTGCTTTACACTAGGTACACAAAAGTTAGTTATCTTGTTTTGAATATTCTTTTTGTTTCATATATTTCAGGGTTTCTTTTCAATCTCCTGTTTAATCAGCATATTCCTCCTGAACTGAAGAATAAATGGGATCTGAAATGAATTTAATAGGACATCATCAGCTAGCCACTGCTGATGGATTTCCTCTTGCTGAAGGTCCTCATTTTTTTGGTAAGTCACCAAATTAGGTTGAAATAGCAAGCTGTCCTATACTCAGAAACCTAGAAGAAAATGGACTGAAATTTCAAGTCAAGGATATTAGGCTGAAATGTGCCAACCTTCTTGAATCTTCAATACTTATGAGAGGAATAACAAACAATAGGTCTGTGGTGTTAATGCAGTCCTGCACTTTATTGCTCTCATCACTGCTCACAGCAGAACCCATAGGTTGTTTTTGTGATACTCTTCTAATACTGGAGATCATTTGGCAAAAACAGACCTTTGTATGGAGGCTAGATGTTACCTTCATGTGAGTCACTTAAATCAAGCTGAGCAGATATATTTCCACTTAATCTGTAATGAAATTATAGTACAATGTATTTGCATTGCCATATTATGCAAATTTCTGAAAGTAATTTCACTTAAATTAAAATCTCTGTCTTATTAAGACCATAAAATACTTATCCTATTAACTTCAGTAAACAAGAAAATTTATAAATCAGTCTAGAAGATTCTCCTTGCTCCAGTTTCACTGAATTTTTCAAGGCTAAGCATGAGTTTGTTAATGAGTGAAAATTCTTGGTCAATATTTTATAAGCATGGGTAAGCTGTTTTCTGGTATATGTACTCCCAAGAAAAAAAAAGAGAATAATGAATTTTTTTAGCCTTTCATTTGACAAGAGAGTGGGTCCTTCAGTGAGTAAGTTATAATACACTGAGGGCCTCACACACAATACAGACCCGACAAAATGCTGCAACACTTCAGAAATTTGCAGTCCAAATAAGACCAGAATTCTGCCTTTTTGAGTGCTGGAAAAACCGATCACATTCCAGTTTCATCTGTCTGAAACAAGAGTAGTGCCTGGGGCCTGGAAGGAAGGACTCTGGCACCCAGACACACCCCAGCTGCAGAGCTCCTAGAAGCCAGGACCATCTCTACAAGTCAGACCCCTTGCAGTGTCCTGGCTCCATACAGCTAAACTAAAGCATTATCACTAATGCTAAGCCAAACCCACTCCATTATTGTGTGTTACTGGTTTTTATTCCACTTTGTTTTTGGGTTTGGTTGGAGAAATGTTTTGGAGTTGTTAGAAAAATGTATGCTAACAGCTAAACAACTCCTTTGCTATCTCATAATTCCAATGTCAGGCATACTCAAGCTACTTCAGATTTTTGTCAAGAAATTTCCCCCCAATATCTACTTTTTCATTAGTTATTTCAGTAATTGCAAGGAGTAATGATAAGGTTGCTTGAAAATACAAGGAAGAATGTTAATGTAAAATACTTCCCCTCCACAGGGTAATCTTACTTACAAATTGTGAAGCTTCCAGAAGAGGGATTGTGTCTCTCATTAAAGGTGTTCAGAGCTTAGCACAATGGAGATTTAATTCAAAGTGACATTTCTGTAACAGAAAGAAATAATGTATTAAGGAGTTGAATCAGGGCTCCCATTAGGAAGAAAACTTAGCCCTCCTGCTTTATTTCACTTAAGCTGGCTTTTGTTTTGTGGAGTGTCACTCTAAATGGTGTCTATTTTGCTTTTATAGCTGGAAAAAAAGCCTATCAGAAATAATATGCAACTAAGTGCCCAGAGAAAGTTATTCATTGTGAAATTATGACCATCTCTGCAAAACACTTGTAGGAAATGGCTTTGCCTCTGAATTCTTTATCTTTGTAAATTATTTGAAATTTTTGACATTCTGTTTTGGCAGGAAGTGACTTGTGGAGCCCAGAAAACAGGAAGAAAGCTTTTCTTTTAGATGGTCCTTATAATGCATGTTTCTTTTAGGTCTTCTCATACATTGCAGCTCACAAGTTAAAAATTGCTGGCTTACAGACATTACCCTTTATACAAACCAGACTCCTTTATGCAAAGATGCATACTCACATTTTGTAAAAGACCCTTGGAAACACATTTTGTTTTCACTATGCTTTATTCAGTTTACAGGGAGAGTGTTCTTAGACCTTCAGAAGCAAATCCAATTGCTTCTCCAAACATATGTTCCAGATTCAGGTCTTTCAAAAAGAAATGTCAATTCTGAGTTCCCTGTGCTTTGAGCCTCATCACCATAGAAATTCTGGGGCACTTCTACATCCTTAGCCTCAAGACTTCTAGGTGCAGCAGGTTTCAGAACAAAGGTTGTTTACCTTTCAGTGGATGAAAATTGTATGCTGCCATTTTAAGAGTATATGTCTAAAGTAAAGTATCTCTGTATGTCTTCGGAGTTAGCGTGCTTTTACCATAGTTTATCACTTCTGCAGTTATGAGTCTCTGGGAAAAGAGCCTCAAAATGCAAATGAGGAAGGATCTTTAACCTAGTTAAAGTCAGGGTCCTTCCCTTCCACCCTGTCTTCCTGCAAAACTGCTTTTCTTTTTCTAACTCTACTCAGGTGATTCAGAGAGGTTATATATTTGTGTGGCACCTGAAATATATACAGTATGTGACTCAAACTGTCATTTCTATGATAAGTAAGTAGCTAGCTCCATTCTATTTTCTTTGAAAGCACCTCATATAGAAGTTGCTAGTATGCAAGATACTAAGTGTGAAATTTCAGATATCAGAAATTGAATTATTTCTAAGAACCAGAAAAGAAAATCAAATCCTTCATTTGAACGAAGACTTATTTCAAGTATTTTCAAGTATTTCAAGTATTTTGATGGCCTGAAAATGTTTTCTTGTAATGTGACATTAAAATATAACAAGACAAGAAATGCCAGCCTGACCGTACATGTCCTTAGCTGGGAAAGAAGTTTTTCGGGGGACTGAACACTCATAAAAGCTGTATGGAAAAAGATGAAGAACAATAAGGAAAAAAAATGACATGTTACAAAAAATGACATGTTACAAAAAGCAATATATCTAAACTTCTTAATGAAACAACAACAAATACCATTGAAAATTGTTGTAGACATAGTGCGAAGAGCAGCTTAAAAGACTGACTCCTTTTAAGTAAATCTGCAAATTTTTTTTTTGTTTTTTTTTTTTTTTTTTTTTTTTTTCTTTTTTCTTGGCTTGGTTTGTTTTGTTTTGTAGTTATTTGGGGTTTTTTTAGTTGCTGTTATTGTTCTGTTGGGGGTTTTGGGGGTTTTTTTGTTTGCTTGGGCTTTTTTTTTTGGTGTATTTTTAAAAATAAATAATAATAATAATAAAAAACTTAGAAGGGTCAAGTGTCCAAACTGACTAAACAGCTTCAAGATCATAAGATATGTTAAATAACTTCTTGTCTTTAGCACCACCTGGCAGTTGATGCAACATCTGGCTTCATCCCTGCAGAGAAGATAATTAAGCTCATAACTGACCCCCAAATCAAAAAGAAACAAACCAGCACAAATTAAAACAGAAAACATTGGATGCATAATAATTATTAAGAGAGCCAAACCAAACAGAGTTGCAATGTAAGTAAAAAATTTAATGAGAAGGACAGATTGGATGTGGCTTTCAGCAACCTGCTCAAGAGGAAGGTGTCCCTTCCTGTTTCAGGGTTTGGAACTAGATGATCTTTAAGGTCCCTTCCAGCCCAAACCATTTTGTCTTGTCATACAGGTGTGTCCAGTGTGGTCTGAGCACTTTGGCCTTTTTTTGAGAATGCAACATTTCTCCACTTAAAAAACCTGCTTCCTGTGATACTGGAGTGGTTAATCTATTGCACAGAACCACCTGACCTTACCAAATATTTATTCATACAAAATTTTGTTCTAACTCAACCACAATAGGGATAAAAATACAATGGCTAGGCTACTGGGAGGCATCCCCTCAAACTGGTAGCCAAATTTTATCCAGGTAAATCCACACTGGGAACAGAGATTGTTTCCGGCATCTACAAACAAGTTGCTCGTAATGAAGTTAATTAGTAAACTATACAACCCCTGGTCTGTGTCACTCCTTTCTAATCTTAAGAAAGTTCTCACAGTAAAGAAGTGAACAGGACACAGACAAAGCAGAATTAAGAAGTTTCATGTACATGTAGACTTTAGGAGGTAAAAAAGGGGAAAAGAGATGGAAACAAGGACTGTGGCACCTTAAGGAGAGTATTTTTCATCAAGAAATGGTCAGACTGAACACAGCCTGAGGTAGGATATATCCATATTCTCCCCTGGATATTTTTGTTATCTATTCTTGCACTCTTCCTTGAAATTGTAGGATGCTGGTAGGCTTTTTACACCAAGTGATCTTTAAAAGATATGCAAATAATTTGTTTGGAATTAAAACAGGATTTTGATAATGGTTATGCCGTGGTTTCTGAATTACCTAATTCTGGATATTGTTATTTTATTATGTTCCTTCATGAATAACGAAGGAGAGTCAGGGATTCATATTTTAAACCTGCTTAGAATTTAGTTCTCTTTGTTGAAATTTATATTAGTGGAACAATAACTTTTACATTAAAATATGATCTCATTGTAATTTCTGCAATATTCTGCATAAAATCACATTTAGCTTGCACAAAATCTCAGTGTCATTCTGCCAAACTGAAAACAGTTTCTTTATTCCTGAAAGGAATATTTCTACAAGTCAAATATTTTTTGAAGTTTCTCGTAAAGTATTCTGTGTAAAATTTAAAGTAACAAAAGTAAAACTCTCTAATAGAAAGTTTCAGTTGCAAGTAGAAAAAAATATTTGTAAAACAATGATCACATGCATGTTTCACTTTGTTTTTAGTAAGCTTTCAATCTTTTTGTAAAAGATTTTAATTGAAAAACACAAAATATAAGATTTGCAAATAAAAAAATACACAGCTGTAAGTAAATTAACATTTGTGTGTGCTTAAATAGTCTTTCCTTAAAAATCTGAAAGGTATTCTTCCAAAAGGAAAAAGAGATAAATGGTTCAAAATATTTAAGACCACACAAACAAAATGTCGGTGTAGTCCAATGAGCTCATTTCTGATTTCGCTTTCACTGCTTATACTACTGCAACTGCAATGATTTTACTGGGCTGCTCATGCTTCAGTTGCATGAGACCAGTCCATCCCAGACCTATATATATATATAAATATATATATACATATATATATATGGAGAAAAGCTTATGTACATTCCGCTTGGTAAGATAAGATTACTTTTCTTTTGTGATAAGAAATTATTTGGTCCAGACTCTCATGTACAAGTCTACAGGTACGTCATGCTCAGGTCTACTTAAAACAAAACAGACCAAAACCAAACAAAAAACCTTCAAAACTTCAAGCTAAAGTTGGAAAAGCTACATAGTTGCAAGCTAATTATCTTCAAAAAGCATACTGGTCTTTGAACACTTCCCAGAGTTTAAGCTGTGAGTCTGTTCTATGTAAAACAAGACCACGTTCTCTCAGTCTCACTCAAACCTGTCTGGCCTTCCTTTTCCCTTCAATTGAGCTGAGTATGGACTCAGTTCAGCTAAATTGTTTAATGCTGTGTCTGATGGAAGGAAAAAGGAGGTGATATGGGCTGTTTGGCTTTTCTTCCTTTATTTAACTTAATTAAGACTCTTTTTTTTTGTTTGCTCGTTTGTTTCCTTTGGAAGTAGAGTAGAATTAATGATTGGGAAGATTTTTGTAAACATATTTGTAACCCAAATGGCTCTACAGTTGTTTAAATAAACCCCCAGTATTGTCTCAGGATGTGCTACAGTCCTTTAGTAGCTCTGAGTTTTTTACCAAGCCCTGATATTTTTTTTCTGTGGAAGGAATGTTGCCTTCTCTTCTTGCTCTTTCAGAGGCCCAAGCAGTTCAAGAGGCTGGCATACAGCTTTTGTGGAGTTTCCTGTGTATGGCAGAAAGCTAAAAATCAACAGTTTCTTCCTTTTCATTTTGGGATTGTCCTACTTTCTTTTGGCAAACTCAACTAATTACCAACAAGCAAATGAAAACTTAGGTTTCCACAGTGAACAGATTCCTTTCCAAAGAGAGACTGAATGATAGTGTATCCCACAATTTTTGGGGATTGGTACTTTGGGTACTTTTGTACCTTGGTGATCTGGGTACTTTTGTACCTGAAGTACCTTGACCAGTATTCATGAGCAGTAGTCTCAACAAGTGGTCTCAACTCACTCATTAAACCTATACTGGATATGAAATCTTTGCTGTCCTCACCCTTTACTTGTTCTGTCACCACTGTGGCTGGCAGGTATCAGTGACGGTTTGCATCTGATGCATGAAGCTGTTATGTCACTTCCAGGCTCTTTCAGAGTCCCCAGATGCCCTCTGTGTGTCTATAGTGTTTGTTTAAATGGCAAATCCTTGGATTTAGGGAGTGCCTTCTGCTGCTCTTCTTCTGCCACTGTAGCACTTGGTGCCCTGGCCTCTTCCAGAGCAACAAAATATAACCATAATTAAACTAATTGCTGGTGATAAAGGGCACCATTATTCTCATTTGGTTTTGTGTCACGTTTTTCCAGACATACATCTTGCTGCTTTTTCTGGAACTGGGACCAATAACACTTGTTGTTGGCAAAGATGTGCTGTGGGCAATAATAGAGCAACCACACAAACCCAAAACACTTGCATGGCTTCTGCAGCATGATAAAATAGGAAGGGCAGAAAGCTGCAGAGCCAGAGTGTGAGACCTTGAAAATGAAAAAGCCAGTGTAATTAAAAGGTTTGTTTCTGGCACTAACTGAAGTGAGACAAAGGAGAGGGAAGGATCCCCCACAATAGATTTTAATTTTTGTCATTACAGATGTTCCCTCTTCTTAAACATTAGCATTTCTTCATTGTTTTTGATTCCCCACAAAAGAAGGACGATTGTCTGGGACCACTTTTATGTCAGCAAAAATGTTTTTGGAATTGTTCTGAAGTACTGTTAAGTGATGGTCACCAATGAGCATTAATCTATGATTTCTTTGTAAATACTGCTGTTGATTCAAATAAAACTGGACTGGTCATCTTCGTGGAGATATGCACTTTTTCTCACTCTCTTCTTGGAACTATTGAAGAAACTGAGTCCGTGGTTTCATGAAATAGCAAGATGTGGCCGTCTCCAACAGAAAATAATAAATAGTTTGCAAATAACTTTTAAATTCAGCTTTTCAGTTGTTTGATGTGGACTTGATTTTACCTACATCATCCAGGGACTGCTAGATGTTGTTGTGCTTGGAGTACAGAAAAGAAATGAGGGTTCAGTTGTCTGCAATTTTAAATATGCTACTTAATGAGAACAATTACGGTAACGTCCAGATACCGTGTTGATCCCGACAGAAAGGTTGCCACTCCTTGTGCCACTGCCAGCTCTGTTGCTGGCTCAGAGGTGACTAATGCTGGCTTACAGAGGTGCTTCCTAGGAGAGCCTTGCAGCTGCACTGAATGGCACAGGCTTGTAGGGGCTGGAGACCAGGCTGCAGAGGCTGGCTGACCACTGGAGGCTGGATGGTGAGAGGGTTGCATTTCACCACTTGTATTAGGAATATCTTTCTTGTTCTTTCCTGGTAACCTCACCTTCCTATTCCAAGCTCTTCTTGAAGGCTTATTTCATGTTTTCAGTCTTCTAATTAAGCCTCACCCTTGTCATTTTTCCCTAGTGCAGTTTTTGTCTGTCATGATGTATTCATTCAGAATTAATAAAAATTAACATGATATTTGAGTCTTGATTTAGCCTTCACTAATACCATGAGGTTTTTGCCATTTGTTCGGATTTCTTCCATTCTGCTTTTAGGCCTAATTAGGGTCGTTAACTTCTTTGGGGTGGGGTTGTTCTTTCTTATAAACTGAACAATTATGGGATTACCTGAACAATATTTTTCAATATTTTTTTATGTAACTGCCAGTGCCAGACATTTCCACCAATTATAAAGGAGTGTCTGGGAATGAATAAATTATTTTAAAAACTTCTTGCAGTGTATTTGTTTAGCAAATCTGAATTTAGATAATGCAGTCTTTGTGTTTGTGCCTGGTTTTTGAGATAGATGTCTGAAAGTGGAAACTTCTCTGATAACTACAGTTTCATGGTAGTAATAGAAATTGGTTTTGCATTATTATTTTCCAGGTGTCCTTTCAGAACCAATGAGTTCTCCAATGCAAGAGACAGATGTGTCACCTTATGCACAGTACAACAATGTGCCATTTCCCCAAGTTCAGCCTCAGATCTCATCGCCACCTTATTACTCCAACCTAGGCTTCTACCCTCCGCAGCATGAGGAATGGTATTCCCCTGGGATGTATGAACTCAGGAGGTTACCCTCAGAGACCTTTTTCACAAGGGAGACAGAGATAATGGATATCCCAGCAGCCAAAAAGCCTAGACTGGGTCACTCCACGGGAAGAGTGAAAGGAGAAGAGCTCTGTGTGGTCTGCGGTGACAAAGCCTCTGGGTATCACTATAATGCCCTTACTTGTGAAGGATGCAAAGGTAGGATGAAATCAGTTCAGCTAATAGGCACAGCAGCTTCTCAGGATTTTTGGGTTTGGTATTTTTGTTGTTTTGGGTTTTTTTTTAACTTTTCTTGTTAATTTTATCCAAATCATTAAACATATTAGAGATTTGCATTTGGATCCTGTGTACCCTATTCTGTATTTTTCCCAAGGCAGACGGGCAGTGACTTCTACCATTGCCCTGTGGTTATACAGCCTAACAGGCCAACCCATGGCTCTTGAGCACCATTAGCTTTTGGTGAACTGCAGGACAGCTTTCTGTGGAGACTGCCAGCCTGGCTCTGCTCTCTGTGGAAGTTGCTCATGCCATTCTCTGCCTGTGGAAGGAACATGCCTATGGAGGCCCCTGGGAGCTGAGTGCTAGGCTGCCCTAGAAAATAGCGAAAACCAGCCCAAGTGCCTCATGCAGTGTGCATTGAAGGGAAGTAAAAGCTGTCAGTCCTCACCTGCAGGCTGTTCCCAGGGACTCTCTTTTCCCCAGCTCCAAAAGGATGTGATGGGTGTCTTCAGTTTGTGAAATTAAGGATTTCTAGTTCTGTACTTTCTTCTAAGGGTAGCCCCTATCTCTAGGGAGGGAGCTTTTTCAGGAAGAAGGTTCTATCTGTAGGAAAAATATATTGTTTCTTAGAAGAATATTCTTCACATATTATTATCAGGATAAATGTGCTATAGAAAAGCATTGCTGTTATGGTAAACATGATTGTCAGATATTTTAGCAGAGGGACAAGAGGTTATGTCAACTATTATATCTGAAGAGGTGCAATATATCTGTGACAGGGCTGAGGTACATTATGGCCAGAAAAATAGTGCCCCTTTTTTCATCCTGTTCTGTGAGTAAATATTTCATTAACATTTCTGTTTTATGGATAAACACTAAAGCATGGTCACCACCGAATTGCTAAAATATCTTAATGTGGAATTCACTGTTATAGAGAGCCGACCTGGACCTAATGTGGGGCTTTTTCTTTATCTATCACAAAATCATTTGTGAGGAAAAACCAGAGCACAATAGCCAAGCACTCTAAACATGAATACAATCAGGGCTCACACAGTTTATGTCAATAATTCCAATAAATAAGAGATTGATTTCTTTCTGCTGTCTGAGTGAATAGTCTCCAAGTCAAAAACTGTGAATTAACTCATATTAATGCTGTCATTATAAACCAGGTTAAACTCAGTTTGGATGTGACGATTCCAAGTAATGATGCATTTATTCTGTTAGTAAGCTGTTCCTCCTCTTTATTAACTGTAGTATTAAATGTGTGAGAAACTTTTCAAAGACTTAGAACTACAAACTTTGAAATTGTTTCTAGAAGAGAGTTTAAAGCTATCAGGTAAATATTCAGACGAAAGCCCATGGTGAAAGGAAAAGTGCATCCACTTCCCTACTGATTCAGTTTGAATCACTCTATGTAACCATAATTTTACTGCTTTATTGGGACAATCTATTTTATGTTTCTGTTCTGTTGCATGACTGCAACATCAATTACAAAGAATAGTACTCTTGATCAAACATAGTAAAAGTTGAATTACTTAAAGATAATGGATTCTGTTTCTACAATAAATTTTAAAGGTGATTAAAGTACCAGCTGATTCAGTAAAGAGATGTGCTGAGGACAGTAATTCTGTCTGACAAGGCAAAGCAGATACTATATTTTCTAGATCTCTTGATCATGCTTGTTATCTGTGGAACTTTTTACATGGGTATACATTACCTTCAAAACGTGGAGAACAAAATTAGGCTCGGCACTTCAGTTGTGCTCTTATCAGTGCAGTATAATTACCTCACGTGTCTGTGTCTTGAACCTCAGTATGAGATTATCCCTTCTTTTTTGCAACAAGACTGCTAATTCATGCTCAGTGTGTGTCCAAAATAATTTGCAGGTCCCTTTCTGTAGGACTAGTTCTCACCTTGCAGCACCTCTGCTCCATTGATGCAGTGGATATTCTTATTCAAAGGAGGAAGCTTTGCACATATTTTTATGGGATTCAATCCTCTGTGATGAAAATGTTAATTTTTTTTATTATTATTTCTTTCACGAGTCATGCATTCAGCAACACTTTCCATTATCTTTGGTTTTCTTTCTTGGGCAGATGGAACAATATTAGGATCTTATCTATTGTCCTCAAGAGAATATTCATCTGAAGATATTGGCAGGATTATATACTGATATATATATATATATATTTCTTAATACATAACCATCCATTAACGAATATGTATGAACTAGTTCATTAGTATTTTACATAATAATTACAGCACAAGGAGCAATACACTGTGTTTAAACTTGTTACTGTGGAGACCATTTCTGAAACAATCTTTGCAGACTGACATCAAAGATACTCTGGTACAGCCTCAGCCTGGATAGTTATGCTGGGTTTTGAAGGCTATTGCTAGGTGTTACAGAACAAGTGTGACTTAATGTTGTGCTTGTTTAACTAAGCCACAGAATAAGTTCTGTTGAAACAAAAAGCAACCATCTTCAGGATCCCTTTCCACCCAAGCCATTCTGACTATGAAAAGCTAGTTACACATCCCCCCCATGCAGGCTTGCAGTAGGAGTTTTTTTCAGTATTCAAACCACTCCCGTGCTGCTTGATGTGTCTCACACCAGACTAGAATTCTTCTTGCAAAAAGTGTCCCTCTTTAATCTTCTCCTCACACTAACACCACCACGGGGGCATGGGGCAAAGGAACACCGGAAGATGTCTTGATAGCCTGACAGAGCAGAGGAGGTGCTTTGTTAGCGATTGTGAATTTAAAAAACTTTTATATTTAAAACCCATCAGGATGCCAAACAGAGATCTTTCCAAAGCTTTCATCTAATCTTTCTACAGCTGCCCTCCTTCAACTTTCATCATTTCCATGAGAAAAAATCAGCATCAGTAACATTTGAGCAGCTCTACCATAATTAATCATATTCATGACTATCTGAGAACAAAGCAAATTCAACATTTCCAGCCAACATGAGCTTTTTGTAATTTGGCGAGATCAGATGAAAATTAGGCTGTGCCAGAAAAACTTTCAGCTTTTGGGGTTACTAACCCTTTGTTAGTTTAACATATGTTGTTTCAGACTTACCTTTAAATTTTAGTAAAACTCTTCCTATTATAGAAAGTCACATTTCTGGCAGTGTAAGTTCATTTTGAATTAACAGTGAATAATATATACAAAAATTTCATTCATCCCAAAAGCTAATTTCAAAATTAGTTATGAAGAAGTCTGTTCAAAAAGACAATGATTCAAGAGTCCTTCACAGAAAACTGAAGCAAAAATAGGGTTAAAACTAATGTTTGCCAAAAGGAAAAAAAAATTACTTTGCTTTTCATTTCAGATAATTTCACTTTTTCAAAACATTTGTTTTCAAGAAAAAGTATTTGACTGCTTGAATATTGTTGGTTCCTAGCTTTTGCATCCATGATTTTGCCTTTTTCTTTCTTGTAAATATTTTAAAAAATTATTTATCATTTTTTTTTCTTTCTTCCATCATGAAGAACTAAATGCACACTTTGTGAATAGGTTGAGCAATAAAGTCATCAGTCAGTCTTAGAATGTTACAAATATTTGTAACATAACAGAGCTTTTCAGCATTTACTTCTAATTAATGTATCATAAACTATAGGATTTAAAATTTACAGATAAAATAATAAATTATATAAAGCAGATGCCTTTAACTGACAGTGAGAACTTACAGCTTAAATCCAGGCTTTTTTTCCCTTCCCTGACCAGTAAATGGTAATGTATTAAAACCATGTGAGTGATGAATAAAAATAATGCCTGGGGCTTCTGGAGGCTCTAAGTAATCTGCATTTCAAAAGAGACTGATGCCAGTCAACTGTATTTGTTTGAAGAGCAGCCAATAAGACAGCATGGAAGAGATTTCAAGCAGGAATTACTGAAGATTCAGAGAAATGCCAGATTTTTTGTGACCAGGTAGTGGAATTGTTTTACTGGTTGCTACACACTGTTGTTTGGAAGAGATTAGGCAACTATAAAACCATGGGGCAAATTCGGGAAATTGTCATCTGACAATGCACAATTCTTCAAACACACAGACAATTCTTTAGATTCACAACCAAATGTGCTCTGTGATTTGATTATGGGAGACTGGCTCTTATCTGGTCCCTCTTTCAATGCATTAGAGTGTTAGGTTGGAAAACAATAGTTTTATTGTGCCAGGCAGTGGTGATAAGAAAGCAAAAGCTTTTTGAATAGCACTGGTTAATTTAAATGTACACAGAGCTCTAGTTTGAAGTACAGTAAAAATCAGTGATGTGGAAGCAGAAGCTCTCAGGAGTTTATTTCAGAAATCTGCCCTCACATGGGGAGGAAAACTGATTCCCACTGTAGCTGATGCTAGATAGTCTCTGCCATGTGAACAGCAATGTAAGAAGATTATAATGGCACAGTGACTAGCACTAAAAATTCAGGAAACATTGACAGCAAAGATTCTGTTGCTTTGTGATGACCCTTATTTAATCACTTTTATTATCTTGTGTACCCCATGTTTTGCCCACAGTGCTGCTCTCACAGATGGGAAACCACCAAACACGAGATTTGGACAGACTTAGGGAGGGACCTCTCAATTTCTTGTATCAGTTGCTGTTTGCAGTGATTACTGTGCAATTTTTGAGTGAATCCAGTGGCGATACCAGTAGAACTGCCTGTGCAGGTGAAATTAGGTGACTACTAACTCATCAAGTGGACAATACTTAGTGAATAAGGCTGGAGTATCTCATAAACAGGGGCGGAGGCCACGTACAATAGGCAGATACAGTGCAGCTTCCTTACTAAACTTGGGAGTGGGTGAGCAGACCAGTATGGGGAGCTTCTGTTTCTCCCAGGAGCTGAGGGAAGGGTGAAGAGTTACTCAGCTCTCTTTCTGCACATTCTGTACCTCAAGAGATTTAACAGATTCACTTTTTTTCCCCACTGGCTATTTGTATGGTACTACCCTGCAGCTCTAGTGCTGGTGCTCAGTCTACTACTAGCAGGTTTGAGATTTGGGTCTGAATTTTCCCCAACATTCACAATTCCAGGACTTTACTTTGGACTAACTTACTAGGCTCATTTATTAAATTACATGACTTGGATACTGTTGTCAGTACCAGTATCAAGACTGTAGTCATCCAGGCACTGAAAGAAACTGATGGTCTGGGAGAACATGTGTCATTCAGAAAATCCAGTGCAGATGGAGGTGAACTTCACCTTGATGACTTTGCTTCTGAGTGCTGTCTTTCATCTATGTCACTGCTGTTTTGTGCAGGATTTTTCAGAAGAAGCATCACAAAAAATGCAGTATACAAGTGTAAAAATGGAGGCAATTGCGAGATGGACATGTACATGAGGAGAAAATGCCAGGAGTGCCGTCTAAGGAAATGCAAGCAGATGGGCATGTTGGCTGAATGTATGTATACAGGTATTTGCATCATCCAGTCAGAGTGTGCATTAAATACTGGATTTGCTTGAGGGGTCTGGTTTTGATAATAAAGTTATAAAAGATGTCATTTGGCAGGTGGAAGGTGTATGAAAGAAGATGCTGTGCCTGTGTATCAAACCCTGTTGAAAGACAAATGCACTTTTAAGCAATGGGATTTAATTGGTGGTCAAGGATGTGAGGGCATAAGAGCTGAGCAAATGATGAAGGAAGGCCAGTCCTGCACTGGATGACAGCTCTTAGTCTGCTTGAGTGGGAAGGAGCAGGGGAAATGGGTCTATGGCAGACTCCCCAGGAGTCAGAGTTTTGCAGTGTTATGGAAGCCAGAGCAGGAAAGTCCTTTTCTTTCCTACACTTTCTGGGGATCCCCCAGTCAAGTTCTTGCTGGCCAAGTCCAAGTTTTGGCACATACACAATGCCATTTTCAAGAAAAGAGCGGAAGTGTTGCTAGCAGGAAGTCTCTTTGGACTTGCCAAATGTGTGTTCCCAGACCTCGCCCAGCAATTAGGTGAAGTTGGGTAAGGGCTGGCCCTTTTTTATAGTCTCGTTAGCTTTTCTCATGGCGCTATAGATTTTCCTGCCTTGCATATGCACATAGGTAGAACTCATAGACACATAGGTCTCCAGAAATGAACCCGATGGATTTTAATAATGTTACATATGAAAACAAATATTATATTCAGACTGAGAGCTTATAAACTTTACTGAGCTTCAAACTGGATAACTTAGAACAATGGGGATATTGGAGTGTAACTTTTAACATGTTTAAAGCTCCTCTTTGAGTTGTTGCACTATTTTCCTACATTTGCTACTGAAAACACTTGGTAAACCACTGCTTTTTTGCCTTCCATGAATAGGACTACAATTTGTTCTTCTTGATGGCTCCAGTCACTTCAGCATACACGTATGTGTGAAATCAATTTAGGTTCATACAGGAAATTAATCTACTTGGAATTTTAATATATTTCTATCCTTCAATCTGATCAGAGGATGCTATAGTAACTGCTGGTTATATGAGAAACAATAAGCTCCATCAATATTTCTAAGGTGTTGCTAGCATAATGTAATTAATCTTTCATTCTGCAAATTGAACAGGCGGCAAAGATCCTGAGATAGGACATATTCTTGTGCAATACATAAATATATGAGCAGACCCCACTTTGATGGAAGAACTCAATGCGCCCTGCATTGTCAGAGGAAAATAACTGCCCTGTGGAACTCACCCCTGATCCATTGCTTCAAAATTTTGAGTATTCAAAATAGCTTGAGTCACTCAGTGCAGCAAAAAACCCAATAACCCACTGCTGAAAAAACCAACCAGGTCAGTGTAAATAATACTGACTGGGACCACATAAAACTTTTATGCTGGCCTATCATTTTCACAAGCTGGCATACGGGAAATAAAAGCCAGTGAGTGCCGCTGCCATTTGACTCCCTCTCTGCAATGGAAACACGGGGTATCTTGTGTTGCTCATGACTTAACCATAAGTATGCTCTAATGCACTGCAATGAGGATGTTTGGCAAGGCACCATTTAATGGCTTTAAAGCAGGAGTGTGTCGTATAATTGCTTTTAGTTCAAGGCAATCTAGAACAGTAAAACATGAAACTTCTAGTAGTATAGGGCATTTATTTGAAAAAATATGACTAGGAAATAAAAGGTTACCTTGAACTTTGTTTCACTTACTCATTTTGTGGGACTGTAATTGCAAGCTCTGTGGATTCTTTTTTCCCTCTGAACAAGGAGCTAAAGTATTATAAATATTTATGGCACAGCTACTCAACAATCTCTCTCCTGCCCTTTATGTGCAAACTACAGTTTTTCAGTCATTTGCTGTCATTTGGATCTAAACTGCAAGTTTCTTGGCTGAAATATCTACCTAGGGAAGACCCAGATTCTGCCACTCTTCCTGGAATTTAATACGTGTTGAAACCTAGCTATCTCTGAGCTAAAAAGTGACATCCTGTCTCACACACAAGTTTTTCAGATGACTTAAATGGAGCCAGAATAAGATATCAAGGTAATACTTAGTATCAAGAAGCATGAGAAAAATCTGTCTTAATGCTTAGAGCAAATGTAAAGCAAATTTTCCCTAGGATGGCAATAGACCAGATCCTAAGCTGGTCTACAGCACAAATGGAAAACAGCACAAATCCATTAACAGCACCAAAGGATGCACTGAATAATTTAGAAAAAGAAGTCTGTGTGCTGTGTGGCACCACAAATTACATGGCTTGTTACCAATTATTATCGCTATCATTCCTATTCCCTCTTTTCAAGGTATTCTTTGCAGGTCTTATTTTAATCATGTAAATTTCCTTTTCTCTCAGCAGTTCAGGTAGGTCATTTTATATAGGGCTTAAACAGGAAATTAAAAACATTCACAACGAGATTCACTGGTTTCATGGTATCTTCCTCCGCATCGTATACTCACTGAATGAGCATCTTTTCCTGCTCTGCATTTTTAAAGGTGAAGAATTGGAAGAGTACTTGAGAGAAAAAGAAAGAAAGAAAGAGAGAGAGAGAAAGTCCTGTGCTTAAAATAAATAAATTTATTTTTAGATGAATACTTAGGTGTTTACTTTTTCATTTGTGATTTCTGACTGTCTTCCACAGATTGTGTAGGCTACCTATTGTTCCCTTCTTTTTTTAGAAGAAGAAAATGGATAGATTTTAGGACATCCAAAGGAGGATGCTTCCTGGTTCAAAGTACTGAAATGTAGTCTAGAACAAAAAAAAACTGAAGAAAAGGATCCCATACCACAAATTCAAAAATCCTTTTTTGCAAGTGAATTCTTTTCTGCTCTATAATAAAATCAGGGTTTTATGCACTCCTCTAACACAATGAAAAGCAAAATAACAAGACCAGCTGGGTAACTTAAATACATTTTAAAGGTACTTTTGCCAGTCTGAGTTACTTCTGAGTCTACGTTTTCAGCTGTTGGTCTACCTGTGTAGTGATGCAGTAATGGCTAAAGCCTGGGAGTTCCCTCTTCTGTGTGGGTTTTCTTTCCAAAGATTCTGCGCAACAGACCTAATATTGCTTCAAGATTATTGAAAATATCCAATGCCCTTTGTGTAAGACCAGTTGTACTGTTTTGGATCAGAGCAAAAGGGCATTATTTTGATGACAGTCTTCCAGTTGTTCCTGTTTATTGCACTTTGGTTCAGGTCTTGGAGCACAGGAAAGGCTTTTCTCTTCTATAAAACTGAACCAAAGGCACAATTCAGTATACTCCCATCACTAATGAGCTTTTTGCCTGAAAGAATAGACCTGGTCCAAAGCAAGACCCCTGATATGCTCAGTGTGTGGATTCTGGGTCAGCAGAACCAACTGTTTTGCTCTGCAGATAAGCTCCATGTGGGGTAGATTACACACAGAGTGTGCCTAGCTTGTCTCAGTAGACTCACATCCAAAGATAATGACATGTTCACGAGATAATCTGCACAGGTAAGCAGGGCTGTTGGTGTAAAGGGCATTCATGGGCATGCTTATGTACATCTTCAGTGCCTCAGGCCTATATTAATCCAGTTGCTTTGTGTTGCATTATGTGTCCTAGGCCTCTTAACAGAGATACAGTGCAAGTCAAAAAGGCTACGGAAAAATGTGAAGCAGCCCCCAGATCAGACAGTCAATGAAGAGAACGAAGGCCATGATGTGAAACAAGTAACTTCTACAACTAAAATATATAGGGTAAGAGAATTCTGGTAATAGTTCATACAGTACTGGTGATGTGATTTTTGTTAAATGTATCTAGTACAGGGAATAAAGAGTATTGAAAACCCTCTGGAGCTACCTGTGTTGATTAAAACTCTGTCTTCCACAGAGAGATTCCCTTAAGTCAAGGGAATACCTTAAGTGTAGATGTAGTTCTGATATTTTTAGTCAAAACCCTGTAAAGCATCTGTAAGATCCATGCAGTATTTTTTCTGTGGTACATATATCACTTACATTAAGGTGTTATATTAACACTAGGTATTGAACATACCTAGTTATTTGCTAAACATTTCCTTATTTCTGATAATTAACCACGCAAACCTAAGCAGTTTAAAAACATTATACACCTCTCTTCTGTACACTTCTGTAAAAGCTCAGTGACAAGCAATCCTCTTATGTCCTTGGTCTCCAAATTGTGAAAAATGGCTGTATAGCTTTTGCCTAAAGCAAGAGATGCTACATCAATACTGTGACTGCATTTCATGATGGGCTTTTTATTTTTTTTTTTTTTTGCCAGTATAGGAGAAGGTAGAACTCACCCCAGAGCAGCAGAAACTTCTTGATTATATTATGGATTCATACAGCAAACAACAAATACCCCAGGAAGTGTCAAAAAAACTAGTAAGTATATTGACAAATTCATTTTTGAAACACTGATAATGAAGCTGAGGATTACAAGGCAAAAAATATTTGTAGTCGGCATAAGTAGGTATAGTAAGTAGAGCAAACTGTGGGCTTATACTTAAAGTATGCTGAAAGTGGGGCAGAATCTCTCCCATTCAGTCAACAATTAGACCACATCTTTATAAAACTTAAATGTTAAAAAAAATCTTTCAACTCTAGAATAAGACTTTTATGATAAAATCTAACCTTTGCTGATTGGAGCTTTGTTTTTTCCATTGTCAGTGTAGGCAGCGATTTGAGTTTGACTTGCTGTCAAGCTTTCTTTCTGTAAAGACACCAGCCTGGAATCTTGAAAATATTTTCTAGAGTAAAAGACACTGTCTACTTCTTATGATGCCTTCCAAAATACTTGGTTTTGACAACATTGGAGACAAGTTAGCATTTGGCGGAACTCTTGCCGGGTCCAGTCTAATAGTTCTTTTATTTTATGCTCCTAAATATGAAATGCCAGTGAAAATTAACAGATTTTGTTTGGTTTGATTTTTAACAGCTGAACGAGGAATTCAGTGCTGAAGGAAATTTTCTGATTTTAACAGAAATGGCCACCAGTCATGTGCAGGTTCTTGTGGAATTCACTAAAAAACTACCAGGTATATCCAGCGTGTTGGGGAAATATTTGTTATTGCAATGCTTATATGCCTTTCTGTTGCCTTTTTGAAAGCTTTGTGTATATTTTAAAGACTATTTAAAAAGGCCTGATCCTTCTACACACTGTTTAGATACTGTAGAAAGAAAAGGTGCTTTGTGCTCAGAAGAATAGTAGACTGAACAATCCAAACTCTGCTACTCCAAGATGTGGCACCCTTTAGCTATTGACAAAGAAAATGCTCAGAGAAGGGATTGTGTCTTTAGA